>JAQJVK010000006.1:3960000-4502500 GCA_035578135.1 Flexamia atlantica | reverse complement strand
TATAAAGATTTGCGTTAATAAATAAGACTGTGGAATCGTAAAGTAACTGAAAAGGTAAAGCAGTAGCACGGCATTTGTACCTCCAATATTTAGTGAGGGTAAGCTACAAACCAATCCAACTTAACTGGTAGGAAGATTATTATTATAAACCAATGAGATATACTACTTAATAATTATCTCTCCTGTTTATTTTACATTTGATACCTTGTGGCCTACCCTCGAATTATCCTAATTAAGAATTATTCAGTTTGAGGGTTTTCAAGTTCTAAAAAACTGCACTTCTTGTGTCGGAAAAGAAATCCCTAATTTTGATAAACAATAAATTGTAGTATAATAATCATACCACGAAAAATAATCTATCAAAAGAAAGGTACATTCACCAAGCTTTTATTAGAAGTCACAAATTTTCCATGCATGTAACAATCCAATGTAGGGTTTTGAAGGTCTCCAGCTTTTATTGATCCAGAGATGCGTGTATCTGAAGGCAGGAGTGCCAAATTGCCAAAATTTTAGATTAAAAACTGTATCTTATTTTAAGTGTATCCTAACTGTAATTGTACCTTATTTTACCAACAACTTAGTGAGTTTTCCTTTAATTTGATATGTTATTTTTGGTGGTATGATTATTATACTACAATTTATAGTTTACCAAATTAAGGGAGTTCTTTTCTCAACACCCGGACTGTTCACATGAACAGAAAACTCCGGGCTGTTCACTTGTCTGCCTATTAAACCTAAACGAGTGATCCGATCTATAATCTGATAGAAAATCGTTAGTGTGGAATTCAAGTTCCTTCATTTTATGTAATTTACATCGAACAGGGGTTAAATTTAGATACCGGGTTCTGTTAATTTTACCTCAAGCCAAACCGGCCTTGATAATGTAAGCGAGAACTCAGTGGTGTGAGGATACAAAATCGGAGTCTAATTTCCACCAGAGATCTCCGATTTTTATTTTTATATTTTACAAATTAACCCCTAAAGCGAGCGAAGCTGCAAATGTTTGTTGACTTTAGTGCTTTAAGGAAGTAAAACAGATTGTGTATATGGGAATTAAATTAAAATCGTTCCGATGAAACAACGTTATATAGGAAAATCTGACATAGGGTTCTTGTCGATTTAATGTTTTTCCTTGATACAAATAATGCATTGTATATTCTTAATTTTGCAGGTAAAAACCTTGCGATGCTGGAAGTAAAAATCATTTTAGCCATGATCCTCAAGTCCTTCAGAGTGACATCGCTACAGAATACCCAGGATTTGGATCTGTCTTTCGAAATAGTGCTTACTAATAAAAGCGGAATACACCTGCAATTTACGCCGAGAAAATAGATCTAAGAGTACTAAAGCTTTCGTAGTACATTACATATGTTAGTTTAGTATTAGAATTGAGACTATACGTTTCTCCTTTGACTGTGTCATGTAGGGGTTCAATTAGAACTCTACTCAGCATACTGCTCTATACGCTTAGGGAAGTAAAATTAAATTATATGTAAGCATATTCGATCCTCCAAAAATTAAGTGATCAAAAAATATTTTTTTGTGTTGCTTCCAAATAACTTCATAGAAATAAAATGTTACTTTACCTTGTCGTTGTCAAGATCCAAGATTTAAATGGAAGTACAACTGTTTTAGTGGAAAACCACCTTCTTCAGTTCCACAATACCACTGAAGCTTCACTCATAAAGAGGTTTTCAAAACATTTAAAGCAACACATGAACATTGGAAAAAATACATTAATTTACATTACTGTGGTCACAGACTGCAGTTCGGACATGTCTGTAGAGCAGTGCGCGTCTGTGGTCATGGTAATGTAAATTAATGTAGTTTTATTTTTTTCAGTGTCCGTGTGTTTATTTGTTTGCTGTTTTGACAACCACATCATGAGTGAAGCTCGAATTTGTATTATGGATCTGAAGATTCAAATGGATCCATTGTATTAAGGATGTGGTGGTTTACCACTGAAACAATTGTAATCTTATTCAGAACTTGGATCACAACTAGGTAAAGTACCGTAACCTTTCATTTGATTAAAAAAATATGTTATCCTTTTTCATCCATTACTCCCATAGCAGAAAATTACACCACATTCTTCTTGATAGTTAAAATTAAATAGCTTAAAAATCAACTGTTAACAGGAACCTTCCATTTCAAAAACAGTTGAAGCAGTAATGTACAATAATTCATGGGTGTGAATCATTTGTATTCGTCTTGTCATCTTGTATTTTCCCTCAGGGCAATAAGTACTAATAAAGAGCTATGGATACGCAACCAGTAATTTGTAGCAAAACTTTTTATTTTGTATTTAATTAAAGTAAAGGCAAAGAACTACATTGTTTATTTTATGATACTACATACAATTGTATATATGTGTAAAATAAGTTTTACATAAATTAAGGCTGTGAATAAAATGTACATTTATTTTTGAATAAAATAGTTAGCAATGATAAAAATATTTCAGCACTTCCTTTTTAAATAAATTATTATTACATGAAGGTAGATTTTCAATGCTCGATCGGCCTGATTGAGTTCGTAAGATACTTTTTAATGTTAATTTGTAGTTATGTCACTTTCTCAAATAGGTAAACATATTACTTTTAAGACAATTTACATGGCCATTAAGTTATAAATAATGCTTTAGTTTCTTAATAAAAGTAGTCTTTGAAAAATATTCAGGTGGCTCTTAGTAGGAATGACCTGAAAAAAAACACAGTGATTTGTGCAAAACATGGAAAACTTGCTCGTCCAATTCAGTATAAGCAAAATTGCTGCTCTAATAAAAAAAACATTCCTCAGCAGTATTGAGTATCAGCCAACGCAAAGCAATACCAAAAGAAAAATTATGATAATATGAAATAAAAATAAAGCTTGAGTAAACTGATCTACAAGAAAACTAGAGCTGATTTATTTTCAGTACTCTCTATTTTGGCGTACAATGTGGTTGGTTAAAAAAATAAAATCCATAGGCCACAACACCACTTTTATACCTGAACGAAATGAAAAAAAGTAATAATGATTATACCTAAAATGCAGGTAAGAATATTTCTCTCTTATCACAACAATATACTTACCATCCACACTTTCTAAGGTACTAATTAGTAAGTTCTGATTAAATACGGATATTGAATTTTGGAAGGATGGAAAAATGGGGGAAAGCACTTAAAATTAATCTTGATAGGACAACTAGATTTTCAATAGAGTGATCAAGCTTGAAATGCCGCTTTCCTCGGCCTTTACATAATGTTTCGGGGTAAAGGCTTGGATCGATCGATGGGAGGGAGGATTGTTTCTCAAAGTATTTTGCAAAGTGCTGGACGATATTACGCAAGGTATGAAAAATGCATGCGAGTTTGTTTACAAGAATGGTAAAGTATAATTTGGTTTCAGATTGTTACATTTTAGTATTCAATTCAGCTTACCACCTACCCACAAAAACTAATAGGGTGAGTGCATCAGTGAATGACCATCCCCCCAGTGAATGACAGTTTTGCCTTGAAAATACTGTATTAAGCATTTTATTTTGGCTAGCAATTCATAAATAGGCCTTCATGCAGCATTGTAATCTCACTTAAGGTTTCTCTGCAATAAGTTACAAATTTCCGGTACCAAAAATATGTTTTTAATATATTTAATGTCGAGTGACCAACCACCTATAAGTTGATTCTCGTCAGCAATCTAAATTTAAGTTTATTCTGTAATTTATGAATATTTCTAAAATGTTTCATAGCCAAACAATAACTTACATTTTACTCTTCGATTTAAAATAGATTGAATTCCATACCGTATATTACATTTAAAACTTGCTAACGTTAATTATTACTGAGGACGGTCATTCATTGGAACATTAACATAGTTGTCTAATAATAAGAATTGCCATATTTTGATTGAAAAGTAAGTTTTAGCGAATTTCCCCTATAGGGAAGAAGCTATTACCGTAGGTCTCATGGTAAGACCTAAGCCCGAGACTATGATAACTGTTCGTTTTGGGGCCACCAGAATCAAAAAAACACTATTCGTTCGAATTTGTATATACATATATATATATATCTATATATCTATGTGTCTGTAAGCACGATAACAGCCGTAAAAATGGTCCGATCTTTATGAAATTTGGTACAGACATGTAAAGTGGTAATCAATTGGACAAGTTCGGAAACCAGCCCAATCGGACTACCGGAAGGGGGGGTAAAGGGGGATAAACCCCCCAAAAATGGGTATTTTGAGTTTTTTACATAGAAAAATAAAATTTATCGAATTTTTGTTGGTACCATTGAATTCGGCTCAAAAAAACAAACAATTTAGTATTTTGAATCACTGCTTTATGTTCATTGGTTACTGAGATATTGAAAGTGGTAAACACAGTACGTTGTCCCAATGTTAACCTTATGGGAAATAAGTAAAATTCTATATCTAGCTTATTTCTCAACATATCCTGATAAAACTTGGTAAATAGCTTCTTCTAGTTCAGTTCTACTAAATATTGAATTAAAACCACCCAGTTTTAATATACCTGTAGCATCAAACCTGCATACTCATTTCCCATGTTATTCTTATGGAGATTACCAAAACATGTCAAATTTCGCTATGTTGGATTGAAAAATGTTGTTTTGCATTTGAAATTCGCTGAGTATGCAGGTCTGCTGCAACGGGGGTATTAATGATAAGTCTTAATCGTTAATCAACAAACAAGCTTTGTAAAGTGTAACGGATAACTGTAAATAAGAAATATTGGAGTAGTGATAAACTAACGTGACACTATGTCCTTAAACAGTCATTCATTGGTGGACTCACCCTACCTAAAATGATAATAATTATCGATAGTTAAAGTAGAAACTAATGCAACTTGTTCCTTTATTTTGTCACTTTATTTCCATTAAAATAAAACTGGCACCTGTTTAGTATACAATAAAAAATATTAAATAATCCATAAAATTGAAGTTTTGGCGTTTAAAATCGGTTTGCTCTTAAAATAACAGTAAATAAAAAAACAATAACCAGTTTAAAATAAACATAAACAATAAAAATGTTTCCAACTTTAATTTATAGTGTATCTTAAGCAAGATTCTGTAGGATTGTAATACTCTACAAAATAAATAATAGGTTATGGATCTATTTATACCTAACCTACTTCAGTTCCACATTATGCATTAACAATCCTTTTTATACATTTATTTCGTGAGTTAAGAGTATAGTTGGGAATTTATCAAAGAACTCAGGAAAAAGTATTCACATTAACACTGCGAGCTTCGCCCCGGGATCCGGCTATAAAAGATGTACACTTCTTTTGGGCTTACAGTTACGTTAACAATAATTTATTTATTATTCGTTCATACGGCAGAACATTGAACGAACTCGTTTTGCAAGACCAAAACATTTCGATTTGAATTTACATAATTTATTACAATTAAGGTTGCTTGATATTCTAAAGATTACTTAAACCATGTAATACAATTTATGGTTCATGAGATTAATTCTTTTGCAGTATAAATATTACTCGGTGCTTCGTGATGGGTCAAAGGGCATTAAACCTGCAAATTTATTAAGTCGTTAAAGGCAAACACTACGTAAAGGACTTTGATTTTATCCAAAATGGCCTAAACAAAACTACCCTTTCAAGTGTATTACATGCCGTGTTGCTTCAAGACCAAAGTGTATTTTAATTTAATAATTTCTTCAAAAGAAAAAAATATTTCAAAATTGTTATATCTTTTTGTTTTGTTGTAATTTTCAAAACTACAACAGAACCTTAAAAACTCTAATTCTCTAGCATCGTATTTTCTAGTTCGGTGATGTAGTTGTCAAAAGCTTCAAATGAATAATACACCACATCAACATTCATGTTCAGGTCACGAACTGCTTTTGATGTTAAAAATTAAATGTTACGTAGGGCAATGACAGCAGACAGGGGGCAACTGTTCCCGTTCTATTCGGTATAATTGCCTATAGAGGCACATAAACAAACTTACCGCTAGAATAAACCAAAAAACTAAATTCGCAAATCTTATATTGACTGCACATAAAACATTTTGTTAATTTCGGAAGTGCGCGAGGTCTGGCCATCATCAAGCTTTACATTATGCACGCTCCTCTGCCTATGAATAATAGCTGGGCCTCCGCAGTAGCGGTAACCGGCTACTGTTTGCTCTTTTAATAAAAAAAACCCTTTCACTTGATGCAGATAAAATTGTATCTTGTGTTCTAGGTGGATACTTTATTCTGGCCGAGGAAACGGTGACCATGTTTTACGTATACGAATGAAATTGTGGAATAATATACTAATATAACTAATTGTAAATTGAACAAACTTGGTTACTATCCGCAATCCACTTGAAACAAAAACACTTTTGCTAGTGTAAGTACATTACAGTTAGTTAATCAGTGAATTGATGGCAGCATGCGTAACGAATATAGCTATTTGTGTCTTGAGAGCGCGAGAATTGTAGATGGCCGCACGAAGCTTTAGCTGAGTGCGGCCAAACATTTCGAGAGCGGCAACGACTATTTGCGCTCGAAATAGACACAATATTTTTCCTACCACAATTATTTAAATATTTTAACTTATTAACTAATCTGTACTCAAAGGTTCATTGAGGTTATGTTTGCTTATTCTAATGGAACGAACCGGAAGTTAGTGTGTAGAAACGCCGATAGTGAAATCAGCTGATTTAGAGCAAGGCAACTAGAATTTACAATACGGTGAGTGGCATGGGAATTATGACCAATAGAAACTGTTCTTTGGTGTTTGACGTCATAGTTACCTCTCTTGTGTGCCACCTTAACCTATACGTAACCCTAATTTAGCAAGCGAGAATGGCCATTCCCGCTCGCTTTCCGAGCGAGAATGAAATGAAAGCGGAAATGAACAGTTTTGCGTACAGTTGACAGGTGTGGCAATGTGATTATTTCCATGCAGTGGTAGGAAAAAGTGATTTTAACGCGAAGTATAATGTTCTAGTGATGGATTAATGGTCTTTGATATGTCTAATTATACCCCGTGTTGGAGTTTAAATCTCTAAGTAATTTTTAGTGGCCTGGCATAATATTTAATTAGTAATATCATAGCCACCCAAAAATAAATTGAAAACAAACGCCAGGCTGAAAACCACGATTTTAAAGAGATCAGTATAATAGATCCTGTATAAAAATAACTCATGAATCTCTCGTGACTTTCTTTTCATGAATTCTTTTACAAACTATTTTTAGTTCAGATACGTGAAATTTAGGAACAAAGTCAAATTGCGGGTTATTAAAGTGAGTGATTGGAAACATATTATACCCAGTATTGACAAAACATGAAAAATGATAGGAAAATGCCAGTGGAATACATCCATAATATAAGGTACAGGGGCACAGGTTAATATATTATTACACGGAGTAACTATCAGTTGGAGGGGAGAGGTGAGGCGGACAGTCAGGGCGTGTGTAAGCGGAGGTCGCCCCGGAGGTTAATCATTACCGCTCCGGTTACAGCCCAAGGATTTCAACCTGATTGTTTTATCACCCTAATAGATCATAATGTTTTATATCAGGTTTTAATATTTGTTCCTTTTTATACTTATAGGGGAAAACATATCTCGCGAGGAAACATGTAGTTCATGTTGATGTACTGTGATGAATGTATTTAAATAAAATTACAGTTTTGTCTGTACATTGCTTAGAAGAAAAATTATTGGTTATTTTTGCGTTTTGAAGGTCAAAGAATCCGATTCAAGCCTTATCTCAATTTCTGTCCCTCTGTCTGCTGGTAACGCTCAACATCACACATAATTTTAGACCGCTTTTCACGCAAAAACTAAAGAACTGGTATCGCAGAAACTTATTTCCTGTATTGTATGCACATATGAGAAGGTTTTAGACTAATTAAAACTAGCGTAAGTCTTTTTTAAATTAAACAGCAAGCTTCTAAAAAACGAATTCTATATGGTTTTGACCAGGTTTGTTTTTTATTTCTCATATAATTCAAGTGGATGATGATTTGTTTACATTTTCACTGTTCCAAGCAGATGGTAGTTACGTTCACTGATGGATTCGTCGTTGCAGATGTTTTATAATTTTATTCAGTTTTATGTTTTGGTGTCTAATATGTATTTTCAATTGACATATACTATAGATAAAGGTACGGTAATATTTAATTTAGTATTACATATTAATGACATGTAATCCATCATTTGTTTTCATTTACTCATGGATTGTACTCATCTACACCTATAAAAGGCTAAAGCCATCACAAACTCACTCACTTCTCACTAATTCTCCTACTATCCATGCACCCAGAAAGCTAAAATGTTGTACACTCATTCTTTAGGGATAAAATAGGAGAACTAAATGATTTTCACCCTGATCTGACCCTCGGACTCTGCCACAGACCAAGGCCGCACACAGACCTTCTCAAAGATCACACATTATAGTCCGTGGAATTAGTTCCCAGAATCAGCAAAATATTTCACTTCTTAATGCCGCTTTGAAAATTTTTTTGTGATTATACATGTAATAAGAATCAAGAAATCACCGGGAGACACTCGATCACAGGTCAGGAACTCCATGTTATGACGTCATCAAAATGGCCGCCATAAAAAATGATATGGGTCTGTTTAAACGCATATATATCTCCATGATCAAGTGTATAAACCCCATAAATGTTTATATTTTCAGAAAGACAATTAAATTTTAAACAAAAATTGCAATTTCGTTAGTTTACATCATACTAGCCGTTTACGAGATAAAGCGACTCAAACTTCATTTTCTTCAATTTTCACCACTTGATATATCAAAGAATCGCTTAATTCTCCTTAAATAACCACAAAACCCCCATAAATGTATATACTTTCTGAAAGGCAATATAAGTCTTAACAAAATTTGCATTACATTAGTTTACCACAGGCTAGCCGTTTCCAAGATATTTCAACTCGAACTCTTTTTGTAATTTTCTCTAACCCATAACAAATTTCGAAGAATCACATATTTATCCGTTATTACCCATAAAATCCTCATAAATATTGATATTTTTAGATAGGTAATGAAATTTTAAACAAAATATGTCATTACGTTAGTTTACCCTAAACTATCCTTTTCAGAGGTATTCGGCTCGTTTTATTTTATGTATAATTTAAAAAAAATATTTAAAATTGAAGGTTAATGTGCACACAGTGTTCCTTAAGTGCGTCACTTAATTTCATAATTTGGTTCTTTGGGTCAAAATAAAAAAATTCATGTTAACACAGGTCCTATCTCGCTTCGTTTAATGTCTGTCGTTCTGTACGTTTTTTTTATATAAAACATCGTAGCTTTGAAACGGCTTGAGATACTGGCTTGAATTTTTGTGTGGGTACTGAGATTATTACCATCTATTTAAGTACAGAGAATCAAAAATCTACTTTTGCTGATTCAAAATGGCGGTCATTTATATTTTTCAAAGCCTAATATCTCAGAAACCTTACATTTTATCGACAATTGTTGAAGTATAAAAAAGGTGCAAAATTTAATTTTCTTTACGAAAATGTATAATTTTATAATATGGTTTATTGTATGAAGAACGGAAACAAATTAATATTTGATTTTGTTAGTACACGAAAATATGGCAAAAACAAGTTAATTTTATTGTATTAATTTGTGAAAATGGAAATTCAACCGTTATTCCTCATAGAAACCCTGTAAATAGTTATAGATAACTTTTCGTTTTCGGTCCCCCAGAAGCAAAAACACCATTCGTTCGAATTTATATACTGTGTGTCCCAAAAGTCCCGGACCGGTTCAATATGTTTTAAATTAAGCCATATATCAAAACAATATTTCGCATACCTTTTAGTACTAAAAAAACTACTTTTTGATGTATGTGTCATTTCTGCCCCTACCCCCAAAATTTTAAATGTAAACCCCCATCGTGCGACTGCTTATTTTAAAGGGCTTGTTAAAAGAAACACAATGCCGCAAATCGGAAGTCGATATCATGCTCCAGTCCAAAATGGGGGCCATTCAAATATTTAAAAATGCCGTCCGTCAATTAAAATTGAGTATTTTCTGTGTTCGGCAATTCACATTTAAATCGATTAAGAATCACCAGAACACATTTTAACTACTTAAAAGATACAACAATAAAATTTCTTGTTGTCATCATCAAGGTTCAACCCTCCAAAGTGGTTTGGGGTGGGGGGTTTGTCCAACCAACTCCAATATCAACTCACATCATATGACCACTCAATACAATTTGCTGAGTAAAAAATAAGCCAAAGCTTGTTTGAATGAAATTTCAAAAAAATAGTTATTTTTGTGAAAAACTTTAAAAGATATTAAACCGGTCCGGGACTTTTGGGACACACGGTATATATATATGTGCGAGACAGATAAATTTCGCAGTAACGTCACTGACAAAGTTTACCCGATCGTTGGTCACATGGATTGTTCGTCAAACCATGCGATTTACCAGCTATCATGGAAACATTGCCCAAAACAATACATTGGTCAAACCTCAAACTCTTTAAGAGTGCGCATGACAGGACATCGGTTCTAAGTTAACCATAAAGAGACAAAAAAGCCTGTGCCTTACACGCTGTCCAGCATGATGCTGAGTTTGAAGATTGTTTTGATCTTAAAGCTGTCCACAAAATTAATAATACTGAGAACAAAGATCTCAATGAATTGAATTTAAGAACATATGAATCGGCTCATCAGCTAGTTTTAAAGTCAAAACAACCTCATGGACTCAACATCCGCTGAATTGTAAATAATTATCACTTCTTTATATGTAATACTTAAATAAATAGTTTGATTCCTCATCAACTGTCCTAAACCAACTTGACCAGCAAACCAAATTGTCCTCAGCTGTTAATTTATGATTATGTTTGTTATTTAGCTTGAAAAAGGTAAAACCGAAATATTGCTAAGTTAATATGTTTTAATTATTTCGAAGTATATATATATACTTCGAAATAAAACATCGTACCCCCCTTCCAGCAGTCCGATCGAGCTGGTTTAAGAACTCGTCCGAGGGATTACCACTTTACATGTCTGTACAAAATTTTATTAAGATCGGACTATTTTTAAGGCCGCTATCGTGCTCAGACACATATATAGATATATATCTACACACACACACACACACACACACACACACACACACACACACACACACACACACACACACACACACACACACACACACACACACACACACACACACACACACACACACACACACACACACACATATATATATGTGTGTGTGTGTGTGTGTGTGTGTGTGTGTGTGTGTAGATATATATCTATATACGTGTCTGAGCACGATAGCGGCCGTAAAAATAGTCCGATCTTAATGAAATTTTGTACAGACATGTAAAGTGGTAATCCCTCGGACGAGTTCGTAAACCAGCTCGATCGGACTGCTGTAAGGGGGGTAAAGGGGGATAAACACCCCCAAAAATGGGTTTTTTGAGTTTTTCATATGGAAAAATAAAATGTATCGAATTTTTGGTGGAACCATTGAATTCAGCTCAAAAAAACAAACAATTTAGTATCCTGAATCACTGCTCTATGTCCATTAGTTACCAAGATATTGAAAGTGGTAAACACAGAACCTTGTACTAATGTTAAGCTTATCGGAAATAAGTAACATTCTATATCTCGCTTATTTCTCAACATATCTGGATAAAACTTGGTAAATGGCTTCTTTTAGTTCAGATCTACTAAATATTGAATTAAAACCACCCAGTTTTAATATACCTGTAGTAGCAAACCTGCATACTCTTTCCCCATGTTATTCTTATGGAGCTTACAAAAACATATCAAATCTCGCCATGTTGGATTGAAATATGTTTTTATTGCATTTGAAATTTGCTGAGTATGCAGGTCTGCTGCAACGGGGGTATTTTGATTAAGTCAGTTAAGAAAGTAGTAATAATATCAGTAGAATTTTTAAAATTTGTGTTCCACACGAATTGATACACTATAAAAGCTTTTTAATCCTTCAAAATCACACTGACGTTCAATCAAGTGAATTGTCCTTCCAAAGATTAATAAGGGTAATTGGAAACAGTGAATACCATTTATATATTCTTCCTTTATGCGGTAGAAGATTATTTCTGCTGTAAATAATAATCTATACTAGCGATCGCTTGTCGGTCGAAAGTCATCCAGAAAATATTTGGGTTTAGTTCTTACTCATTGCCCCAATGAAACATAAAAATGCATTTATTTATATATATTTTTGTTATTTCATAGCCAGAATGTCGCAAGAAAACTTTTTTAAAATTTAAAATATATTTTTATACAATTCTCAAAAAACTATGGTCAACTGTAAAAGGGTTTTATACACCAATAGGACAGTACTTTTCTTACGGTGCGGTGTGCTTAGATTTCCCTTACAGGTCGAGAAAATACGATCACAAAAATCATACTTGCCTATATAATATACAGATATATTACAGTAATGAATGTATGACTATGTCATTCAACCACTTAATCATAGTGACAGGTCACCCTCACGCCTGTTCTAATATTTTGCTTAATCTCACTGCTGACACTGAAACAGTGATGTAACACTAGGACTGGACAAACACGAAACATTTGTGAGAGTGTGAACCGTTGTTTGTGTTTACCTAGCTTTAAAGAGTGGAGAGAATAATAAGAGTAGATGAAGCTTTCGAGGCAAATATTTGTTTTAATGCCAAGCAATAGGATTTATGAATTATCTGGAGGCTTTGATTTACATTTAGTGATGAAGTTAGTTAGTTCATAATAATAATATATCAATCATTTTATTGGCTTTATCGTAGAAATCAGCTTTTACTCTTTGTAATATTATTCAAAATAATAACAGGTAAACATTTTGTATAACATCTTCTATAGTTATTTGGCCTTTTTTTATCATGTATGTTTATCATAACGGTGAGTTCTGTATTGAGCACGCAAAGCAAGTATTTATTGCTTGAGCCAAGCGGTTACCACGTTATGCTTAGCATCACATGTTAGTTCTGGAAAAATTGATAAATATTATCTACGCGGGTATTACATGAAACGTTTTTCCTATAACTGCAGTGTTGGGTTCCCATAAGGCAATCACAATTGCTCCATATTATGTCCATTTTAGATTGCGCCACTTTTTTTATTCTGAGGCTCTAAACAATTCAAGCTAAAAAAAAACCAAAATGTGTGCGTAACGTATCATCTGGCGAGCGGTAAGGTTTACATCCTCTAAATACAGCTGTTTTATTGGCAAGAAAGTTACTCTTTGCCGATAACAGCACGTTAAAACTTTCCTTTAATCTTGAGCTAATATACAATGCTTACAAATGTTCTTGTACTGCACAGCAAAAAATTTTGAAAGTATTCATCTTACCCATTAGGTTAATCTCTAATGAAAGCCCTTTCATTTGCAAGTGATGTTAATTGGGCACAAACAAGTAGGCTTGATTAAGCGCAGCTTAGAGTTGACTCGGTGAATTGAGCAGGTTGGGTGTTCACTACCCTTCAACACATTGCCAAGTGAAGTGGGTTTGGGCGAGCCTTCTATGCTCTCAAACAACCAACCGATCAGATAATGTTGTTAATTGGTCTGCTTTTAAAACAAAATATTCGGACTTTGAATCTTTTAAAATACTTAAGAATAAGAATTTTACAAATAATCTCTGAATATTAACCCTATACATTGATTTTAAAAAACCAGTAGTTCATTTGTTACAGTTTTACCTCCTAAGGGCAAACTATTTTATATAATTTAATTTATCACCTTAGCAGTTGATTAATTGCTGAATAATACTTACCTTAAATTGGTTGCTAAGGTAAAAGGTTAAATTATGTATATTCAAGGAATCCAGTGGCTACAATGAATACCAAAATATTATAAATTAAAATATTTTAATGCTTCAGTGTGTTACACTATACAGATAAGGATAAAATCTCTAATTTATTCTTTATAATCGAGCATCTTAAAGGTAAAGAAAACACATCCTCTACAGTAAAATTGTATCTTAACAAATATACGTAGGCCTAGTGCTTACTAGCTAGCTTACTTTGCTCTCCAAAGGTAATAACAAAATGCATTTGATTTGTTGTAGCTTCTAATATGTTGGCATGACTAAGTATTATGATGTTTTATGGCATGTCCAATAAGATAAATCTGACATTTAAGAGTACTTTGATTAATATAAGTAACTGCTGATTAATATAAGTAATAAAAATGTATCATCACATCTACGCTCTTAAGAGACCCTAGAGTACGTGCAAAGTGGAGGAAACAATGATAAATGTTCCAGCTTCCTTGGTTACGGTTTAGTACTTATTAGGATACAAATTTCAATTAAAAATATCTTTCAATAAATGTAGAAATAGTCTTTGGTCACATAATTGAGGTAACATACAATTTACAAATAATTAATTAGTGAACTTTCAAAAATTAATTTTTATAAAATATGTTTTTTATTGAAATTAGCTATAATTTTATGAACAAGTTAGGCAGAAATGCTCGTAAATTACTTTTAAATAAACATTCAAGCCCTTATAAAATGGTCAAAGGGTTTTCTCGTATTATTTTATGTTATTGTCAGGCTAAGTGATGAAATGCTTCGTCCTAATGTGGAAGGCAGTGACAAATTAAAAGAAGTTTGTTTTGGCTTCCAACTAATTACCCTGCTATGTTAGAGCTTATCAACTACAAAAGTAATTAATTCCAATATCCTTCCAAAACATTGAACTGAAATGAATTACTTTTATGATCCCGAAAATTTAAAATACAACATCACATTTAATTGATAGAAAATAAAATACATATAAATATTAAAATTACGCTAAAGATTGCAGATAAGTCAATAGTTGTTAATATGAAACAAAACATTATTTCTTAAATACAGTTTACAAACGTTATTGTTTGATAATGCAATTTACAAAAGCAATTGCAAATGCAATTGTCCGAATATTTTGGTTGATAAACAAATCAATTCAAATCATTATCTGATCGGTTGAATCTCACCCAAACCGAATTCACATGCCAATGACTTGAAAGGTAGTAAACACTCCTTAAATGTGAAAATTATAGAATAGGAAAAACACTCCTAGCTACTTCTCTCAAGGGTGAAAATCGCTGCAACAGAAAAAGTGAAATGGTTGATTGACGTTAATAATCAACAAATTACGAATAAAACGAATAAATGAATGAATGAATTTGTTTATTCCAATAAATTGTACAGCTTCTTACATTGAGAACTTAAATAAAATAAAACTATAATACTTTATAAATATAAATAAAATAAATTACAGAATTACATAAATAAATGCTGTTAAAATAAAAAGGAAATGGTCTAGGGAATCAGCAGACATAGGCTAAAGCTAGCCTAACGTCTGCTGCGTTGCATTTACAAAAATAATATGACCTGTTAATTTGGAAAATAATAGTTAATTTATGTATAAACAATTATTTGAAGCCTTAATTAATTTTTTTTTTGAATAAGTGAAGGAAAAAAATAAAAATGAATAAATAAATAATGGAGCATGATTTGTGTCAGGAAATAGCTATTTGTGTATTAAGAGCGCGAAGTACGTCATTGCCGCTCGAGAATTGTAGATGGCCGCACGAAGCTTTAGCTGAGTGCGGCCAAACATTTCGAGAGCGGCAACGACTATTTGTGCTCGTAATACACACAATATTTTTCCTACCACAATTATTTAAACAATTTAACTTATTAACTAACCTGTACACAAAGGTTCATTGAGGTTATGTTTGCTTATTTCATTGGTACGAACCGGAAGTTAGTTTGTAGAAACGCCGACAGTGAAATCAGCTGATTTAGAGCAAGGCAACTAGAATTTAGAATACGGTGAGTGACAAAGGAATTCTGACCAATAGAAACTGTTCTTTTGTGTTTGACGTCATAGTTATCTCTCTTGTGTGCCACCTTAACCTAACAAGTAACCCTGATTTAGCGAGCGAGAATGACCATTCCCGCTCGCTTTTGCGAGCGAGAATGAAATGAAACCGGAAATGAACAGTTTTGCGTACAGTTGACAGGTGTGGCAATCTGATTATTTCCATGCAGTGGTAGGAAAAATAGTTTTCAGTTTGTGCCAGGTTGGAGAAAAATTAACAGGAAAATCGAGTGGCTGGGACGAGCACGGAGCGCCGCCGGCCGGCGGGAGGGTGGTCAAAGTTCACGTCAAGTCATGAGTCGGGTCTGGCACGCCGGTAAACTGCCGTGATAATTCGGTCCGCTTCGTCGATGCTTAAATTAGGTAACTATTTTTTGACGCGAATTTTAAAAATGTTAAGAGGGGCGATTCAAATCAATTTAGTTCTGGAAAATATGTACGAATATTACGATAAATAATGTGAGAGATATAAAAAGAATTGGTCGAGGAAAAAGTATAGTTTGGTTGCAAAGTAGCAATTCTGATTCTAGACGAATACCGCGTATCGTGCGAGAGCGAAATTTCTTGAAAAATGCTATTAAAGTTCTTATATATGTTAATTAGAATATGCTTAATATAAAGTTGTCGGATAGAAAGAACGGATGTTTCTTGAAATAGAGCGTCATTCGGGAATCGTTTGCCTTTACCAAATCCTACTTTAAAAATTGATTTTTGCACCACGTTGAGAGGTTCAAGAACACTTCTCAGATATCCTCCCCAAGCTACAATCCCAAAAGACAACAAAGACTGAATGTAAGCAAAATAAGCCAATTTAATTTCCCCATTTGATAAAATCCCACTCATTTGTCTAAAAGCAAAAATATATTTCCTGACCTTGTTTCGAACAAACTGATTATGATGTGTCCATTTAAGTCGAAAATCGAAAATTATACCCAAGTATTTATAAGAAGTGACTTTATCAATATTTTCAAGGACAGTTAATGTTTTAAAAGTTATGACAAGTATGAATTTTAAGATTTTGAAAACTGTAATCAGTGATTTTATTAATAGAAATTGGCAAAAATTTTGTTTTTGATATACTTAGGGATAGAATATTTTGATCCAACCACTTTTTAAGAACCATGAGATCATGTTCTGCTTTTTCCCGCACCTCAGGCCAAGTCTTTCCCTGAAGGAAAATGAGCGTGTCATCTGCAAATAAAAATAATTTACCAAAAAAGTTTAATCTTGACAAATTATTTATATAAATTAAGAATAGGACAGGCCCGAGATTACTTCCTTGAACCACCCCATAGTCCACTGGCATAACATCACTATTAATACCGCAAATAGAGACAAACTGAAGTCTATTAGAGAAATAACTTTTAAACCATGCAAGGCTATTTCCACGGACACCAATTGCTTCTAGTTTCTTGAATAATTTTGAGCGATCCACTGAATCAAAAGCTTTTTTAAGGTCAAGAAATATTAACATAGGATGTTGTTTATCTGATATAGCATTGTTTAATTCTTTATTTATGTCAAGCAGCGCATCGGAAATATTCTTATCTTTTCGAATACCGTACTGACACTCACTTAGAATATTGTTCGATTGAGGGTAAAAAACTAATTGATCCTTAACAATTTTCTCCAATATCTTAGTAAATACGCTCAACAAAAAGAGATAGACCGGAAATTGTGTTTGTTAGTAAAATCATTTGCTTTATATAATGGAAAACCCTTAGCTAATTTATAACAGTTCGGAAAAATGCCTGATGTGATACTTAAATTGACGATATGAAGAAGTGGTTTGAATAAAAGTTCAAAATTGTCTTTAAGAATATCAGCTGAAACTCCGTCATGTGCCGGCGCGGCGCCGACCCTCCCCGCAAGCTGTCAACGTAACGTCGTAGGTCAGGTCGGGTAATTGGTAAAAGTGCAGTCAGTCTATAGTCTGATTTATTCACAACTGGGGTCCCCGCCCGAGTCAATAGTGTTTGGCAATAGATTACCGACTTTAGAAAAAAATCATTAAAATCATTAGCTAATTGTTTACAGAGAATATTTGATACTGGCGCATTGGACGTAAATTTGTGCAGTGGAAATGAGTCTTCCTTATTTACTCTACCAGCTAATTCATTAATTAGTGACCAAAAATGCTTTGGGTTATTAGCTGCTTCGTTTGGCTTAATAATAATAATATAACTAGTTTGTGATATTAAAATACATATAAAGTTCAAAAATTTCCTAATTCGCCAAATATCAGCAATTTCCTCAAAATATTTAATCCCGTGACACCCTGATACTAGACCCTTGGAAATTTGCAAACGATATATGTATAATTGGTTTTTGTTTTTTTTTTGGTAGGAGATGGAATGCGTTTACGAACACTGAGGGGCTCGTTGTCCCCTCAGTAGTGTCGGACTCCCACGAGCTCGCTGTCCCGTGAACTACCGGCTAAACCACCTCCCTCGGCACCGAGGACACTAGCCTGGAACTGTTTCACACATTACTTCGGGCTAGGCCTTTGATATTACGCCGCTAGGGCAACCTCCGTGGGGAAAAGATGAGGATTAAGGCCGATCGAGGTCGACCTTTTTCGCCCGAAGAATGGCCTGGACGTAGTGCTGGACACAGTTCCAGTTGCCCTCTCCCTGGAGCATAGCTCCGACGATATATGTATAATTAATTATAATAATAATAATAATATTTTTTTTTTTTTTGGGTAGGAGGTGGAATGCATTTACGCACACTGAGGGGCTCATTGTCCCCTCAGTAGTGTCGGACTCCCACGAGCTCGATGTCCCGTGAACTACCGACTAAACCACCTCCCTCGGCACCGAGGACACTAGCCTGGAACTGTTTCACACATTACTTCGGGCTAGGCCTTTGATATTACGCCACTAGGGCAACCTCCTTGGGGAAAAGCTGAGGATTAAGGCCGATCGAGGTCGACCTTTTTCGCCCGAAGAATGGCCTGGACGTAGTGCTGGACACAGTTCCAGTTGCCCTCTCCCTGGAGCATAGCTCCGACGATGTTGTTTGGGCTGACGACCACGCCGATCTCAGATGAAAGCGAGGCTCGGCGGACGTGCCAACGGTCGCACTGAAAGAAAGTGTGCTCGGACGTGTCTGGGATGCCGAGGCAATACAGACAGTCCGGGCTGGCGACTTTGCCCATCCGGTGCAGATAGGCTCGGAAGTACCCGTGCCCAGAAAGAAACTGGGTCACGTAGTAATCGACCTCGCCGTGCTGCCGTTCCACCCATGGTCGGACGGAAGGTATGAGCTGGAAGGTCCAACGTCCCCTCAGCTCGGCTTCCCAGTTGCGCTGCCAAGAGTCGAAGCTGCGATCGCGCTCTTCCCTGGCAGCTGTTTCCCGGCCCACTTCAGGCCTCCTCCGGTAAATCGCCTGCCTCTCCCTCGCGAGGAAGAGGACGGGAATGACTCCGGCGATCACCATCACAGCAGGCTCGGAGACTGTGCGGTAGGCCGAAGCGACCCGCAGAGCTCCTCGGCGCTGGACTCGGGCAAGCCGATCTCGGTAGACTCGCTTCTCGAGTGCGTGAGCCCATACCTCCGCCCCGTACAGCAAGACTGACTGGACGGCAGTCATGAGCAGGCGGCGCTTGCAGGAGCGAGGACCGCCGACATTGGGCATAAGCCTACCAAGGGCAGCGACACCCTTAGCGGCTTTGTCGGCGGCGCGCTGGATCTGCTCGCCGAAAGACAGTCTGCTATCGACCATGACTCCCAGGTACTTTGTAGCAGGCTTAGTCTCGAGTGTGACGTCACCTATCTGCACCGGGAACACGGTGTTAATCCTCTTTTTGGTGAGGACGACGATCTCCGTCTTACTGATAGCCAGGGACAAGCCGTGATCTCGCATCCACCCGTTGACCTTGGCCATCACTACGCTGAGCCTCAGTTTTGCCTGCTCGACGATCCTCGCAGCGATCAAGGCAGCGACATCGTCAGCATAGCCAACGAGGCGGGTCTCATCGGGCATGTCTAGCCTCAGCAAGCTGTCGTAAGACACGTTCCAGAGATCTGGTCCGAGAATGGACCCCTGCGCAGCCCCGGAAGTGATGGGAATGCGCCGCTGACCTTCGGTCGTGTCGTACAACAGAACGCGGTCTGACAAATACGCTTCCAACATACGCAGGAGGTAGGAGGGAACTTGGAACGTATGCTCAAGCGCCCACAGCATATCGCTCCACCTGGCGGAGTTAAAAGCGTTCTTCACGTCGAGCGTGACGAGAAGGACCACGCGGCGCGACCAGTGGTTGTGGTCCTCCGCCCTCCGCACTGCCTCAACTACCTCCTGGATAGCGTCGATGGTAGAGCGACCGGATCTGAAGCCGTACTGCTGCGGGGACAAGTCCCCCGCAGAGACGATGGCCCCGGTCAGCCTGACACGCAGGAGCTTCTCAAGCACTTTCCCGGCCGTGTCGAGCATACACAGGGGTCGGAAAGAAGAAGGGGTCCCCGGTGTGCTCTTCGCCTTCGGAATAAGAACAAGGCGGGCAACCTTCCACGAAGAAAAGAAAACGCCTTCCGCCAGACACGCGTTGAACATATCGAGCAGAAGCCTTGGATTCACCTCCGCAGCGAGCTTGAGCACCTCCGCCGGAATGCCATCGGGACCGGGCGCTCTTCTGGGTCGTAGGGATCGGACGGCGGCGGTGAGTTCCTCTTCCCGGAAAACTAGGAAGGCGCCTACCTCTCCGAATTCCCTGACTGGCCGAACTGGGTGGCTGGGAAACAGTGTATCGACGACGGCGGCCATGTCTTGTGGTTCCATGACCGCAGGTGGTGAGCGAGCCCCTAGCTTCTGGGTTACAAGTTTGTAGCCCGTCCCCCAGGGGTCGTTGTCGATATCCTGACACAGCTGCTTCCAGCACCTGACTTTACTCCGGTTGATGGCACCGCGGAGCTCTCGGCGGGCCGCTCTGTGCTCAGCCGATCTGGCATTTGCATCAGGGCGGTTCCTGGCTCGCTGCGCAGCTCGTCGGAGACCAAGGCATCTCCTCCGGAGTTCCGCGATTTCAGGCGTCCACCAGTAAACCGGCTTCTTCCTGTGGCGGCGGGAAACTCCGGGCATCGACTGCTCACACGCGGTCGCGATGAGTCGCATCGTCGATGCTGCCAGATCTTCGGCACTTGTGAAATTCACAATGCTCTGGTCTTTAATTACGTTTTTAAATGTTTCTTTGCTCAGACGACTGATGTTCCAGCGTCGAGCCAGAGGAGCAGGTTCAGCGCGCAAGCGCGCGCCCTCGGGAAGGACCTTGAAGAGGATCCCTTGGTGGTCGCTAGAGGAGTACTCCTCGCAGACACGCCAGTCGGAGATCCGCTGGACAATCCCTTCAGAGGCAAGGGATATGTCAGGGATCGTCTCTCTGCACCCCGGACGGCGAAAGGTGGAAATGCCGCCCGTGTTGAGGACACAGAGGCCCGACCTGGCAGCCGACTCGAGGACGTAACGACCTCGAGTGTCGGTCCGCGGGGAACCCCATTCCACGGCTTTGGCGTTAAAATCGCCACCGACTATGACCCCGCCAGAGGTTTTCATGATCTCATCCTCAATGGAATCGACCATGTGACGGTAGTCTCCAATCGGTTGATTTGGCGTGAGGTAACAGGAGAAGACGGTGAAACCCCTGCTCCTCACCCAAACGAAGCCGTTGCCCGATCCGGAATCGAGAACAGGCACCTTCCCGAGGTCCAAAATCCAAATCGCTGCAGTGCCGGAGGGATCCGAGAACCACTGCGCGGAGCGTCGGTTCTGGTACTGCTCACTGAGAAGCAGTAGGTCAGCACCCTGCTCCGTGGCGAATTGGAACAGCAAGTCGTTTGCTGTCCTGCTCCTCTGCATATTAAGTTGCAGAACACTGATCATTTGATTTGTGTCTGGCGAAGCTCCTGGATGGCACGTCGGTACTGCCCGCAACGACCTGACCCAGCGGAATGCTTGAACTGGTCGCCCTTCAAGCCGGCTTCTGTACACAGGACACAGGACAGCGCTGCATTGCACGCGCTGGCCTTGTGGTCCTGGCCGCCGCATTTGAAGCAGACCTTGCTTCTATCGGGTCCGGGGCAACGATTAGCGACGTGACCGAACCCCAGACATTTAAAACATCTGGAGGCCACGAGCTTCTCGCGTACCCGACAGCTCACGTACCAAATCTTCAAGTGGCCCTTCTCCAGGAGCTTCGCAGCCGCTCTGGCTCCCAGCGTCAGGATCGCCACCTTCTGGCCTCGAGCATTCGCCTTCGAGACGAAAGTCTTCACCTCGACGTTGCCGATGGCGGATTTAACGGCTGCAGTCACCTCCGCCTCGGTCGTCAATTCGTCGAGGTCCCTCACCTCCAGCGTCGACTTGGGCTCCAGAACGCTGACAGTCGCGTTCGCCCCCAAGATGGTCTTCAGGTCTTCGCTGAAGGCGGACTTGCTTTCAGAGGCGTCCCCGAGTTCGACCAGAAGATCGCCGGCTCGGGTCTTCCTCATAGATTTGATAACGACGCCCTTCTCATCGGGCTTCGCTTTGCTGCGAATCTCGCCCAGCACGTCGGCGTAGGATTTCCCCTCCGACGGCTTGATGAGAAGAGCGTCTGGCCGCGTCCTGCGTGGCCTCTTCTTCGGCGCCTTCTTGTTGTCCTGAGGGCCGGGCTGGCTTCCAGGCTGCTGGGGCGGGACTTTCTTCTTCTTCCCCTTCCTCTTAACCACATCGGTCCATTTCTCGGAGTCCTTGTCCTGCAATGGGCCGTCGCTCCTCTTCTTTTTTTCTGCCTCTGGCTGGGCGGGGCTGCTGGCTGCCCGCTTTGAAACGGCAGACTGGGCCTTGACCCGCAAGGACGGTGTCGTCTGCGTCGATGCGGTCACTGACTCGCACGACTGCCAAGACTTCCTCAGCTCAAGGATGTGGTTAAGGCTGGCTTCCAATTGGACTATGCCTTCCTGCACATCCCTGCTGATGTTCTTCTGCCTGCCGGTCGCGGCCTTCATGACAGCGAGGGTGGCGAAGCACTTTTGAAGGTGCTCCTCCTCCTGCTGCCTGGCAAGTGCAATCACCGCCTGGAAGGGGGACGGGTCGGTGTGCATCGACTCAACGCCGCCGGCGGGTGCCTGCTCGGTGAGGACCGGTGTTCTTGTCACCGAAGCAGTTGGTGTCGCTCGGCCTTGTGGCGACCTCGCGACACGAGGCTTCCGACCAAAGGGGTCTTCTACCTCGACGTCCCCACTTTGAGAGGGTAGACGAGGAAATTGCTCCCTCTGGTTCGTTTTTGGGGTTAGGGTGCCCCGGGGAGATTCTTGCACCTTTTGAATCGTTTTACCTTGTGTGCTAGCCATGCTGTCTGGATTAGCCCCCAAGACTGGGCGTTTGTAACCCCCCAAAACAGAGCCCCAATATGATTGTCAAACCGACCCATCACCAGAGCAACTATATCTATGCTCGACCGCCCCCAAAACTCCGGCGGTCCCAGACGAGCAGTGGCCTCGGCAGAGCCCCCCCGTGACCGCAGCAGGGCCCTATCCGGTCGCCAACCGGCACCGCCACGGCCAAAGGGATTTTCGCCGGCTGATAGGGCAGCCAGGTCAGCTGGCTGGGCTGACCCGGGCCCCTGTACTATCCGGCAGCCTGGGAGGTGCAGAACCCAGTTTTTAAGCTGTACCCTCTGCTCGTCCTAGACCCCCAGCGCAATGGAGGCTGAAGAACACAGAGTCACCCCGGCAAATAGGCCGAAATGATTTAGAAAAAACAACCGGGCTATTGAAATGAAACGGAGAATGGACTTGTGAAAAGGAGACGCGAAAAAGGACCAGTGCGCCCCCCTCCCCTTTTAGTCGGCTCTTACGACAAGCAGGGGATACTGTTGGACATTCTGTCCCGGCCCAACACGGGAAAATAATAATAATAATAATAATAATAACAATAATAATAATAATTCAAATTCAAATTCAAATTCTTTATTTTTCGCATGCGCATGCATCTTACACAGCAGTGCTTTAATAACCCTCTAGCTAAAAGCTATTTGAGGGAGAAGCTTAAAACTTATTTACATGCATTTTACAATTTATAAATTAATTTATAACTTTTTTTAATAATTTTTTTCCTATTAAACTCATATCTATTTTCTCGGTCTACAATTTTCTGATGGAAACGCAAATTACAGAATAAATTAATATATGAGTTAACGAACAATAAATTACCAATATAAAATAACAAATATAAATTATGAAGCAACAAACTATTCAAAAAATAACAATTATAAAACTAATAACAACAGTTTTTTTTAATCGCTTAAATACATATATATAGTTACATACCTCTTCCTAGCTCAGAATACTCCAGTATTAAAGTTATACTCTTTGTACTGTTACCTCCCTAATCTTCCTCTATGCCTCTTTCACTTTCTACAGAGCCCCGACATGTCAAACTACTTTGCTCTAGATTGTGCAAGGAAGTTGCTCAGGTCTACTTAACAAAAGCTATAAAAACTAATAAAAAACCAAGAATTTCATTTATGAATCCCTTTTCAATCAATCTTTATAATATATTGTTATGAATGCTAACAAATGTTTTAAGTGTGATAACTTAACTTATAATAATAATAATAATAATAATAATAATAATAATAATAATAAATAAGTGCTTTATTTTCCAAAAATGAACAATACAATACATAAGACCCTTACACTTTACAGTAATGGTTCTAATGAACCGTCTACTGGGTTGGCAAACATAATATTCCATTCATTATAACACGATTACACAATATGATCACGTTTACAAGTCCAAAATTTATAATGTAAAATATTTTGTTACAGGAACCTCCGTTGATTATAAGATATTGTATCAAAATTTAGGCAAAAAAAAAAATTAAAAGCTAATAACCAGCTCGCCCAGACTAAATGTTAAATACTAAATATTAAAACAGGTAATTTTGTATATCTTAAATACAGAAAAAGATGCAGTTTCTCCCCTCTAAAATTAATTATTTCCTAAATCAACTCGAAAAAAAGGTTTAGCAGCTTCAAAAATTAAATTCAACAACCATGCTCCATCTCACGTTCCATGCATCCTTTAAATACCCGCCCAACGCACGCCAATCCGGGTCCATTTCGCTGGCCCGGCCATGTTCGAAAATCAATATTTCAAACATACCACGATTTAATACTCAATTAGTACTATTTAGTACCCGAATACTAGATTTAGTACTCCAAGCATTACCGAGTTATTAACAATAGTATGATGCCGGGCCAGGGAAATGCTAGCCCGGCCATGTCAGAAAACGCGGATTTCAACGGTGCCACGATTTAATACTCAATTAGTACTATTTAGTACCCAAGTAATAGATTTAGTACTCCAACCATTACCGAGTTATTAGCCATTACGAATTATGGGGGCCGGAAATGCCAACCCGGCTATGTATGAAAATGCGGATTTCAACGGTGCCACGATTTAATACTCAATTAGTACTATTTAGTACCCAAGTAATAGATTTAGTACTCCAACCATTACCGAGTTATTAGCCATTACGAATTATGGGGGCCGGAAATGCCAACCCGGCTATGTATGAAAATGCGGATTTCGACGGTGCCACGATTTAATACTTATTTAATACTATTTAGTACCCAAGTATTAGATTTACTACTCCAACCATTACCGAGTTATTAGCCATAACGTATTATAGGGGCCGTAAATGCCAATCCGGCTGTGTATGAAAATGCGGGTTTCGACGATGCCACGATTTAATACCCATTTAGTACCATTTAGTACCCAAGTATTAGATTTAGTACTCCAACCATTATCGAGTTATTAGACATAACGTATTATAGGGGCCGGAAATGCCAACCCGGCTATGTATGAAAATGCGGATTTCGACGGTGCCACGATTTAATACTCATTTAGTACTATTTAGTACCCAAGTATTAGATTTACTACTCCAACCATTACCGAGTTATTAGCCATAACGTATTATAGGGGCCGTAAATGCCAACCCGGCTATGTATGAAAATGCGGATTTCGATGATGCCACGATTTAATACTCATTTAGTACCATTTAGTACCCAAGTATTAGATTTAGTACTCCAACCATTATCGAGTCATTAGCCATAACGTATTATAGGGGCCGGAAATGCCAACCCGGCTATGTATGAAAATGCGGATTTCAACGGTGCCACGATTTAATACTCATTTAGTACTATTTAGTACCCAAGTATTAGATTTACTACTCCAACCATTACCGAGTTATTAGCCATAACGTATTATAGGGGCCGTAAATGCCAACCCGGCTATGTATGAAAATGCGGATTTCGATGGTGCCACAATTTAATACTCATTTAGTACTATTTATTACCCAAGTATTAGATTTAGTACTCCAACCATTACCGAGTTATTAGACATAACGTATTATAGGGGCCGGAAATGCCAACCCGGCTATGTATGAAAATGCGTATTTCGACGGTGCCACGATTTAATACTCAATTAGCACTATTTAGTACCCAAGTGTTACATTTAGTACTCAAACTATTACTGACTTATTAGCCATAACGTATTAGGGGCCGGGCATGTTAGCCTGGCCATGTAAGAAAAAGCTTATTTCATCGGTGCCCCGATTTCATACTCATTTAGTACTATTATTAACAGAGTATTATATTTAGTACTCTAATTGAATTAATGTTTCCAGCCCCAATTTATTTACCATTTCCGTTAAGGCACTATCCTTTAAATTTTCAGTTTTTTATAAACCTACCATTAATTGTAGACGTAATACGAACAACACATTATATGAAGCAGCCTCAAACGTAATTTATCAATTAATAATTATTATTGGACTAATTAATATCAGTGTGGGTTTGTACTTCAAGACGTGATACATTTTAATGTTTACTTAATTTTTATCAAACTACTGGGAACAATTTTTTATTCTTTCGGTTTGTCAATCGTATAAATTCAATTTGTTTTTAACCGTATCGTAAGGTTTGATTTACTGATAAAAATCAATAATTATAAATTATATTAAGTTGAATAGCAAATAGTTTCTACCGTTTTCCATTACAATTATACTGACAGAATAGTCATATAGAGGGGAGTACATAACACACCTGGTGATAAGTGAACCGATCAAGGCAAGAGACTGTTATTAAGAATCTTGGCTGCTAATAAAACTATTATTAAAGCTATATGAAACGAAGAACTAATGTTTTACGCTTTCTGTAATATGTCCGAATCTTAAGATTGGTCTGCTACCTTTACAATTCTAAAATTTGTTGGTCAGTTATAAGTTGTCATTTGTCTCTTCAGTGTCACCATTTTATGTTAAATAAGCTTCTCTTGCTCGCCCAATAAAAAGGTAAGAATTTCACTTACTGTTTGGTTAAATTTCGCTTATTTATAATCCAAGTAGCCATTATATATAAGTGACAAAACTTGTTGAACATTTTATGCTTTATTCGATACATCAATCAATCATTAATCTACATGTAATCGTGTAGCATTGTACTGTTACTAGAAACTATTAATGATCAAGTATTGGTACTTAGGACTAAGATTAAAGCAGTGATATTTTACAATTATTAATAATCGTTGGTATTTTCTGAATGTGTACGTTTGTGATAAAAGTTAAAACTGGGAGCAGTAAAAGTAAAAGATGCAAGATAAACCAAAAACTATACAAATAGTACTGTACAGTACTGAATTATTGTGAAGGTATTAAGATAATTTAGTTAATGGAAGTGAATATGTTCCATTGTTTATCTACTATAAAGTTTCTTTAAACAACACAGGTTATAAAGGCGTTTTTATTTTAGTAAAATATAACACATTAAGAGTAAGGTATGTGAAAAAGAGAATATTTGTAGATTTATTGATGGTTTTGCGGCTTTTTGTATTTCTCAGTGGAGTAAGTACAAAGTTTCGTATAAAACATGACACGGGGAGGGTTGACTTCACAATAATGTGATATTTTTATCATGAATAAAAAGTGTACAAAAACAAATCCCAAAACATAAACGTTGAGTCTTATCAAGGCTTATCGCAACTGAAAGCAGATTTATCCAGAGGTTCCCAGGCCGTTCCTCGTAAACTACAGTGATAGCTGTAATTTTTAATCTACATCCTTATCAAAATGTAATTTTTTGCCTACATCTTACACCTTTTGTCTTCAACCATGCTTTTTACCTTGCATTTATTTCACTTGTGATCGTGACAATACCATTTAAAGAAGTGTATGTTTAGTCCTTTGATTACAGGTATTACACTGCATCCGGATCCTGTTTGTTTTATTATTAACAAGGGCAATGTTATTGTAGTCTACGTAACTTGTTGACTATATTAAATAAATATTGTACTAGGTAGAACTAATTGAGAATTACATCGCAGAACAGTTGAAATAGAATTTACCTACATAGCCGGGCCAGCATATCCAGCCCACATTAAGTAATATAACTATAAACTCAGTAACGGGTAGAGTACTAAACCGAATACTCGAGTATTAAATAGTAATATTTAGGTATTAAATTGTGCTACCGACGATATTCACATTTCTTACTTGGCCGTCCTGGCATATCTAGCCTCTACAATACGTTATGGCTAATAACTCGGCAATAAATAATTGAAGTATTGATTATATATACTTGGGTAATAAAATTTACTAACTGAGTATTAAATCGTGGCAGCGTTGAGATCCGCATTTTCTTACATGACCAGATTGGTATTTCCGGCCCCTACTATACGTTATGGCTAATCACTCGGTAATGGTTGGAGTAGTAAATCTAATACTTGGGTACTAAATAGTACTAATCGAGTATTAAATCGTGGGATCGTTGAAATCCGCATTTTCTTACATAGCCGGGTTGGCATTTCCGGCCATTAAAATACGTTATGGCTAATAACTCAGTAATGGTTGGAGTAGTAAATCTAATACTTGGGTACTAAATAGTACTAAATGAGTATTAAATCGTGGCACCGTCGAAATCCGCATTTTCATACATAGCCGCGTTGGCATTTACGGCCCCTATAATACGTTATGGCTAATAAATCGGTAATGGTTGGAGTACTAAATCTAATACTTGGGTACTAAATAGTACTAATTGGGTATTAAATCGTGGGATCGTTGAAATCCGCATTTTCTTACATAGCCGGGTTAGCATTTCCGGCCATTAAAATACGTTATGGCTAATAACTCAGTAATGGTTGGAGTAGTAAATTTAATACTTGGGTACTAAATAGTACTAAATGAGTATTAAATCGTAACATCGTCGAAATCCGCATTTTCATACTTAGCCGGGCTGGCATTTACGGCCCCTATAATACGTTATGGCTAATAAATCGGCAATGGTTGGAGTACTAAATTTAATACTTGGGTACTAAATAGTACTAATTGGGTATTAAATCGTGGGATCGTTGAAATCCGCATTTTCTTACATAGCCGGGTTGGCATTTCCGGCCATTAAAATACGTTATGGCTAATCACTCGGTAATGGTTGGAGTAGTAAATCTAATACTTGGGTACTAAATAGTACTAATTGAGTATTAAATCGTGGGATCGTCGAAATCCGCATTTTCATACATAGCCGGATTGGCATTTACGGCCCCTATAATACGTTATGACTAATAACTCGGTAATGGTTGGAGTAGTAAATCTAATACTTGGGTACTAAATAGTACTAAATGAGTATTAAATCGTGGCACCGTCGAAATCCGCATTTTCTTACATAGCCGGGTTGGCATTTACGGCCCCTATAATACGTTAAGGCTAATAACTCGGTAATGGTTGGAGTACTAAATCTAATACTTGGGTACTAAATAGTACTAAATGAGTATTAAATCGTGGCACCGTTGAAATCCGCATTTTCTTACATAGCCGCGTTGTCATTTCCTGCCCCTATAATACGTCATGGCTAATAACTCGTTAATGGTTGGAGTACTAAATCTAATACTTGGGTACTAAATAGTACTAAATGAGTATTAAATAGTGGCACCGTTGAAATCCGCGTTTTCTGTCATGGCCGGGCTAGCATTTCCCTGGCCCGGCATCATACTATTGTTAATAACTCGGCAATGCTTGGAGTACTAAATCTAGTATTCGGGTACTAAATAGTACTAATTGAGTATTAAATCGTGGTATGTTTGAAATATTGATTTTCAAACATGGCCGGGCCAGCGAAATGGACCCCGCCAATCCCTCCCATCCATAAATAACAGCAAATCTTCCCAGCTTAATTCATTACTTGACAACCAATGTTTTCTAATTTGTAACAATACCGGACACCTACCAATAAAGTGGAAAACCGTTTCGTCCTCTTTATAATTACATAATGAGCAATGTAAATTTTGTTCAGAAAACCAAGGTTTATAGTTAAGATTGATTACTTCGGCCCTAGCCACCGTTTTAAATCGCTTCCTATATTATCGGCAAGATACGACCGCTGCCCCAGTTCAAGGTCAAAGGATCTGTACAGTTGGTGATAGCGAGATTCCCGCGTGGATTGTAACCAGGCCTCTTTGTTTCCTGCCTTCACTGCCTCTCCGACTCTAACCAATTGCTGACGCGTCATTTCTAAATTTTCTGTATCAAAAATCACGCTGATTCCAAATTTTTCACTTAACGCCCTCCATTCCCTACACCATGACACGTTTTTAATCACAACTTCCTTTGCTAAAAAATTTGGTAATCTGTCTACTCAATGCATGCGTTAAATAGTTAATATTCATCTGTAAAGTAAAACTGTGCATTTTCTTTAATCCTGTTTCCAGATGTAAGAAATAATTCCGCTCATTTTTTTGGAAGATTAAAGATTTTCTTAATAAATAATCGTAAAATGCCCTCGGCATGCTCACTTTCCTGAAATCCTCATACTTGGCTCCCATAACAAATAATCGAGCGGACTACTGAATTAAATACCAATAATTTAGCGCTTAAAGATACCTTATTATTACTAAAATAATTTCGCCACAGAGAATTAATAGCAAATTTTGCAGTAACCGATTTTTCACGTAAATGACTTTGCCAAGATAGTTTTGTCGTTATAAAAATTCCCAAATACTTATAACTATTAACTACTTCTATTCGCTCTCCCTTGTAGAACCACCTATCTCTATTACGTAACCTCCCTCCTTTCCTGAAAACCATGATTTTCGATTTATTTAAATTCACCCTTAGGTTCCATAGGTTACAATACCGCTCAAGATTCACAATCATTCTTTGGAGGACGGCTCCCGTTGGCGCTAGTAACACAAGATCATCCGCATACAATAGGACATTTATTTTACGACCCCCAAAAATACATCCCCCTTCTAACTCATCTGGAATATCATTGATAAAAAGTGAGAATAACAAAGGTGAACCGACACAACCTTGTTTTAATCCTATTTTAGTTTCAAAAAAATCAGTAACCCTCTGTTCATATCTAACCCCAGCTGAAGTTCCCGTGTACAAATATTTTATAACATTTAAAAACTTAGTAGATATACCGAAACAGGATAATTTGTAGAACAAAGCTTTTCTATCTATGGTATCGAATGCCGATTCAAAATCTACAAAAAAAGCAAACAGTTTTTCTTTCTGTGCTTCTGTCCGCAATCCTATAATATTTGTCAAATTAAAAATGTTGTCAATTGTCGAGTAATTCTTCCTGAAGCCTGCTTGATATTCATTTAAGATTTGCCACTCGGTCACCCAACAGTTTAATCTCTTAAAAATAATACCCGCGTATATCTTTGCCACACAATCGATAAATGAAAGTCCTCTGTAGTTCTGCACATTATTCAGATTGCCCTTGCATCGGACAAATAATAGCCCTTCTAAAACTATCTGGGACCGAGTTTAATCTAAAAATAACATTAAAAGACTCGCAAAGCTTTCTTAAAAAAACTATCAGTACTATTTTTATAAAATTCATACGGAATTCCGTCACTTCCGGGAGCTTTAGAATTTTTCATCGACCTAACAACAGTTTTCATTTCTGCTAGATCAATATCACTGTCAAGATAAGCATCCTCAATAAAAGGCTCAGCGTAAACTATATTGTGCGCTAATAATGGACGATTTAACAAATTCTGAAAATGTCTAACCCATTCATCTGACTTAATTGCACCTACAACAATGCGTTTTTTTGTCTTAAATTTATTTATTGCCTCCCATGCTTGTTTGTTATTATTATGACTCACTAAAGCTGTCAATAAACCATTTTGATATGAATCTTTTTCTGTTTACATAATAACTTAAACTGTTTATTCTCCGCTAGATATACATTTTTTGCTCCCACTGAATTTGTTTTCCTAAAAATGTTAAGTAATCTAAAAACCTTTTTTCTTTGTGAATAACACTGCCAATCGAACCAAGGCTGTTTATTTTGAAAAAGAGGACAATTGTTGCTTTTACCACTAGGATTACTTTTATTTACATTTGCAGACAGTTTTATACAATCAACTAGATTATTTATATTCTCTTGAGAATTATTACCTATGCTTACACAATTAATAGCCAAACTCAGCTTCTCTTTATACACTGTCTCCTCTTTATCAACCCATTTTAATCTTGGTAGCAAAGGGAGCACTGCTCCAACATTCCTATCATTTTTACCAAAAGACATTTTCAATTTTAGCTCGATTGGCATGTGATCCGATTCTATATGTTTTAAAACTCTAAAATCTTTAACCACCTCTAGGCTATCTATTGTCACTAAAGCGTAATCTATTACAGACGTCCCCTGCGCCCCTATAAATGTAAATTCTCCATGACTGTCACCTTTTGTCCTACCATTTAATATTACAAACCCCTGATTTTTTACACAATTCTAAAATTTTGTTCCTTTACTTTTTACAACTACGTCTTTTGTCCTGCGAGCTTTATGCATTGCCTTACTATGGCCTAAGTCAAATTGCTCAGGAATTGTTTGCAAATTACCTGTTCTTCCGTTTAAGTCCCCCATTAAGATGAAATTATGATAACAATTATCATAGAGGAGATGTTTCAACTCCTGAAAATAATTTTCCCATAAATTATAGTTGAGATAAAGAGGAATTATTGATAATTCCTTACTGTTACTTAGCTGCTTTATATTCACTACATAAAAATTATACAATACTTGAAAACATAAAACGTCTTTAAATTTGTTTTTTAAATTAATTCCTACTATTACTCCTCCTATTGCCCTACCAAAACCCTGAATTTTGTGACCAAAAATGCTTTGGGTTATTAGCTGCTTCGTTTGGCTTAATAATAGTAGTATAACTAGTTTGTGAAATTAAAATACATATAAAGTTCAAAAATTTACTAATTCGCCAAATATCAGCAATTTCCTCAAGGTATTTAATCCCGTGACACCCTGATACTAGACCCTTGAAAATTTGCAAACGATATATGTATGACTTCCGGTTGAGCTAGGAACTTGAAATTAGGCATGTACTTTCCTCATGGCTTAAAACTGAGAGTAAATATATCAAAACTCACAATTATTAATTTTAACACCCTCAAAAAATTATTAAGAAACAATAATGCTTCTCTAAAATATGTTATTTTGAGCTCTAGTGACCGAACGGATGGTCCTATCGAAAAATGGAATGCACCATGTTCCCCGGATGTTTCACGATCTACAACTTTGGTCCTATGACTTTTTGCCCTATCTCGTCTCCTTCACCTTTTGGTAGCCCTTTGGTGGCCCTTTCACTTTAGATGTAGCATCAATGTAAATGTTCTTAAAAACAATGTATAAATGTCTGATGTAATACATCAGATGTAAATGTTCTTAAAAACATGTGACAACTCCAAAAACTAAATTTATTCCGGATTAGAACTACAGAACATTGCACGGTTCAGTTGGATTTTCTAAATAAACATTTTAAATGTAGTCAAATATATGTATGCGATGGGAAGTTTTTGTGTGGAGCAGCTCTAAGGGATCAAAAGCCCAAATCGGTATCACAGTTACATTGTAACTCAGCTTTAATCACCCAACAATTATTCCCTGTGAGATTCTATTTGCCAATCCAGTGGACTAACTAATCCAGTTCAGTTAGATGGTTCAGGTGGTATCCTTTGTAGAAGTTAGAATTATCAGTAACTCACTGATAGTCAACATACTTAAACGTATTGCTCAGAACGTTAACATTAAATTATTAAGCTTTTGATAAGACAGTACAAGAGCTAAACTAGAGTTGAACCAAAAAAGTGTAAGAGATATACTTACTTACTTAAAATTTAATGCAAATCGCTCAACAAATTTCTTATATGGTTTTTACGTTTATTATTACTTAAAACCTATATTACTATTTACCTTTTTAAAATACATTTTTTAAGTGGGTTACTATTTTTTAATGAATAATCATAATACGTTTCGGGTTTCAATGAAAATGCCAAAATTAAGAAGATAACTACAATATGAAAATATATCGATAGGAAAAACATCGTCCGTATGTTGATTTTATCATTAACCTTCCATTATGAGAACATAATGCACATAACTAACAAATTAACTTAAATTTTCGAAGAGCCAAAAAAATAATGATAACAGTTAAAAATTTCCAAAATCGAAAGATATTTTTATATAAACACAGTTATATCAGGGAACTAAATGAATTCCGGGTCATGACAAAGATTGAAACAATCGCTAGCGCCGTCATGTGCTGGGGCTTACCCTGTCTGCAGCGGCAGGGCACACTGACACTGCCCTCATTGTCTGAGTGCACCGCCACCACTACCACCACCACTACTACCACGTAACACATTTATCGAGTTGAGTAAGTTTATAATAAATAAAAGATTAATAAAAATTTTGAACTACTCTTAAAAAAAAACATTTTTATATATGTTGTTATTGTTACTTAATTAACACGTTAAGCATAAAATAATTAGTAGGAGTTACTAGTACACTGTAAATTATATTTATTTGAAAATTTTTCATCAGTAAGACATAAAAAATCACTCCCCAGAGGAATATTTTGTGAGGACCCTTCAGCCCGTTTCAGTATTTTTGAGTGCTGCCGGATAGGATGGGGAGCTTCCCCTGCACCGTCCAACAGCATCGAGAAATTAAGGAAATAATGGATACGGTAGATGAAATAGATTGAGCTTAGACTTGACTGACAGAGAATGTAACCAGCGTGATGTTGTCTGCAGTTGAGAGCGACTGCTAGCCCTGCTTCTTTCCTGTTATAACACCCTGCCCACCCTGCCGACAAACCGATACTGCTCTGGCGGAAATATGAAGTTGTTCACTGGAAGATGGCAACAATACTGCCTCATATACTAAAAATTCCTCTTTCTTAAACCACTATTGGCCCTCAGCCAGTTTATTCTCCAATGGAGAATATGGTTTTTTCTTCAACTTTTTGTTTGCCGTCGAATCTAAGAATGAATTTGTATAATGAGTGCATCCATATGAATTTTCTGTTCTTTATTGTTGAATGCGTTGTTTTGAAGGGTTTGACAAATGAAAGTTTAGCTTCAATTTCTTTACTATTAGACCAGTAAAATAGTACATTATGATCTGCAAAATATCGAGTAGGGTGGGTGCACCAGTGAATGACCACCCCCCAGTGAATGACCATTTTGTTTAAAAAACCCGTTATTAAGCATATTCTTTGGGCTAGCTAATTAAAAATAAGCATAAAACCAGCCTTGGAATATTATTCAACAATAATCTTTCATTGGTTAAAATTGCTGGAGTCAAAAATACTTTTTAAACATATTTAATATTGAGTGTCCCACTATCTTCGATTTTGATGTTTCCTGCTATAGTGATTACCCCTGCAAGGCTTTCCTGGATTTACATTCATTCTGTATTTGATGATTGTATCAAAATTGTATTAGCAATTAAATTATATTTAACATACTATCCTGCAATTTAAAATCAATTTTATTGCTGAGCATGTTAAGATTAATTATTACTGAGGGTGGTCATAAATTGGAACGTAACTAGGGCAAAAACCAGTGAATGACCGGGAAAAAACTTAGCGGTCATTCACTGGAACGAGATCGGTCATTTACTAGCTATGATCTATATTCTCAGCTGAATTATTCTTAATCATTGTTGTCAGCTGATTTTCAAATATTTTGACAGTTATTCAGCCAAAACAGACCGGTCATTCACTGGTGCAAGATCGGTCATTTGCTGGTGCAGTCCCGGTCATTTATTGAAGCATTGACATAGTTGTATTTTAATTAATATTACAACCAGTATTCTCATTAAGTGACATATTTAACTAATATTGCTTAATCCTTAAAGAATAAATGAACTTTCTACAGTAAAATATATATCTGTGACCGTAAAATAAGGGAGTAATGTTAAATTAACATGAGACATCGTCCTTAACCGGTCATTCACTGGTGCACCCACCCTAGTTATAATGTTTAGGTCTATCGTTGGCTCGTAACATTACGTTATAAAAACAAACACTTTTGCTGCATACACAATATTGATGAATAAATAAATAAATATTCTAAAACTATGTTGTCTTTCATGATTCTTAGTGATTTGACCAGGTATTTGACTTTATTCAGTAGTTTGATAATTTGGTTCACCAAAGGATACCATGTAGTGTTTGACACAGTAAGTACTGAACCTTATCTTATTATCTATGATTTTTAAGAAAACAATTTTACCATAAGAATAATGATTTATTCAAGAAATACAAGAGCATCTGATTGAAAAAAGGGGACACATGGATAATACAATAATGGGTCTTACAATTAGGCTGAAGGCCAGATCAAAATTGAAAATGTCTCTATAAATCACAATTATTGTTCTATGCTATACTCAGGGTAAATATAGGCCTTTCTCAGGGGGAAGTATCGTGCCGGCTAGACAAAGTCAGTTTTGAAATAAAGTTCATAAAACATAAATAAGTCCAAATAGTTAATTTTTGAAAATGTATTCAACAATGCAAAGCCAATGGTCAGCTTCACAATAAGATGGCCAAATGGTAGAAGATCAATGTTCACTTCTTGAAGTAATTAGGCTGAAATGTTATTAAAGTTCAAAATTTGTAGTAAAATATTCTTCTTTAAATTGATATGTGATTAATTATTAAATTATTTAACAGTTTCTTCTTCTCTACACTTGCTAGTAGGAAAATATAAGGATATGGTTGGATCTTACCAAGCTGCTACAACAATCTTCACCAAACACCAAATAAAATAATCTTAAGTGAGGAACAAATGGGTTTGACTCGAAAATGTACTTGGCAGAGTTCCCTACTAATAATTTAGGTACTGGCCATGCAATCCCAGTCCTATGACTTGGGATATTTTAAAATTAGGAACAATGTCCTAAATTAATGACTCTACACATCCTCTCAGTCTGGCTTCTGCTGCAAGAGTCTCTGGAAAGCTGGGGTAGCTATTGTTGCACTAGGGGTTCACAAAATACTCATCACTTATATTCTTGACACCAAAATCACTAGAATTTAGATTTTTATGAAGCTGCAAATTTTGAATAAATTTATATTATTGTAGTTTCCATGTACATACTGTATATATGATTATGATATTAACTTAGGAAAATTAATTAACTCAGTAACTATTTATTTAACATGACTAAGGACAAGTTTAATAACGAGAATGAATTATTAAATTATTTATTTAATAAAATTAATTACTTATTATGCTAGATGATTAATTATTTTCTGAGGAGTGATTACACATAAACATATTAAGGGTGGTTACACATATTAATTATACAAGCAACATTAAATTATCAAGGAATATCATAAGTATCATAGGGTTCAAGGATCATTATGTATATTCAATCATGGTATTCGCTCATTTATTATTTACTAGAGATCGCCAGTGGTCGAAAATTCGACCAATTTTCAATGTGACAAATAGGGATAGCTAATTTTATAAATAATCCCCGCATAAACCAATGCGTTTCCAAATACATTTCATATAGTACATATTTTCCATGTAAACACAAAATATAACCAAACTGGGGGCCCAAAAACAAAAGAGAAAGACTCAGTCCTTGACTAATTATTTTACTTCATTTTTGGCTTTTGGCATGGTTTTTAGTAATTAGTATTTTATTAAGATAATGACTATTTTATTAAGATTTGAGCCGTGTGAGTATTTTTGCTCACGGCTCAGACGACAGTTGGCCCCCTGTATAGTTGCACTGTACTACTTTCTCGTTTGTGGAACCGTCCAGAACTTTCCGGCGGGTATATAAACGGCCACCCGCCGAAGCCTCACTCTCCTTTCGCTGTGCTTGGTTCGTGTTGTCGTCCAAGAAGAAATGTTGTTGCGAGTTTATGAAATTTTGAAGAGAGAAGACAACACCAGCGTCATGGAGCATTAAATTATTAAGACACCAAATGCCAGGTAAATGTTTTACTGTAGGGAAAAATACAATAATTTTGTTTCGCTGTAGGAGCTCCCTTGTTACACAGCCTGCTTGGTGTTTTCCAGCAGACCAGATTTAGATTGATAAATCTATATTTCTCGTGAATTTCGTTTGAATGTAAATTAAATGTAAATTTCTAATTTCTCAAGTGTGTTAAGTGTTAATTTGTATCTTTCCAGTTATATATTTTGATGTACGTAAGTGTAAAATCATGCTTGCTAATTTGTGTCGGGACATGTATGTTTCATGTCGTGTCGCCGTCAGGAACACATGTGCCCTAAGTATTTTAGGTTAAGTTTTAAAGAGTTATTTACTGAGTATTTATTCACTGTTTAGTAGTTTGTTGTCCTTTTAAATGATTTTATGGTAGTATTGAGTAATTTCAGAAATCCACGGACTAGGCCTAGCCTGACTTTTGAGTATGGCATACATATCTGTTCCAAGAAAGTAAAATCAAAGAACTGTATTTCATTTTATGTATTTATAGGCTATTGTGTATTTTGATGACATAAAGCTGATTTAGATGCCAAGTTATATAATTATTTAAAGGCTACCAGCATTGTCAATTGAAGTCAACTAGGACTGAATTCCTACTGCAAACATTTTAAATATTTTGTGCTCGCAGTAGGCTAGTAAAATGTCATTTTGAGAAGTGAGCAGTAACTGAAATCCCCAGCCTTTAGTTCAAAGTCAAATAATCAGAGAGGTTAGGTGTTTCAAAAACAAGCTTGATCATATTATAACTTGGTTGAGACATATTTTTAGAAGTTTTGTGCATTGTTTAAAGGGTTCCTGTGTTCCTGTCTTCCATGACCTCCTGACTGACCGACTTAAGATGTGAAGCCTCGTTCAACTTCAGTGGCTGACACCTACGGGGGTTTCACCAATAGCTCGTAGCTACCCGGACCGAACCAACCTAACCTCACCGCCAGCTACGGTTGATGTTCCTAACTGCTGCGTCCCATGGCTGCTGCGTTGAGGCCACCTACTGCTTCCGGTTACTCAGGTGCTATCAACTCTTTTATTTTATATGCTGCAAGAAATACCAGCCCAGAAGATTTATTAGCTAGACTGAGCTTTTCCAACCAACCACAGCCCTTTAAATTAGTCAATCTAGTAAATTCAAGTACAGCATAAAACCAGTATAAAATCAATAGTTTTTTGTCAACATTAAATTTTCTACCGCTGTGAGCCATAAAATTATGTCAGAAACTACGGCCTACTATGGAAGTAATTATTTTAATGCTGTTTCCATGCATACATAGTATGCGTTGGAGTCTTAATTGTGATTTTATTGTGATTTTTTTTTTTTGAGTGAGTCGGTGGCGCAGTTGGTAGCGCACTCGGCCCCGGTTCTGTGGCGGCAGCGTCGCAGGATCGAGTCCCGATGATGCCGCATACTTTTAGCAGTACTGTTCATCCTTGTACTGTACCGGCTCACTCCTTGGGTTTGCTTGATAACTTCCACGCACAGGCCTGAGGCTCATGTGGGGGGGCAAATGCAAGGTAAAAAGAGGCCGCCACCCTCTTTTTAAAAAACAATAATAAAACAATTTTGTGTAAAGTATGTAACTGATAATTGTATTGATCAGTGATATGGTAGGTAAAGGTTAAGGTTTAAATAAAGATCTTTGGTCTATAGACATATTTCGGCATTTTGTTCAAAATTCTAATTCGGTCCACACCAGAGCTAAATTATGTTTTATAGGCCATATAGATTGCCACAATTATTAAATGTTTTATTTCAGTTTAATACTGCCCTTGCAAAAGCAAGTTAAATAAATGTCTTATTGTTGTTGAATATTTATTGTTATTTTATTGTGAATGTATTTTGTCAATTATTTTATTTTGTCCCTTGTTTATATAAATATTTTACCTCTTGCCCCCATTGATAATTTATTAATAATTAAGTGGGCTGGTCTTAATTCTATTCTAATAGTTCTTTTGTAATAATAATTTGAGCATAAAGGAAATTCTCTAGATAGCCTATAAATTTATCCGATCTTACTTGTTATTATCAGGCCTATATATATATTAAGACTGATGGTGATGTTTAACTTTGAATATTTATATTAATAAACCTCAGTTGTTGATTGACTTGTGTGTTTTTATTTTGTTGCCTTCAAATCTCAACTTAGAAACAGCAATATTTTATTTTAAAGTTTCACGGTAAACTTTGGTTATGGTAACCCAGACATGTTTCAGATTTCATGTTTATTTTTTTAAGAATAATTATTGAATCAGAGGAAAGTAAAACTTCAGTCATCAAATCAGTTTATCCTCTACACCCCTTACCACAGTTCTCTCCCTCCCTCCATTAATTCCTCACTCTCTACTTCCGACCTTCTTTCCACTTTTCCCTCATTTTCTCCTTCATTCTCTTCTTACCATCTCTCCTCCCTTCTTTCCTACCATTTGGAACTTTTTCCCTCCTTCCCTCTCTTCCTATTATTATCACTAAAATGCAATATATATTTTACCCATTATCCACCAATAAAAACAAAATTTGAATATAATGTGTCCATTTATACTCCGGTTGCCAAGCCCGGTGACAGGATTTTCGGGCCCCTGTGCAATTGAGAAACCCGCCTTTTTTTACTCATCTCGATTCTGGGCCCCATTTTTACTAATCTCGCATGGATCCGGGCCCCTTGTGGTCCAGGCCCCTGTGCATTTGCCCCCCCCCTCCCGTCGCCGGCCCTGCCGGTCGCATGTCAGTTAGTATATTGGATGGTAGAAACTTAACTTAATGTACTTTTTCTTCCCTTTTTATTAGAAAATTTTTATCTCTTAATCTTATTTAAGCAAGTAAACTTTATTTTTCCATATATATGTAAAATGGAACACATTTGAGTATATCCCTAATCTTCTCTAAGTAGTCCTGATTTCGATGAAATTCTATATTTTCACTCAATGCCCCAATTAACTGTGGCTTAATGTTTCTACATCAAATGTTTATTCTACGAAAAATAGCATGTGATAACAGCTACATGTGACACTAATTCACAGCAGCATGTGATGCTAATTTTGTTTACATTTGTTGTTATAATATCACCAAAACAACAACTCATAAGGCTAATGTTAATTTTTTTGAAAATTTAAAATCAATTTTCTACATTTCTAAAAGACTAATATAAATTTCAATGGGATTCTGCACATCTACAGGAAAATACAGTTCTATCGGTGTTCTTAGATTTTTGCTACGTTGCACACAGGCTGAGAAAAAAGGAGCACAAAAACCTTATGGGAAAAATGCTTGTCTATTAATATAAAGATTCTTTACTCCATTACACAAATACATAAGACATTATACTAAAATACATGGTTATTTACGATAAAAATATGTATGATGATGACATGAAACATTTCAACGTCAAATTCTTTTTACCTCTAGGTGCCATGGCAAGCCACAGTGCGTGGCACACTCTAGTTCCACATATGTATTAGAAATTATGTATGCTACAGACATAAATTTATCTAAACGATTAGAGAAGATTCAATTTCCTACATATTAAATGCCTTGTAGTTCTGTAGCTTTGATGGTTTTGAAGCTGCAGAACCAAAAGTTAAGCTATTGTCCTTCAAAGTCAAGCGTAGTTTTTCAATTTGGTCTTCCAAGTGAAGGTCTTCCAGCGAAAAAAGATCCATTTGATTAACAAAGGAAATTTAGAACATTTTTGAGGCCACTAGGGTAGAGCCCTAGAAAGCTCTCGACGAAATAGATAGCTTATAATATATTTTTAGCTTATAACTGAGCATAGTAGTTAAGACAAGGGCCAAGTTAAGGGCTATGCTCAGTGGCCTCCGAAAGTTCGATATTTCCTATGTTAAATAAATGGACAAATGTTAAGAATCGCAATTACTGTGTTTTTTGAGTTACCTATTTTTTTTATTGCTGGAAACAATTAGGATCAATTAAGTACTAAATCATTGCACAGTATATAGTTTTTCTAAAAATTCAAATGTGCCGGGCTGGCATGTCGCTGGCCCGGAAACCTGTAGTACGGAATAGCTCATTAGATATTGAGGACCTATTCTTTCTTTGTAGTACCAATTAGTACCAAGTTCGAACTAAATCGTGATATTATTTATTTGCTTTAGTTATAACGTGGCCGAGCCAGCGCCAAGCTCGACGACAACTTTAATGTAATGTAATGAGCTCTACACTGACAACATATCCAAAAACCAAAACTACCCGTCCTTTTGCACTGTTGTTCCGTATTTTCTTACGTCTCTACTGGAATAATTACTGTTTCTATTTTAAACTCAAATATTAGTTCAAATATTAGCGAAATTCAAATATTAGTGTATGTTTTCACTTGATATTCATATTTTTGTCTGATATTTGCACTAGACTGCATCATTCTATGGTGGTTATTATTGTAGTTTTTCCACTCTCGATCTGCTGTTGCCTGAAAAATTGCCTGTAATTATTATTCTAATCTCTCTGTAATTTCTATATCTTTGATACATTTATTTCTGATTATTTGTAATTTAAATTGCATTTATGTACAATATTATTTATCTATACATACTGTTTTTGTTATTATATATTAATTGCCTGTTTTGTATAATGGCGTTGCCGAGGAGAATAAATAAATAAATAAATAAATTAGACACGATCAAATACTAATTATGAAAAGTGAAAAAATATCAAACAATGGAACAAATAGCTTGAACAAACTTAATTTAGCGAATAAGTACATGCAAATGTAACAATTTATTAACAAATAAACAGTATCAGGAAACTGACACATACTTAGCTAGTTATAAAAAGTGACACATACTTAACCAGTGTCTCCATTAAAGCCAGTTATAAAAAGGAAACCTACCATAAAATAAAATAAATTTTCATTTAAATGTATATCAAGTTTTGACAGAATCGGTTGGTAACTAAGGGAAATGACGTTTTTCAAACATCTTTTATAATAATAACATTAGTTAGACAACGGACTATGTTTACCACAAAATATTAATATAAATTTTCTCTGCAACCAGTTAACGTGAAATAATAATTTAAAGTGCTGGATTATTTATTTTTATAAGCCATATTTTATGGTTGCATGTAAAATTTTCATTAGAGGTTAAAAGTTTTGTTAATTTTGTAAAATAAGAATTTTTGACAATGAAGTTCATGACTTGCGAACCTTCAATTTACAGTCATATTTTTTATCTCATTTTTACAGTGGATTAGGTTGCTAAAGAAGGGAGTTAGGTCCGTACTTGAGGGGGGTGTCATTCTGTTAATCATTTTAAGCAGTAAAAATCAGTAAATTTGTTTTAAAATCGTGTAAATTCTAAGTTTAAAAACAAATTGAATTGAACGCTGCCGTAGCTTTATTCAAGCTCTTATTAAACAAATAAAAGTCATACACGACCTAATATAAACGTGACTCTTAAGTATAAGTCGTCATCGTTTAAAAAAAGGTAAATAACCTTTCAGGTTTATTAATTCGCTAGGTCTATGTCAGTCTTATAAAACTTAGTATAAGAATAGTACACTGGTTATAAATTAGTATAAAGGTTAGTATAAGAATGACCTCACTGGTTTACTGGTCGGTGTGTGTGATTTATTGCAGGTGAGCTAGTCTATAACGTGGGTTGACTCCGATTTACAAGAGATAGACCTAGCGATACATAGAGCTGATGTTGGCTCACACCAGGGAGGGTCCTTAATGTCCCACAGGTGACTAATGTTACTCGACAATGAGGTTAGGTCCGTATCGCGCGGACTGAGTGATAGCACAGTAGTAGAGAGAGAGTGGTCAGCTTGTGTACACTACAACAATAGGTAGATCAGTATTTCACGAACGTAGGCCAAGCGACAGGTAGAGAAAGTCATTTTACTGACCCACACAAGAGAAGGACCTTAAAAGTGTCCAAAAAGTCGATTAGGCGCCATCAACATGGGTTACGTCCGTATTTCACTGACTGAGCGATACGAAAGTAGTAAAGAGAAAGAGGGGTTAGTGATTTACACTAAACAGGAGGTAAGGTCCGTATTTCACGAACATAGACCTAGCGATAGATGGAAAAAGTATACATACTAACCCCCACACGACGGAGAGATCTTCCCAATGTTCAACAAGTGTATTATGTTGCCGAAACAAGGGGGTTATGTCCGTATTTCACGGGGGGTGTAATTTTGTTTATAATCTTAAGCAATACAAACCATGAAATTTTTAATAAAATCGTCATAGGGATATTTGAAACAAATTTTATTTTGTCGTTTTTACAGCAATTCTCTTAAAAAATAAATAAAACGCCAAGAAATGTTATTGCTGTATACCTATAAGAATAAAATCTCATGAAAATCGTGCCACTGTTAGTTGTCGTCCCTAACTTTGATTACACACACACGCGCGCGCGCGCGCGAACAGCGTGCAAATTATCTACTCTTACACAAGTTTACTGGAATTTACTGACAGCCTAAGAAATTTTTCGGAATAACTTTTATATTGCTGTCGTTAACTCTTTGTCCCAAAATTGTGATGTGCCCTCATAAATTTCAAGACTTACATTACAAAATAAAGGGATTTGTAAAATAAAACCTTGGATTTGTTAACAATTCTCCTCTTATGGGTGATTAATGATATTTTTTCACTATGGCACAAATTGTTCATATACACTTGAATTAACATAATATTTTAAGGGAGCTATCAGAGATATTAATATGTTGATCATACTCCGACGGATCACCCATTGGATAGAGTAGTTTAGTATATGGTGTTTTATTTGAGATGATGGTTTAGTGTTAAGAGTATGTAGAAATAACCTGCAATATACAGTATAACAGAGAAGAAAATAAATTTCATTTTTATGTAGCTTCCAAATCACTTGAAGGAGTATACAAATAAAAGGTTATTTAACCTTGTCGAAATAGTTTAAAAGAAAATAAAAGTTATTTTTTGTAAAGTTTAAACGTTTTTATGCGCAAGTTATTTATACATACAAAGACAATAAATTACATTTGTTGTTCATCAAAGGCCAGATCAATAAAAGATAGTTAAAAGCTGTGTATCGCTAACTGTATTTTGTAGAATTAAATCTCATATTCAGGTGTTCCCGTAAGATATGATATATAGCGTAATCTATAATACAAAATAGCACTTTGTATGTCTTAAAATGTAAATAAGAAATTGGTAAATGCCACTATAAACTTAAGATAGGATTTTCATCAAGAAAGTTAATTGATTGGCGCCGTCTAGCCCTAGAAGGAAAATCGAGTTGATAATCAAATAAAGTAACTTTGTCAACACCAATTTACTGATGTCTTCAGTTAATAAAATAAAAAATGTAATATTTTTTCTTTGGTAAAATTGGTTTTGGATAGGCTTAGAGACACTATCAATATAATGGGAGGTAAATACTTGAATCAGTACTCCCTACTGAGAGGATTGCCGTATTTTTCAATTTAAGTTCTGATATGAATCTCTGTTGGAACTAGAACATGGAGTACAAAAAATAATTCAGAATATGATTTGTTTAAATAGGTTTTAAAAATCATAACCATAATAATATTCAAATCATTAGCACAACGATCATGATCTGTACAATCAGTGAGCTTTTAGAAAAAAATAAAATAAACTCATTGAGACTTATGAAAAAATTTATTCCTGTAAAAAATGAAGTCAGCTATACGGGGCTTGGCAAAAGTCTGGAATATATTAAATAAATTTTATATTAACTTTGAGAAAGTAATGAAACCTTACAGTTGTGTATATATTACAAATAGAAATATTTTAATGCATTTTTTTAGTTTTTGTACGATGAGGGGATGGCCCTCGCTGGGTATTGAAATTCTTAAATGTAAGCATACCTCGAGTTATACCTCATTTTAAAGGTCTTAATTAGTAGATCATAGCAGTGCAAACCGCACCTCAAAAGGTTAATCCAGTCAGAAGTTACATCTCCTCAAACATTGTAATGTTGGCCATTAATCTTTAAGCTAAAATTAAGAAAAAAGTCGAATTACAAATAAAGCACTCGGATCGATGTAGTTTGGTTTTAGATACATGTATTTCTCAATAATAGGGATACTTTCGACGTATTTAAAAACCTACAATTAATTAAACTACATTGTTTCGAGTGCTTTATTAGTAATTAGATAGTTCTGCATACTTTTAGCCTAGAGTTTATGGCCAACATTAAAATTTTTGAGGAGCTGTAGCTTCTGAATAAATCATCTTTTGCAGACGTGGTTTGCGCTGTTATGATTTAATAATTATGACCTTTAAAATGAGTTACAACTCGAGGTATGCTTACATTTAAGAATTTCAAGACTTCCAGCGTGGGACGTCCCTTGGTCATGCGAAAAAAAAAATAAAAAACGTGAAAATATTTCTATTTATGACTAATACACAACTGCAGAGCTTCATTACACTGAGCAGAATAATATCGAAGGTATTTAATATATTCCAGATGTTTGCCGAGCTCTTTATGTAATCTTACGATAAGGAACTGTTTTATATCTTAAAATCTGTATTACATTTTAATTACATACAATTACTTATTTTGATATTCTCTTGTGGTTTTGAAAAATATTTCCTCCGAATAGGCTCTTTCAAATATAACATGAGTATACCCAAACAGTAATTTTACTCTTATAGGTGACAAAATATAATACTTTAAACAATATACAACAAAATAAAATATTTTCAGTTATTTAAGGAGCAATTTTGAATCAGAACCCAAGAAAGATAATCTAACAGATTTATATTGCCACTGACGCTGAACCAAGTAAAAAGTTTAAAGTTTAAAAGTTAAAGTTTACGTGTTTATTTGCGGCACCGCTCTTGAGAAAAGTTGGTGTTGTCAGACTCGACTTGATTAATCAAAATGAGTTTTTTCATGTTAGGAAATCATAAATCTCTGAGGTAACACTTATGAGTTTTTTTTCACTTTGAATCAACAATAGGTGTAAAAATAACTTTTATTCAAATGACTCCTTGAAAAGAAGCCTATTGCTTAACGAACCCTTTTTTATAATTGGTTTTTAAATATTACTGCGTATTTTATATGACTATTACTGTCTTGAATTTAGTATTAAGTAAAAAAATATAAATTAAGTATTAGCTAGTTGAATTTAGTTATTAAAAAAATATAATTTATTTGTCTCTATCACTCATGGAAGTTCTAAACTTATAGCTTCCTAAAATGTGTTTGGGGGTTCGCGAAATAAGCCGACGTCAGTCTTGCCCTTGTGAATTAGTGCAGAAAACATAGCTGAAAAAACAATTAAATGAAGTTAAAAGCTTTTTAATATACGTATTTTTGTTCTGCTTTCATATTTTTTAAAGGATAAAGATAGGAAGACTGAAAAAACAGTAGTTACTGTGGTTGGGTATCTGAAATATATCAAGCCTATTATAAGTTTACTAAATAAAAGTTCCTTGTTATTTTTTACAACAAAAGATTATTTAAAGTTTTCCGCAAAGGAAATGAAATATGTTTAGATAATAAATCATCGTTGAGTCTTGAAAAAAAGCTTCTACCAAGAATGTGATAAATTAGAAGCAGATGGCAGAATATTGTCACCTCCTCGCCAAGATCTGTTGGTCTTTCAATTTATTTGATTGACAATATTATTATTCAAAAAAAATTCCTCCGATTACATGGTAGAAAAAATAATGTGCATAAAGCATCTCCATTATTAGCCCTTTATATGTTTTAAGTTATGAATTAATTATAAAATAGAGAATTAACAAGTATACAACAAGTTAATATAGAAGTAAGGAAAACTCAAAAAGTAAATACTACTAATAAATATTGTATGATACAAAACATGAATTCCGAACTTTTATCCCATTAATTTAAATAATCAAGGTTAGAGGTAAAACAATCATTCTTTAAAAAAAGTCACGATGTCCCTAGTGTAACTTAACGTAGGTGTATACATTTTTATTGTTGCGCTAACAGCATAAAAATATAGTCGTGTTATGTTATGAATATTCAAAAAAAACATAAACACATAGAAGGAACGTTTACAACTAGTATGAATAATTTATGTTTCTAGGCAAATTTACTTAAAACAAAACAAGTAATATTTTCTAATTATCAGAAGAACCTCTGTAAAATGGTCCACATTTATTTAAAATAACCACAGGATTTATTACAGTTTAATGTATGATCAACTGGTTTTGTTTTCACTAAAGCAATCCTCATATTATGAAACTAAATTCGATAGCTAATCGATGAGAGAATCTCAATGCTGAGAGGAGGAGATCCAAACTTCCAAGTACAACTTGATTTAAACAAGTTATCTACGTTGTTCAACTATCAACTTGATTGTTATAAAATATTTTGCACTTTTTAATGCAGAATTGTTGAAGCAATGATGGATTCTTAATAATTAAAAAAATATTTATACCGAAAATTACGAAATATTACTGGAACACTTGTGAATCGTGTTTTATTGATTGAGCATTTGAAAATATGGGAGAAAAGGATAAAGAGTAGCATGCATGCAAGATGCATGTTTTGGTCTGAAATGCGACACATTACAAATGGTTATTCCTTCTCTGAATCATCCACGAAATAGGCAATATAACCAAATATGAAGCTTGTAAAGGATGCGAATCAGGTCTAACTCTTCTTTTCCTAGTTTATCCACACCTTTTTTTTATTTCTTTTTCTAATTAAAACAGCAAGATTTACGATTTACTCCTTGGAAAAATTTGAGAATGGTTTTTAAAACCATTTAACTAGCTTTTGAAATTCGTTCTTAAATCAGATCTCTATGATAAATATATAACGGTGTTGGTTGACTTAATATTTTTTTACAGTTTCTCAGGATGTGGGGACTTCCCTCCAAATCCCTACCCACTTAACTTTAACTCCCTGCGCGATGTATCTCTTCCGCACTGCTGTTAATTTTATTTCTATTTTGTCCTTGGATTTGGATATAGCCATATGCTGAGGTTGAGGCAAAGTAGATACGCAGGGCTATTTTATCAATATTTTTAAAGGCATGCTTTTTTCTATGTTTCTAATCTGCAAACATTTTTACGTTTTTAAATTTTCAACATTTTGTTCGGGAAAGGGGCAAAACTATCCAACGGCGACCTTTAGCTTAATTAATTAAAAGCCCAAACAACAATGACTGAACCCAGTCTCGACCTTGGTCAGGTTGCGAACTGGCGATCTCGGGTTATGAACAGAACGCTACATCAACTCAGCTGCTATCACCTCGGATATTATTTCACTCTATTTTGATTTATCCATGGTGAGACAAAAATTTTGAAAGTCTCGAATGTAGGTTCTTTCTCCTACTGCCATATTTGTCTTCATTTCGTTACATATGTCTAAATCTATTGTGTTCGGGGTGGGTGTAGTCTTAAAAAACTTTTATTTAATGCTCATTAATTACTTGATATTTTTATTGATTAATTACATGATAAAATTATTATTGTTCCTGTTCAACATGCTTGGAGTTTCTCGAATTCTAGAATCACTGAAAACCTTATTCCATCGTTTTAACTACTTAAACGAGTAAGTAAAGATCATGTACGAAATAAAATCTTAAGATTTGTTAACGATAAAGTAATCATGAAACTAAGACATAACACTATTTCCAAAGTTAATAATGCAAGTGGCGTATTGTCAGGATATCGGTTTGAATAATAAAACCTCAGCTAGAGTTCGTCAAGAATGTAAATCAATCCTGATCGAATAATTAAAAGTGCTGTACATTTTCGGGAATTAGGGTGACATCCTTAATCATCAATTAGATTAATAAAAATGTACGCATCCCTGAATTGAAAGTTTTTGCTAAGATTACTGAGATTTAAGCCTAACATAAGCCCAAATAGCTAATTCGGTTTGACAGGGTGTCCGGAAATTATGGTAAAATATTTTAGTATATGTTAGTAGAGGTAAAAATAAGAAAAAATGTTATATAATCAGAGGTCCTAAAGCGTTTAGTTTTCATTCTGTGTATCCGTTTGCGTTTTTTAAGTATTTAATTACACTGCGTGTCTTTTGTGGCCATGTCCCCTCCTCCGCGTGTCTGTTGTGGCCATATCCCCTCCTCCGCGTGTCTGTTGTGGTATGTCCCCTCCTCCGCGTGTCTGTTGTGGCCAAGTCCCCTCCTCCGCGTGTCTGTTGTGGCCAAGTCCCCTCCTCCGCATGTCTGTTGTGGCCATGTCCCGTCCTCCGCGTGTCTGATGTGGCCATATCCCCTCCTCCGCGTGTCTGTTGTGGCTATGTCCCCTCCTCCACGCGTCTGTTGTGGCATGTCCCCTCCTCCGCGTGTCTGTTGTGGCTATGTCCCCTCCTCCACGCGTCTGTTGTGGCATGTCCCCTCCTCCGCATGTCTGTTGTGGCCATATCCCCTCCTCCGCGTGTCTGTTGTGGCCATGTCCCCTCCTCCGCGTGTCTGATGTGGCCATATCTCCTCCTCCGTGTGTCTGTTGTGGCATGTCCCCTCCTCCGCATGTCTGTTGTGGCCATGTCCCCTCCTCCACGTGTCTGTTGTGGCCACGTCCCCTCCTTCAGCGCGATCTCAGGTCGATACGTCAAGAGATAAATTGGTTTTTAGAACCGATTTGCAATTAAAAAAAGTCATGGATTATGTTGAAAGTTTTGAAAGTAAATTTTATTACAACTTCGTTACACAAATGTATCTTTTTAAATGTTTGTCACAACTTCTACTTGATATTTACAGGTCTCCATATGTCATGAAATTCATGAGCAGGAGAATTAACAGCTGGATCAAAGTTGTAGGTCCCATTTACAGCACAATGTTTGCCCCCTTAATTCATACCTATTGCTCTCTCTGTTGCGCTCTCTGACTGCTAACAATACCTGCATTGTTATTATTGTTCGCACAAAAGAACAGTATAATATCTAACAATACTGAATAAGATTCCATCCTGCGTAACCTTTAAGAAGTCTTATCATGAAAATAGTATACATCTATTTTTGATTGGTTAAATACATAGTATAAGAGTAGGGTGAATAGGTTATGCAATTAAAAAGACTTTCATACCGAATTTCTGATTCCAATAACTTATTAAATGTCGGACGTATAATTTGCAAAGTAAACCAATACTTTGTCATATTTTCATACTTTACTCCTTAAGTCATTTACAAAGAGTAAAGATAAGAATTTATTATTAGATAAATTTCTTCTGTAATTCGAGGTATCCCTGAATTATTTGAACGCAGTGATACTAAAAATATAGTCGAGACGTCGAATAAAAATTAGCGCCATTTACATTCAGCCAGAAGCTTAGAGTATTAGTATTAGTGTTCACCTCAAAACCCGAGAATACCGAAATCGATTGTAATCAACATATAAATGCTTCCTGAATGACCAGTTGATGAACCCAGAAGTTAATTATTGATTCGATACTGCGGTCGGTCAGCAAACTTTAATCCAATGTTGGTTTTTTTCATTTCAAGTAGATATGTTATTGATGAAATGCAAATAATTATTCGCTATAGATCGATAATAATAATTTGCTTATTAGGGAGTAGTAGATTCTTGGTACCGGTTCTAATATCACCGGTTCTTCAGCATTGGTACCTGCACCGAGATTCCTATGTTCGCGTATTGTTATTGGAGTTCAATGATATTTCTGAAATTATTATCATGATATTTGACTCCAAAATTATTTTAAAGTTGTGGACTCTTAATTTACTTTTTTACTCTAATTTTCAAAATCAATTGGAATGGGGTTATTTTCTATGGCAATTGTAAAACCGATGTGAATTAGGATTCTTCTTATTTTCATAAAGCATAGCCCACTGTTTGGTACAAGTGTTCTGTTGTAATGTACCTTCAAAACAACATGCAATCTGATGTATAATATTGTTGGATATAAGTTCAATGTAAGATTTAAAAAAGTCGTAATATGCTACCTCTTTTTTTATTTAATATATTTAACCTTATATTAAAAGATACAAGTATATGAATAATATTACAGACAGTAGGTACCAATAGTACCAGTACCGATAATCGAGATCCAATTTTTCAGGTATCGGTAGCGGTCCAAAAATCGATCAGTTTTGATACCGGCACATCCCTATTGCTAATATTTTATTCTGTAGGTTAATGCTGCAATAAATTGTCGTTTTACATTATTTTCAGCTAACTATATTGCCAATTTTTCTTTATGCACAAAATGAGAAGTGGCATTACTATTGAGAAGCGAGTTATACTTTTGTGCAATAGCCTGAAGATGAACAAAACTCTAGAGAAATGTTCATCTTCACAATGCTTTACATATGATATATAATTTGTATAACGGTTGTATTTTATTGATAAGTCAAAGTAAGTAATAGTAAAACTATAAATTAAACTAAAAAGTTATACCTGGCGCCAATTCTTGGGGCCCACGCCGTCCATAAACCCAATGGTAAAATTAACATTAGTCTTATGGACGGCGTGGGCCCCAAGAATTGGCGCCAGTTATAATTAAATTTTTATATAATATTATTTGATATTGTAAAGTACGTGCTCATATTTGATTAATTTAGTTTTTTTAACAAGAGAGTTATTGCAAACGCCATACCTATATTAAAAGGACGTTTTTAGTGGGTTCATGTGGAGGGAGCGAGGCGCACAAGGCACATAGTGATGTGCTCATTGTTGAGTTTATCCAGGAGAGTCTTCTCACCTAACTACAAGTTACACCTTGTTTGTAATGGTGTTCAGGTGTAGAAAGCGAGGTGCACAAGGCACATAGTGATGTGCTCATTGTTGAGTTTACCCAGGAGAGTCTTCTCACCTAACTACAAGTTACACCTTGTTTGTAATGGTGTTCAGCTGTAGAGAGCGAGGCGCACAAGGCACATAGTGATGTGCTCATTGTTGAGTTTATCCAGGAGAGTCTTCTCACCTAACTAAAAGTTACACATTGTTTGTAATGGTGTTCAGCTGTAGAGAGCGAGGCGCACAAGGCACATAGTGATGTGCTCATTGTTGAGTTTATCCAGGAGAGTCTTCTCACCTAACTACAAGTTACACCTTGTTTGTAATGGTGTTCAGCTGTAGAGAGCGAGGCGCACAAGGCACATAGTGATGTGCTCATTGTTGAGTTTATCCAGGAGAGTCTTCTCACCTAACTACAAGTTACACCTTGTTTGTAATGGTGTTCAGCTGTAGAGAGCGAGGCGCACAAGGCACATAGTGATGTGCTCATTGTTGAGTTTATCCAGGAGAGTCTTCTCACCTAACTACAAGTTACACCTTGTTTGTAATGGTGTTCAGGTGTAGAGAGCGAGGTGCACAAGGCACATGGTAGTAGTGGCGATGTGGCGTTTCTGGCCCAATCAAACTTTGACAGGCAGTCAATTTTTTGACAGCTACTTCCGGTCACGTGACCGGAAGTGACGTCATCAGCTGTGACGTAGCTGTGACGTGTATGGGTGGGTATTTAAAGTTTAAATGCCCTGCTGTGCTGGGTATTTAAATTTTAAATGGCCGGAAGTGTGTCAAGGTCTTTTGGGGATGTTTTTAAAAAAGATCTTGCATTTTCGGAAGATCCGAAAATGCAAGATATTTTCTTTTTTTATTTATTTGTTTTTTTTTACAAAAGTATTATTTTACAAGTTAGTAAAGTTTGCTCCCAAATTTGAAAAGTAAGTTGTTGTCGGTGCTGAAATTTCTTGTTTATTTTCATTCTTTTTGTTGTTGTAAGTTGGCAAAAACACATTTTTTTCGTTTTGATTGTTTGTTGCATAAAGTTCTAAAGATAAACCAAACCCAGTGGTTATAAGTTGTTTTAGTTCTTCGCTAAAAATTTCCAAATCCTTGTAGGTTGTAAGATTGATAGTGTTGTAGTGAATCCCGCGAATGTTGAGAGACATGACTAGAGTTGTTTACTCGACGAGAGGTGTAGCAGGAATGACTATTGCAAAGCCGGTGCTGCAGGTACCTCCGATGGTAGTGGGGGTAGTGGTGGGGGTAATGGCAGGTGTTTGTTTAATCACTTTGAATTTAATCGTTGCCACAATAGACCGAGTCGATGTTGTAATTCTTCTAGTTTATCCAACCGGTTCTTTTGATATGTTTTGCAACTACATTTACAATAGCAGAAAGAATTACATTTTGTACAAGCTTGTCCGTCAACTTGATCTTCAGGTATTCTAAAACATTTTTCTTTGCAACAATAAGTTATAAGTGTTAGATTATTTCTTTTGGATGACATGTTGGTTGTAGCTTGTCTTAAACAGAACTGAGCCTCTCAACGTTAAAGTTTCGTATTTATGTAAAGTATTCGAATAAAACTATCGAATAAAATAATCGAATAATACTATCGAATAAAATAATCGAATAATACTATCGATTAAAAGTTCAAGGTCATCCGTTTGAGGTTTTAAAAAAATACAACATATCAGTATATAAAAACATATACTGATATGTTGTTGTTTTTTATCTTTTTATTTAAAACATTTTTTTACAATGTTATTTTTGTGCGATGTGCAGAGTTAGTTCCGTAGAGTTGTTTCCGCTCATTCCGTGTGACACCAAATATAATGATCCTGGTTGAATTTCCCGCAGATCTTCATTTTGCAGCAACTGGACGAATCGTTTTGGAAGATATACTTGAAACTTTGGTTCATCACCCGGTGTATATGGTGCATCGGATAAAGATGCGACGACTGCGTCTCCATGCGTTGTATCAATTTTCTTCATTTCATGAACAATATAATGTTTCTGTTCTTTTAATTCTGAACATTTCTTGATAATTAGAGTATTTGATTTTGAATGCAAGTTGAATTGTTCAACTAAACATTGGAGAAACTGTTGTGATGCCATCCTTCACAGGAGATGTTGTCTGTTCGGAGTATGGAGTTAGACTGATACTCGGGGTGTGTTGCCTCTTCGTTTATATAACCTTCGGAACCCCCACTACATTCTTCCGTTTGTTGTTGTAAGTAAGCAGCCAAGTGATACGCGTTTTGTAATGCGCATTGAGATTGGTTGTGTTTCGGATTTATTGTAGAAACACAAATATTTCTAGCATCAAAGTGAAATGTTTTGTCCACTTTTATGTTTAAAACTTCTTTGTTTGTGTACTGTCGTATCCAATTCTTTTTTTCCAATCCTCTGGTATATATGTGTGTAAATTGTTTGCAAAAATGAAACATAATTTTGTGTACATTGTTGTACGGTAGGAAACCTTCATACCAATGGATATGATGAAAATTATTTGTTAGCCATCTGTTTGTTATTTTAGCTTTTGACTTTAGTTCATGGACAGAACACGGTGCTTCAAATAAAAACGGGTATGCTACTTGTGTAAGCAAATCCAAAATTACCAATTCTTTTATGATAAATCTATCATCGTTTCCGCGAAATGCTTGAAATTCAATTACACAAGGTTTTGCTGCCATTTCTTCATCCTGTCTGCTCATCATGGTGTCTGCTGATCAACTGTTTTCCACACCACGGTAGGTTAGATATATATATATATAAACCAGGCCGTACAGTTGTAGGCGCGTTGGTGTATGTTTAACGTGGGCACCATCCCCAGTAGGCCTACCCCACGGTTTATTCTTTTGTTAAATTACATTGTAGTTTTAACCTAGCAAAGTTTCTTCTTCTGTATTATTGTTGTTGGTGGTTTCTTCTTCTGTACTGTTGTTGTTGTTGTTGGTTTCTTCTTCTGTAGCCTCCGTTGCAACTTCGGTAAAAGGTTCAAAGTTTCTTAACTGCCTCCACATTTCCACTTCGTGAGGTATTCTATTAAAGATGGATGTATCTATTGGTCCGTATTGTAAAGTGCTTTCTGGTTGTTTTTCGCATGCATCTACCAGATATTCCTTAATAACAGAGCTTGAAAATACTAGTTGTTTCATATACCTGGTAATAGGTGATGTTGCATAGTTTAAAATGTAAAATTCTTCACGTGTTAGAAGAATTTTATTTTCAAATTGTGTCGAGTCTCTAATTCTTACTTGTTGTTGACCACGATGTTTAATAATATCAATTTCATTGTCACAATCCAAAAGTCGAATGTTAGTTTTTCTTCCAAAGAAACTGTTGGCTAAATAACATTCAATAAGATGTAGATGTTTTAAAAAGGAATCCCAAGCATTTTCTGAAAATAAAACCATCTTTGTTCCATGGCTTAGTATTACTGCGGGAGAGTAGTCTAATGATTTTACCAATCCTATCGACACACTTTTACTCATGCAAGATGAAATAGGATAAAAGATGCGAAGGAAAACTTCAGTTAAAATGTTTGGTGGAATATTTTCTTCAAGTTTTCTTTTCTTTCTTACGTTTGTTTTATTATTTTCCAACTTTTTATTTTGTTTTCCAAACTTTAAAAAGTGATCAATTTCCTTTACAATATTTTCTTCAAAATGTTTATCATCATTTTCCAATAAAGGTGTTGTTTCGGAAACGTCTTGTACAACTGATAAAGAACTCATTTTGTTTATAATGCTGTAGACGATGTTACCCATACAACTGTAGACAGTAAACTAAACAATTTTCGTTCCCGCTCCTGCTTTTATAACCGAGTGGTGGGGGTATTTTTTTTCCTTTTCATTTTACAAAACTGCTTTTACAATTCCTGTTAAAGGTGTATATGTAACAATTTTATCATGTAAAATTAAACAATAAGCAGATGTATCTTTGGGTACATTTTGTTCAAATTCCATTTCTATTTTTATATCTACACTGGAAGATTTTACAGATTCGTTTTGTTTTGAACAATCAACTACAACAATCGGATAGTTAGATTTAAATTGGTTTGGCGTTAATAAAGGTGTGTTTGTTTTTCCATAATATGAATTTTGGAATCTTGCGTACATATCGTACAAAACGCTAAACCTGTCTTTTGTAAAGTTTATGTTGAAGTTGTCGTATGGAAAGAATTGAGAGTTTAGAAACACCTTAAAATTTGTAAGTTTGCAATGATCAAATTCACCAGCATGTTTAGTTATTTCGTTTCTTCTTTTTGTTTGTAATCCAAATATTACATATCTTGCCTTTTCCAAATGAGTAGAAGTTTTTACAGTCCATGTATGACGTTGTGTTTCCGGTAAAACCGGATATTCATGAAACTCCCAACTTCTAAATGGTATTACGATATCACGATCTGATTTTAAAGTTCTTAATAATGAAATTCTATTTTGATCGTTTAACCGTACATGCGGTACTCTCCAAACAATTTTGTCTAATTGCATTTTCCATTCTAAAGTAGCTTCCGTTGTTCCATCAGTTGCTTGAATAATATCTTTGTCGTTTGATGATCTTAACAAAACTAATTCTTGTTTTACGTTTATTATTATTTTTCGCTAATCTTCGGCAAAGCCTAAAAGTAATCTTAAAGGAATGTAAAAGTCAAAATTGCCTGAAGTGTTTGGAGTGATTGTACTGGAATCGGGTGCTACCCATCCTGCGGCGGCCAGCATATTTTTTTCACTCGGTGTTAAAGATGCTAATCCTTTTAATGTACTTGTAATTCCCACCTTTTTTGTTGAATCTACTGTAACTCCGGAAATTTCATATCTTATTTCATCAAACAAATATGCCATGGGGTTATTTATGAACGGAACAGTACTTGCAGTGCTTCCATCTCTTTTTGTTACTCTTCCTTCGATATACAAATAACTTTCACATGGAAGTGTATAAATATCCTGTTGTTGTATGGGAATTCTAATTTCATCATTATTATTTAATTTTGATGAAGCGTAAGGGTTGTGCGTATGATATTCCTTTTCCCATAAGGTTTCGTCGAATGTCGGACCCTGCGCTATATCCAATATTTCCATTATTAATAAGTTTTAATCCAATTTCTTCTAGAAAACGAATGTTATCACTTGTTAATCCTTCTATAGCTGAAGTGCTACTGACTTGTTTACCAGTCAGCTCTTTCTTTTTAAATGATAACCCCATTGTTATACGGTTGATTTTATATGTATTCGTATAGTTATAGGTTCGTCTCTAAAATCAATATGATTTCCGTCTTGATCTAGTATGTTCACCACAATGTCTGAAATAAAACTGGTGTTTAACGGTAGGTACACCAAGTTTTGTGGCTTTTCCACAATTTTAAAACCCGGAGCGACCGTTGGATAGAATGTGTGCAATATATGAGTATTTTCACCATCTCTATAAGAACCATGTATAATATTACATGTAATATCTATACTGTTAACTTTCATTATTGTTACAGTTCTAGCACCTGAATGGTTAATATTAGGTTCTAAAATTTTTGTTGTTTTAGGAAATCCTAATACACTACCAATTGAATGTTCTTTGCTAAAATCTATATAATATTTAGATTTAATTTCAGCTTTCATAGTATTGTTATTTCCTTTTATTGTTATATTATCTTTTCCCATATGATTTTGTATCGCTTCATTTATATCATCAATTTCATATGCTCCAGTGGGTAAACTAAATACTTGTATATCTGAATATTTGTTTGTATTTTTATCTTTTGTTTTGTAATAATGTATTTTGTCATTAACATTTTCAGTAACGTTGGGAATAGAATTATAAGTTGTTATATCTAATAATGCGGCTTCCCATAATTTATCTTTTTCCAAACGTAACGCAGGGAAAAGAACACTTCGCAAAGTAGATGAAGTTCCAGTTAATGATACTGTATAGGAAGACATCTTAAAGTTGACTAACGCTTTTTGTTAAAAAATCTAAACATAAATGTCCACAGATTACCGTATCATCAGGTTGCTCTCTTTTATAATTGTATAGTACATTTTTAGCTGTTTTAAAGTAATATTGTAGTTCTTTTGGTGGTGGGAGATTACCAAAACTATCAAAGTAGTAAATAGTTGATCCTAGTTTCTTATAACATACCCAATGAGTGCCTGATCCTTTACTATTATCTAAATTTACTATTCCGGTTTCATTTTTCCATATTTTAACAGGTAATGCATCTTTCATAAACACTCCTCTAAAAAATGGAATTTTTAAACAAGAAACATAAGTAATTAATTCTTTATCTGTTAATTCTTTATTTGGAATTAGTAATTGTTTTTTTCTGTTTAATACACACGATACGGTCTTAGGTATAGTCCTCCTCCTTTTTTTATCATTGACCATATTGTTTGTTTCTTTTTATTTTTACCTGCGGTGGATCGTCGTTTTCTTCTTATATTTCCTCCACGTTTCTTTGCAGGTTTTCTTCTCCTTTTTCCACCTCCTTTCTTCTTTCCACCTCCAAACATCGTTTTACCCTTCATTGCTGCTGATACCGCTAAAGCTGCTGCTTTTTCACCGATACTAGCGTCACTGGATGTTACTCTTTGCCAAGCTTTTTCAGCAAGTGCTCTATCCGCTATTGATCTATTTTTAGTATCTGCAAACTTTGAATATGCTATATCGTGTTGTTTGCAGGCTTGATCAAGTTTATTTATTCCAAGATCTCCTCTAGCAAGTCTTTTTTTCAATTTTGTTCCTGGACCACAATATTGATAACCTCCTGGTAAATGTAGTTCTACAGGTAATAAATCGATAGCTTTGTTAACTATAGCTCCAACCGGCTTAGTAACAAGAGAAAGTGCTGTTGATGCTATTCCTCTTCCTCTCTTTATAACGTGTCGATTATGACTGATGCGTTGAACTTTCAACATGGTTTTTTATAGTGAAAGGAAATGCCAATACTTGTTTATTTTATAAATTCTTTATAATGAATGATGCACTTATTCTTTGACATTGTTTATTTATAATAAACATGTATTTTGTTTATGGGTAATAAACTTTTACCCAGTCTTTTGGTAGGATTGTATCCTTTTTATCAACATCAACTTGAGCAAATCTTAAATTTCCAGTTTTCATATTTAAAAAATATTTTTCTATAACATTTTTCTTAACCCAATGTAGTTTTTGATCAGCTTTTATAGGCTTTATCGTATTATAAACATCATATAACACTACACTTAAGAGTCTTATAATGTAATTTACATTAACAGCATCAACAATATCAATAGGGTCATCTAAGCTAGTCAATCGCAAGTTTTGACAATGAAAAAACTTTTTGTGTTTTTCTGTTCTTAAGCATCTTTCACGCCATTCTTTTACTCTAACTGCATCACTGTCATTTACTCCCATTCCAACATTAAATAGTGGTCTTTCTTTACAATCAAAGCCTTGTTGACCAAGTCTTGATGAAATTTCTTTTAATGCAGGAACTTGTCCAATTGTTGCTACATCAACATCATTCAACCCTTCTTTAACATTAGTAATTATTTTTGCATCCGCATCCCATTTGTTATTGTTTAATTTCATTATTTGACTTATTGTAGCTGCATCTGATTTTGCAGTTCCCTCCTTAACGTTAGTTAACACTTTATTTTTGCAATCAATTGACTTAATATCATGTGTAATACAATGATCTGTAACATATTGAAGGTTTACCGCATCTTTCATATCTTTAGGGTCTCCAATATCGTGTATTACAAAGTTGTAAAAGGAAAATTTATCTGTTTTTTCAGGTATGACTGAATGTAAATACTTTTTGGTAACTGAATCTTGATCATTAACAGGATCTGCTATATTGGCTATTCTAAGATCTTTTGCATCATATGCTTTATTATTACTTTTAGGATCATATCTTAAGGTTTGGTTTATGTACCACATTAAATATTCTTTATTTACCGAATCATTCTTATCTATTGGTTTTGGAAGATTTGCAATTCTATAAAAATTAGCGTTATACACTTCATTTTGAAGCTTTAAGCTAGGTAATGTTTCACTTTTTAAAGTTTTGAAATTTACTGCATCATTATCATCTTTTGGATCATTTACAAACTTTAAACGTTTGTTACTTATATCATAATCTCCATCGGATGTTAGTGGTAAACCACCTCTTTTTCCATAAGATCCTGATTTGCTTCCAGTTTCGGAATACCGTCCAAACTTATCCACACTCATGGTTATACTGAATATTTAATCAGTTATACTTGTATTATATATACTCATATTTTTTTATGCAATTACTCCTCGATTTCGCAGTTCGCCGACCAAAGCTACCCATTCATTTTCTAAACCACTATGTCCGGCTTGTTTAGCTTCATATATCAACTTCATTCTGTCAACCAATTTGTTTATATCGTTGTAGTATATTATATTAGTATCATACAAGTTTTTTAATAATCCTTTTCCTGATAAACTTGATTGATTTGTTTTTCTTCTTTTATGTAAAATATTTATTTCAGCAGAAGATAATGATTTTCTTTTTATGGGTTCCCTTCTTTTTGGTGGGAAAAGTTTAGCAATAATAGTTTTATATTTTTCTGATGCATTTCTATGAACATTGAAATTTTTAGAATAATTTTTCTTATGCGCATTTGTATCCTCCAATATTTGTTTAAAAATGTTTAAATCCTTTTTAGTATATTTATTAGGTTTCGGCTTAAAAATAAGTTCAAACAATCCTTTTGTACCCTTGTATTGTTTATTATTTATAATAATATTGTCATGTTCGTCTACATCAAGTTTGCTATCTCCAATCATTAGCCCATTTTCTTCTATTCTAGCACCAAAAGTATGATATTTTCGAGTTGGTTGTGCAGAATGTAACATTTTTAATACAAATTGTCTTGCAAGCGGCCCTTTATACGCAATATCCGAGCCCAATTTGCTCAAGTTGGATGGATTAATAGGCTCTTCTCCTTCTTGTTGTTCTTCGCTTGTAGAAAGACCTTCTTTTTCTGTTAAAACATCCGTTTCTTCACCTAGTTCGCTTTCTTCTTCAGTTGTTTCTCCTTGTTGTGTAAAACTTGTATCACTTTCATATTCTTCTTTTTGTTCAAATTTTGAAATGGGTAAAATAGCATCTCCGGAAAAATTAAATGTTGAATGTTTAACATTTTGTCCTAATTGTTTTAATGGCTCAGTAATAGGTTTAAATGTTGATTCCAGAAATTTCTCTCTTTCACTTATTCCTAATCTTAACGCTCTGTTTTTATGTCTAATAGAATCACTAAGTGATTTTATTTCTTTTAATAGCTTTTCCTGATTAACCATGTTTACACCATGAAGACTTGTACGATAATGTTGTTAATTAATGTATTAAAACAAATTTATCAAAACCTATGCGGTAACGACCATCTGTTATAGCTTTATCTTTCATAATTACCAAAAATCCATATTTTTCCGCCCAAGCTTTTCCACAAAGCTCTTTGAACTTATCAAATGACATATCAGCATTTACATGATCGTTGTATATATGTTTTAGGTTTGTATCGTCTTGTTTGAATAAAACTAAAATATTTGCATTGTCTCTAATTAGTTGTTTTGGAATTTTGCTATATGTTTGTCCGATATATATGCTATCAATATTATTATGTCTTCCCATGGCAAAATAGTTTCTAATAGTATCATGATTTTCACTAGATACATCATCAAATACAAATACAGAATACGGCTTAGCCTGGTCTGGTTGCATAACACTGTCACTAGCATTAAATTTGTAATAGTTAACATCGGGCACATCAGTCAGGATCTTTTCCAACAATTGATACTTTGGTTGATGTAAGGACTTTGAAAAAATATATAGGTTATTAAATCGCAATCCTTTTGTGTTTGTAATTAAGTTAAACACAACGTTAGTTTTGCCACAGTTTGAAGGACCGCTGACTATACATCGTACAGTGTTTGGAAATAAACTGCCGTGTTTACCATTGTTGATTTTAACGTTATCTACGGTTAAATCATCAATGTTATTAATATTAAATTTATCTTTATGGTGAACAATCTCCATCTTATTCAAAGGCAGAAGAGTAAATAAGTTTATTTAAAACTAAATCAAATCTTTTATAGGTATCCACGAATCTTCAGTTTTATCAAACCCCAACCAACGTACTTTAACTTGGTCTTTTTTCCTTTGCAACACCTTTTCAACAAGATAAACATCGCCTACTGTTGACTTTAACAATTCATGTCCGTAAAAACCGCCTTGTAACAAATTTCCTTTGTTATCTTTTAAAATATAAGTTTCCGGTACAGTAGGTTGTACTTTATACACTGTAAAAACTTCATTTGTCCAATTGGGCAGGTATTTTTTAGTAAACACTCCTTTGTATTTACTAATTCGAACTTTATCATTTACATTAAATTTTCTTGGTTTTCTTTGTTCCGCTTTTGGCTGTGTATTTTTTTTAATTCGTTGTAAAACTAGTTTAGCGTTTTTCTTATTCACTTTGTTAGGTGCCATACCGATAGTTCTATGAAACTTGTTGTTGTAATCGCTTATTAATTTTGGTAAGATATCAACCCATACGTAAGAACCTCTTTTCGAAAACATTTTATACATTGCACCTTTTAAGGTTCTATTAAATCTTTCAATTATAGCTGCCTTTTTCTCAGAATTTGTGGAATAATGATTTATGTTATATTTTTTCATTAACAAGGCAAAATGTTTATTAAAAAATTCTTTCCCATCATCAGTTTGTAAATGTTTAATTTTATTTTTATCTCTTTTTATAGCTACTTCCATAGCTTTTGTTATGCTGTTACCAGTTTTGTCTTTTAATGGCAAAGCATCTGCAACTTTAGTAAAACAATTAATAATCGTAAGTATGTATTTAAATCCTTTATTTATTTTACTATGCGGTTGCATTTCAATTAAATCTGCTTGATATAAATCATTTATTCCTTTTACAACAGTATTTCGTCGTGGAAACTTTATTCTTGCAGGTTTATGAAGTTCATTAACAATCTTTTCCTTTAAGTCTGTCATGATGATTTTACTAACAAAGTCAAGTTAGTATTGAGTGTTTCTTTTTCTGCATCCGCTTTTATAGATCAAGGTCATTTCAACATATTTTAAAAAAAGGGGAAATCACAGCGAGCATGCTGTGATTTCCCCTTTTTTTCTTTTTTTCTTTTTTTTATTTTTTTTATTTTTTTTCTTTTTTTTCTTTTTTTTCTTTTTTTCTTTTTCTTTTTACTCATTGATAGGATTGAGAGAGTAGTGGCCGAATGGTAGAGTGTGAATTTTGTCTGGAAGAATGTGTCGTTTGTCATCATTGGAGCAGAGTGCTTTTTTCACTTCTGTTACGCTGTACAGTTGATGGTTGAAACTTCTGATGGTGTTGAATTTTGCAGTTATAGTCGTTTCTTCAAATAAGCATTGCTTGTAGTGTTCAAAATTTACATTCTTCTTAAGATACAAACTTTTTACTCCCTTAGCTTTTTTAATAATATTGTTTTCTTCTTTATGCAATTGTAGTGAATACAATTTTGACATTAGTGCAATAAGTTCTTTCAGTAAAATTCCATTTGCTTCGTCTTTAAATTTTCCAAGTTTCTTTTTGTTCCGATCATTGTCATAATTTAAATGATCTTTTGGATAGTCACTAAAATCAAATTCATTTTTGTGAACAAATGTTCGAAGATCCAAATACATATCTTCAGTAAGAATCCAGTAGATGAAAGCGTCCGTGTCCATGTAGGCGATTCCGATGTTATCTCTACCGTAGAAGGCGACCATTTTGTTGTAGTGGAAATCGTACATGTGGGTTTTGGAAATATCCAAGATTGACATTCCAACGTACAACGGACGATCCATTTTCACACTTGTCTTCTTCATAGATACTGCCACAAGGTTTTCATTGATGATAACGGATGTTTCAAAGTTTGGTTTTTGTACAAGTTTTTCTAGTTTTATAGGATCTGTAATTAATTTAACATTTTTGTGTTTTCTTTTGTTTTCCAATGTTTTTCCAAATATCGCGTTATTCATTAATTTAAAAAAGTCCTTTTGAAATGTTGATGTTGCAGCTGCTCTTCTTCTGGTGTTTGAATCAATGTACGGTTTTAACCAGCAAGATTGGGAAAATTTTAAAACTCTATGAATTTTGGTTATACGTAAACCCAATTGGAGTGCTTGTTGAACAACCCAAAAGTGAGCTACGTATCTTTGTTTATTTTCAAGAGTCATCATTAATTTTGGATGTTTGCCAATTGGTGAAACTTCTGTTTTTGCAAGGAGCGGAAGATCGTAATGAAGATCATGCAAGTGTTCTGGATATTCAAAGTCACAGTCCAATATGTATCCGGTGTCTCCGTCTTTTGAAATTTGCGAAATATCACCAATAGAGTCTGGATTAACCCATTCAAAGTTTCCAAAAGGAAGTGGATTAGACATGGCCCATCCGTATAAATTGTTGGCATCGAAATATCCTAAGAACACTGATGGTTTTTCTTTATCGTAGTTTGGAAGATATTTGTTGTTAGCTTTAACATGTCTAGTAACACTTTGGGTCAATCCACCTCTAACGCCCGATTCGATCATCAACACCATGTCAATATCTGTTAATAATTGAAGGTTGCACTTTGTTTCTTTTAGCATAGCTTGCCAAGCTAGTCCTGGAGAAGTATAAGAATGAAGAGGGTCTAATCCGTAAGCTTCAAAGCAGGTGTTTCTAAATTCTTCCATCACATCGCAGAGAAGGGTCACATCAAGTTTTACATAAAAGTCAGAATAATCTCCCAGAGTGTTCATTTCCAATTCGTCCCAAACTCTGCATGCGTGTTGATAGTCTTCAGGTGAAATGTCCAAATCGGTAAGTTTACTTTTGAAAGCTTCTGGTGGAGGAAGTGACGTTTCTTGAAATTTATGTAGTCCATCGATGTAATCATACGGGAAAACTCCTTTCCGAAGAACCAAATCCATTTTTTCTGCAGGTACAATTTTGCTTGTTTCTATTAAATTTTGTCTTCTTAAATTTTCAGAAAGTTTCATAAGACTGGAAGGCATAAATCGAAAAGAATCAACAAATCTAAGTTTAATTTTGCCCACCTTTTTTGAAAAGCTTATAAATTTTTCCATAGTTTGTGCTATAACGTCTATTTCACCGTTGTCTCTTGCTAATTCAGGAATGATAAAATGTCCATCGTATCCGCTAAGATTGTGAAAAACGACGGGAATAAAAGATGGTAGTTTGTAGTTGATGTTACATCCGTTGCAAGCTGCACCTCTGTAGGCTCCTGTCAGATGGTCATGGTCGCGAACTTTAACTTTAGTTTCTGTAAATTGATTGTTACACAAATAGCATGTTGTTGTCGAATCATAAAGATAAATTTCTTCCGGTGTCATAGGTGACATAGGAACCACATTGCTATACATTGCTTCCACTTTCCCAGCGATGTCGTATAAATCATCAACAAAGTATCGAGCTGCTTCTTCTCCACGATAGATCTTTGGTGTAGATGTCAAACCATATTCTTGAAGATGTTCTTCAGGCAGAGTGGATTTTACTATTAAACAGTAGCTGTTTGGTTTGTGAAGTTGATACTTTGTTCTGCTTGTAATTTCCTCTCCTTCTTCTTGTTCAAGTGGAAGCAATGAAGATTCAAAATCTGCATACACTACAACGGGGATTCTGTATTGTTGGATAACTTTATCAAATTTTACTTGTGATCTGCTAGGGTGTGGTAATTTAATTCTTACTTCATAGTTTCCATTGCATAATCTTTCATGTTCTGTTAACCATTCTGAACCTCCTCTTCTTAAAGGTTTGTTTACAAAACAGAAACATCTTTTACAAGTTGTTTTTGGTTGTTCACGTTTTGATAACTGTTTGCAAACTAGAGCTTCAAAATCTTTAATATATACATAATGTGAGATATCACCTTTAGTTATAAATAATAAATCAGTATGATCTCTGCGTTCGGTGGGTGTTATACGTAAGGGATAGACATTGTTGGATGAATCTAAGCCAAAGATGTTTACAGATGCAAAAGGATTTTTCTTTTCAAATTTTGATATGTCTTGAATTGAAACAGGATAAGTCATGCCTTGAAAGTTATACATATAGGAAACCTCATCGTATGCTCTACTCGGTCGTTCCACATGATCTTCTACATATTTTGCAAGCATTGCATACTTGAAACATTCAGCATTTTCATTTTGTACATTAACACAAGATTTGGTTACTCGAATCTTCCTTGGCAAAGCAATATAACTACTACCTCTCATTCCATATCCATGTTTATGAACTCTCACATCTAAGCTTGTTATACTTAACAAACTCCATCCAGAACCTCTTCCTTCATGTTCTTGTAATTTTGTTAAAAGTTCTTCAAAACAATCATCCACAATTGAGCTTATATCCGATGCAAACATGATGGTTTTGTTTTTAGTTAAAAATCCTCTTGGTGATGTTTCATTCTGAACATTTGTAAATACAGTATCTAATAATATTCCAAACTTTATAAAATTTAATCTTCTTAGTTCATTCTTCAATGTTTCTGTTACTAATGTTTTTGCTTTCAATATAAATTGTGCTAGTTGCAATTGAGCATTGTCAATCTTAAAATGAGTTACTACACTGCCTGGTAAAGCTCGGGCGTATAATTCCACATCCAAAGATGGTCCGGGTGCGTATTGAATAACACTTGGTCTTGAATTTAGTTGTTGTTGATGGGTAGCCAGCATTTGATCTAATTCTTCCAAATCTTCTTCTTCTGCATTGTTTCTTGTTTCGTTGTTATGGTACACTTCTTTGTGTATTTGTAGTAAGTTTTCATTTTCAAAAGATTCTTCACAACTGATGCAGTAATACATGACGTAGGTGTGCTCTCCACAAAAGTTGCAGTAATAATAAGAACCACTCTTAAACTACCCCTATTTATAGCACTACCCCCACCACTTTTTCTGTATTAAACACAAAAAGTGTTAATAACAGTTAAATTTCTTATATTTCAAAACTCCTAAGTGTCAAGGTCAAATAATGCAAGTTTAAAAAAACATCTAAGTGCCAAATAATGCAGGTATTAAAAAAATCTAAGTGTCAAGGTCAAATAATGAAAGTTTTAGAAAAAATCTAAGTCTCAAGGTCAAATAATGGAAGTTTTAAAAAAAATTCTAAGTCTCAAGGTCAAATAATGGAAGTTTTAAAAAAATCTAAGTGCCAACGTCAAATAATTTAAGTTCAAAATAATACATATATTATGCGTCGTAAGTGTGATCATCATTGCTGTTGTTTAAATATGTTATTTCCAAATCGTTATCGCTTTCATCTTCCTCCATGTCCGATGCCGGAAACAAACGTCGCCGAACAAGAGCATGTATATATTGTACTGGATCATAGTTAATTGTTACAACATGTGTTAACGGTGTTTCTTCGCCTATTGCTACTGGTACTTCCAAAATATTTTCTTCATCACTTGTAGCATCAGACGTAGCATCGGATGTAGCATCGGATGTAGCATCAGATGTATCTTCTACTGGAATCAAACTATTTTCAAAAATACTTTCGTCATCCGTTAAGTCTTCTGGTTCAACTATTTTATATATTTTTTCACAAATTGTACATCCAAAAGGAAAATTGTTGTCTGTTGGAGGCATTATAAAAGAAACTTGATATTGTAAAATAAATGTTGAAGCAAATGTTTGAAAATTTTTCTAAGTCCGAAAGTATTAATTATTAGGAAGTTTTACAAGTCCAATGTAAAGTAAAAATAAAGAAAGAAGTGTTGTTGCCTGTTTAAACATTTGCAAAAGAATGATAGGTTTGAAAATTTTTCAAAGTCCTAAAATATTAAATATTGAGAAGTTTTAACACTTAAAATATTTACAAATCCAATGTAAAGTAAAGAAAGAAATGTTGTTGCCTGTTGGAACAATGGCAAAAGAATGATGGAAACCAAACCCGCAGTAAGGGTCCTGTGGTTTGGGAGGGGGTAAGCGAGGAGGGGGGATGACCTCAAGCCGAGTTGGGGTCCGGGATCTGCGCGTGTGGTTCGGCATCAGTTGCTCGCTAGACAGTGAGGTGGTAACATGTTCAGAAGGCGCCCTGAACATTTTATCATTTTTGCTGTTTGGTGAAAATATCTTGGTGTTATTTGTATAATAACATCTTGACGTAGGACTGATTAATTTTAAGGCATGGTAGTTGTTTGTGCTTGTAGATACCCTAGGGTTTGTAGTTTGTTTTTAATTTGCTGGTTTGGTAGTTAGTATTATTTTAAAATCTTTCTTTTACTTACAATATATTTCTGCCTGGAATGTTTAAATTTAAAGTAAAATTTTTGTTTTTAGGAATGTTATATGATATGTTTTTAATACCTTTCTATTCCAATTTCCTTTTTCCAACAAGCTTGTTGAGGGCATTCCCTCTCTTGTCTTGTACTCCTTTTTAGTTAGGGACACCTTTCAATTCCAATTTCCTTTCCTTTTTTCCTTCCATCTTTTGCATGGTAAAACCAATAATGGTAAAACCGGCAACCGCTTTTGTAGTGATTACGCTCACCAAAGCGGGTCACTTACAACCTCTATACGTGCTGGATGGGTAGTTCGCCTACCTCCGGAGTTTCGCTAGACCTCAGTTGTTCTGCGTCGCTAATGGCGAGACACTGGCTCCTTTAGTGTTAGGAAATAAAAAACATATTTGTATAACATTTTTTCCTAAATTTAATTAAACAACTTGCTATTTCAAAATAACATTTTTGTTTTAGCTTAGCGTTGTGCGCTTATGGTGAGGTGTGTGAGTTCGCTTACGTGATGATCACACTGTAATCATGATGTGCAGCGCTGGGCTGTCTAGCTATTTTTTTTAAACTAAATTTTATTTCTTTATTTTTTTATTTTTATTAATTCTTAAACTCTAGGCAGATTGTATTGTAAATTAGCTTTTCTTCTTTTAGGTTTCCGGGGGTGTACGGTTCTGTCAAACCGTACACCCCCATTTTCTTTTTAGTTATCGAATGACCTTGACCTACTTATTTTCAAGGTCAACAAAATGACTTAGCGAAAATTTCTAAGTCTCAAGGTCATTTATATATAGGTAGATTTAGCTTTTCTTCTGTTAGGTTTCTGAGGTGTACGGTTCTGTAAAACCGTACACCTCCATTTTCTTTTTAATTATTGAATGACCTTGACCTATTTATTTTCAAGGTCAATAGCAGTTAGCGAAAATTTATAAGTGTAAGAAGTAGGTCAAGGTCACCAAAAAATACCCTATGAACGGGGGAATAGACCGCTAAGTAATTCTTTTAGAATTACAAAGTGGTCTATTCCCCCGCTCCTATTTTTTTTTTATTTCATTTTTACACTAACCTCTCAGTTTTAACAAAAGGAGGTATTTGTTGTGCGCACTGCATAATGTTTGATTTACACAACACATCTTTTACCCTTTTTTAATAATATACGAACATTGTTCTTTTTTAGGACTAGATTGTAAAAAGTAAAAAGTCATTTTGTTATCCCGCTTTTATAAGAAATTAACCCTCCATTGTAAATTTTGAAAATAGGTCAAGGTCATTCAAAAATACCCTATGAGCGGGGGAATAGACCGCTAAGTAATTCTCTTGGAATTACAAAGTGGTCTATTCCCCCGCTCCATTTTTTTTTGTCTTGTGTTTAATTTGACCATTTAACTTTATCAGATGGAGATTTTCTTACTAAATAATAATGAACATTACTGATATTTGGAATTTGAAGATTTACTGGTAATTTGAGCAAGTAGAGTTCATCACAACATCTAAGAACAACATCCCTGTTACTGATCTTTTTTACAAAAACATATTTGTGGTTTAATTTCAATCTGTTGATTTTAATTCTTTTATAGTTTTCAATTTTTTCTGGCAATTCACTTTTGGAAGGTTCAATTTTGACTTTTTTAGAAGGTTGAATTTTGACTTTTTCGGAAGGTTCACGTTTGTTGTGCAAATTACACAATTTTTCACCTACACTACACAACTTCACACACCTTTCACCTTTGTTCGCTCCTTTTTTTAAAATATGAGCACATTGTTCTTTCTTAAAACAGGATTTTCTTAATTTTTGAAGTTTTTGAAGTTTTTCAGAAATTTTTTAGGAGATTTTTTTGGTGAAGATTTTTTTGGAGAAGGAGATTTTTTCGGTGAAGATTTTTTTGGAGAAGGAGATTTTTGTTTCACAATAGAAACAACAGATGATGATGATGTTCTTGATGACGAGGAAGAAGACCTGGACGAAGACGAAGTGCCTGCCATAGCGCTGGATCCTAAGAAAGTAAAGATTACTCTGTTTACCCTGCCTTTATAACAGCTCCCCACCCATTTACCCCCTCTACTTTTCGACGTCAAAAAAATATTCATCCAAGCTTTCTAACACTGGCAAGGAAACAGTTTCAAAAGGTTGATACAAAATTTCATAAATGTCTTGGTTTAAATTTTGCGAAGTTTGAAGATATTCTTCTATTTCCTGTACAAATTTCTGTTCGAATTGTTGGAATTCTTCTATATCCTGTAAAAATGTCTGTTCGGATTGTTCAAATTCTTGTTGTTCTAAGTTAAATGTTGGTGATTTCAAGTCTTCTTCCAATTTTTTAATGTAATCTATTGCATTTTGAACTATAGATTGTCTGTTAATTTTTTTTTGTTTTTGACTTTCCGGTACAACTAATTTTAATTTTTCAAAAGCTTTTTTTAATCTGTGTTGTCTTCTTTGTTCCCTTCGGTTTCTACTTAATCTTTGATCAATCAGGTATTTTAGGAAAGATTCCATAACGTTTTGTTGATTCAAAATGTAGCAAACTATTAATTCTATAAAGCTTCTATCCGCTCAATATATAGTGGAAACCCGGGGGGAGGGGGAATCACCTTCGCCATCAAGGTGATTGGTACGTATTTAAAGCTTTGAGGTTTGCATAGCCAGACCATAACTATGAGCTCCTTGTACGAGTTGTGTCTGCAGCGTATCTGCACCGATAACCCTATGCTCTGGCATATCAGAAGGGTGTCAGAGCCGCTGCCGCCAATTTTGCAAGGAGAGCTCATTTATGAGCATAAAAGACGATGCGTCTACAAAACCAAAATTTGGTTTGAAGGGCCAAATGTTGGCAGAATATGTGCCGTATGTCACATGGTACGTTTTTTCATTAACTGCATTGTTTATTTTGTTAACAATATATTATTTTTTTTAATTTCTTTAAATTAATAATTTTTTTTTCAGGCGCTTCCTCTTGCCGGCCCGGGGGACGAGCTTTATCGAACTATTGCTTATAGAAGCGGAATAATTGGGTATAAACTACAAATGCCGGCACCCCAAGAAAAATGTCATCTCTGCAATTTCTGCCCCCTGGCAAAATATGAAATTAATTGTATGTGTTTATAAACACATATAATTATGAGAAATTAAATAGGGACGGGGAACAGAGCAGTTTGTGGTCTAACCACTTACTGCTCTGTTCCCCGTTCATAGGGTATCTTCAGATGACCTTGACCCACTTTTAAAACTTTATGGTGGGGAAAATGTATATATAAACCGTGGATTATATGAAGAGGCATCACTTCCCTCACCGATAATCATGGAAAGTTTCCGTATGTTTTACAATGTTTTTTGCACTCCTCAACAACATATTCAATTTATGTTAAATTTAATCCATGTCCTCCAGAATATTAATTTTCTTACGATTAATGTTACTGGGGAAAGAATGGTAAATTTAACATATCAACGTTTATTAGTTACCATCAACCCTTTCGTAGATCCGAATTGGTTTTCAACACTTGAAACATACATTGATACTATGGCTTTTGAACAAGGATTCCATTATCTTTGGGTTGATGTAGATTACATCAACTTTCAAAATGAATCAGATGATGATGGATATGATTCTGCCACATAAAAGTAGACATTAACGGAACTTCTCCCCCTGCCTTTTAGGAAAAAAGAGAGGAACAGTGTTAATTAATAACACTGTTCCTCTCTTTTTTCCGCTTAAAGTTAAATGACCTTGACCTACTTATTTTGAAAGTCAATTGTAACTTAGTGAAAATTTTCTAAGTCCTAAGTAGGTCAAGGTCATTTAAATCTTAGCGGAAGAATGAAAAGAATAGCTACCAACATGCATTGTTGGTATCTATTCTTTTCTTTCCTCCTAGAAAATCCCTTTAGTCCGTGTCAACTTTGATGTGAATTTTTGTACAAATTTGTTCATAATAAAGGACCCATGTTTCGAGTCCTTCGTAATCCATAGAATCCGAAGTGCAACAGATTTTTGTACCGTCTGCTTTAACAGCTTCAAGTACTCCACTAATACACTTCAGATTGCTATGATACGTTCTTATGTACCATTGTACTTTTTTGGCTTCGACAAAGTTGTGCACAGCACCAAAGATCATGAGGGATTCCATGGCAAATGTAACCACAAGACTACAGCACACCTTATATATACTGTGAGCCCAAGGCTATAGCCTCGATTTTTGAGTTTTTGCGTCATAACTTTTATACCGTTGGTTTTATCAAAAAATGTTACTGGACCTTTTTTATTTGTCTTTTAATTCTGCTTAATTTGACTACCCGCACGATAGATTTGGAGCATTTTTGTTATATCCACTGCCTATAGCCTCGATTTTTGAGTTTTTGCGTCATAACTTTTATACCGTTGGTTTAATCAAAAAATGTTACTGGACCTTTTTTGTTTGTCTTTTAATTCTGCTTAATTTGACTACCCGCACGATAGATTTGGAGCATTTTTGTTATATCCACTGCCTATAGCCTCGATTTTTGAGTTTTTGCGTCATAACTTTTATACCGTTGGTTTAATCAAAAAATGTTACTGGACCTTTTTTGTTTGTCTTTTAATTCCGGTTAATTTGACTACCCGCACGATGGATTTGGAGCATTTTTGTTATATCCACTGCCATCGTGTACGGCGACGCAGTTCTAAAGTTGAACGGCGACGAAATCAAGTAACCGGTTTTGCCGGGGGGATGCGGGGGGTTCGGGGGGGGGGGTTTCGCGGGGGGGGGGGGGCAGATAAAACTAAACAAAATTTATATCTACAACGAGGAGAGGACGAAAATTTATATCCTCACAACTCCAAAAACCAAACCACCACTTGTCCCAACAGATCCAAAATTTTTACTAGTAACAGCGGAGGGTGGAAAATTGAGAATAAATATATTAAATTAAACCTTATATTCCTTCCCCTCCTCAATCAAAGTCCACCCTGGTGGCAAAATCGGCCCTTCTAAGGGCCACCCTAAGACTTTCAAATTTAGGCTTAAGTTAGGGCCTCAACCCTTGGTGACTACAAGCGGTTCATATACCTCTAAGTCCCAAAGGTTGAGTCAATAGCGGGGGGCTTTCGCTAAAGCCTCAACCCTTGGTGACTAACAAGTGGTCTGTGTACCACTAAGTCACAAAGGGTTGGACGCTAAAGCCTCAACCCTTGGTGACTAACAAGCGGTTCACATACCTCTAAGTCCCAAAGGTTGAGTCAATAGCGGGGAGCTTTCGCTAAAGCCTTAACCTTTGGTGACTAACAAGAGGTCCGTGTACCTCTAAGTCCCATAGGGGCTTTCGCAAACCACCCCTTGTTAGTCACCAAGGGTTGATACTTAAACTTAAGCCTAAATTTGAAAGTCTTAGGTCGGCCCTTAGAAGGGCTTTTTTTTGCCACCAGGGTGGACTTTGGAGGTGGGAAAAGGTTTTACTCGGTAATATTTATGTTTAACTTGGCACCTTTTTTATTTATTATCAAGTGTCGAGGGTTAAGGAGAATAGGAATTTTTTTGGGAATGTCAATGACATAAATTTTGGTTTTTTCAGAATTAAAAATGAAAATAGAAGAAGATAAATGTCTTAAGATTTCATATTTTCGGTTAAGTTTCAGTTTTTTTAGATGAAATTTTTGCTGGGGTACGTTTGAAGATACAGGTGATAGAGGTGGTTTGGTGCGAATTTTGGGTGGTTCGGTGCGAATTTTGGTGCCGGTAAGAATGTTTTTCCAAACTTGCTGAAAAGGTTTTCGAGCAATAGTGGTTGTAACATCATACCAATCACGATTGTTGTTCGATTGAATAATTCGTACCCCAAGCAGTTGAAGATAGGAAAACCAGTTATACCAAATCTCGGTATACTCGGAGCGGTTCATTGTGAAATTGAAGTAGGTGTTGTTAGGACGGTGGCAAAGGAAAGAATAACTTGTCGAGTGTAGAGTGTAGAGTGTGTTAAACAATCAAGGACAGGTGTGCCGGGTGATGCAGCAAGGACGACGACCTGTATTCGCCGGCCGGCCGCAAGCGAAAGTGCGGCGCAAGGTCAACCAGTTGTATTGCTAACTGGTCGGCAACAAGCGAAAGCATGCGAGGTCAAACCCGGCCCACTCGGTCTCGTTTATCTTTTAAAACTCGCATGATAGGGTTTGCAAACATATTAATTCAAATATGTTGTAAAAATTTTCTTACGATATCTTGTTACAAATATTTTTAAATCAAATGTTAAGAAACCATGTTTCTATTTTTAATCGCAACTACAGTTTCGATTTCTTTAACTAAATATTATAACTAAGTATTAAGGTAATATAATAAAGTAGCATCTTTAAAAATATTGTAACTTGTACAAAGTTAAATAAGTATTTTAAGCCAAATGTTAAAAAAACAATTGTTTAGTACTGAGATGTTCACCCTACAACACCTACGTTAGAACTAACACTACAAATCCAAAAATTGCGAGGAGTCTCTCATGGTGGTGGGGGGAGGGCAGATGTTCCGAGCTGCACATGTCAAGGGAGGTTGCAGCGCCACTACTGACACATCAGTTTCCTAGTAGAACTGGCAGAGTAAACATCTAAATAAACATGAGTTCTGTTTTATATGTTTCTTTTATTAAAGATGGACTTTGCATTGAAACGCAAAGTTTTCCTATTGATGCAGATCCTATACAAAAAATTTTAGTACATCCTCCAGAAAGTTATGATTCCATCTACATTTCAGTGCAAGAAACAAACGACCCCCCACCACCAACAACTCCTGATGCACAGTAGGACACGGCTACCACACGTCATTAAAGCTTCAGCTCTTTACCCGAGCACACATGGACTCTGAGCTTCAAGATAATACGGTTTCTTCTACATCTACACCAACTTCCGAACAATTACCTACTACAAATGAAACTACTACAAGTCTACAAGTAAATGAAATTTCATCAACTGTTAGTTATGATGCGCAAGCAATAATGTTATCATTAATTGGTTTCGACTAAAAATTCAACAATGGAAGAAGAAAGAAATTCGCTACTTTACAACTTGGTTTTTGTGAACCCGTCGAAATTTATTATTTGCCTACTTTCATTTTTATGTGGTTACAATTTTGGTTACCTTGTTCAGGAAATGCTAACAGATAAAAAGGAAGAACATTCGCTATATTTTAAAGTTTATGTTTATGTAATTGCATCTTTATTTGGATACTTTGTAGCAGGATATTTTCTTGTTAATTTGTCAATTCCATTTTTTACATGGTATTTTAACAGACGTGAAAATCAACAAAACAACAGTTTGTAAAAAGAAACAAAAATTATCTTGCATTTTCGGATCTTCCGAAAATGCAAGATCTTTTTTAAAAACATCCCCAAAAGACCTTGACACACTTCCGGCCATTTAAAATTTAAATACCCAGCACAGCAGGGCATTTAAACTTTAAATACCCACCTACAACACGTCACAGCTACGTCACAGCTGATGACGTCACTTCCGGTCACGTGACCGGAAGTAGCTGTCAAAAAATTGACTGCCTGTCAAAGTTTGATTGGGCCAGAAACGCCACCTCGCCACTACTCATGGTGATGTGCTCATTGTTGAGTTTATCCTTGAGTGCCTCTCACCACGACAAGCTATACCTTGTTTGTGGTGTTGTTCACGTGTAGGGATCGAGGCGCACAAGATGCATAGTGATGTGCTGGTTGTTGAGTTTATCCAGAAGAGTCCTCTCACTTAACTACAAGTTATATCTTGTTTCATGTAGTATATTCAATATTCAAATAAAAATGACCATCAATTGCTTATTTGAATAAATTATATTTTTAAATACATGAAAACTAGTAGTATTTTACAAACTGGATACATACCTCCGTCTTCAGTTCAAAACTATTTTGTAGTTTCAGTGTAACATGTATGGAGGACACTCCATATACTGTATATAGTATTATTTACATACATTAATAAAACAGTGTCAAATAACTGTTCAAGGAGCTAGGAACATGAATTTTAATAGTAATATTTTGCTGGAAATGGCCAATAAAACACACGGGCTATTCCCTACCTGGATTTCTTTCAAACTAAAATTTGGCATTAACATAGTTCATGAATGAAATACCTACGCCATACGAATGATTACTGGAGGACCCACGTTGCTCCAAGCAATGCATTTTTTTGTGCCTTCCTACGCCATCAGTATTTTTTAACGTTTTATTTGGGAATCTGCTATTTTGGTACATAACAAGAAACAACGTAAATTTTATGTTGTTTGGCTGTCTTCACATTATATTCGTCGGAGCTAATCAAACTGAACGTCAAATGAAAGCCTACAGCAATGTTTTAGCTGTCCACACTGAGTCCGCTTAAAACGTAACCAATTTCAATAATTGAAGTGTGAAATGAAAGAGTATTTCAGAAAAGGGTCAGTAATTTAAATAATTGAATAGATGTAAGCAAATCATAAAAATTTAAATATTGATGTTTGGTGGTCTACAGTTCGCTTCGTATCATCAGAACTACATACTCTATACCTCAAATGAAAGCCTAAAATTCACTGAACATTCCCATACCATAACATATATAATGACGTAAATGTAAATAATACCCCCCGTTGCAGCAGACCTGCACACTCAGCGAATTTCAAATGCAAAACAACATATTTCAATCCAACATAGCAAGATTTGACATGTTTTGTTAAGCTCCATAAGAATAACATGGGGAATGAGTATGCAGGTTTGCTGCTACAGGAATATTAAAACTGGGTGGTTTTAATTCAATATTTAGTAGATCTGAACTAGAAGAAGCTATTTACCAAGTTTTAACAAGATATGTTGAGAAATAATCGAGATTTAGAATTTTTCTTACTTCCCATAAGGTTAACATTGGGACAACGTACTGTGTTTACCACTTTCAATATCTCAGTAACCAATGGACATAGAGCAGTGATTCAAATTACTAAATTGTTTGTTTTTTTGAGCTGAATTCAATGGTGCCCACAAAAATTCGATAAATTTTATTTTTCTATGTGAAAAACTCAAAAAAACCCAGTTTTGGGGGGTTTATCCCCCTTTACCCCCCCTTCCGGTGGTCCGATCGGGCTGGTTCACGAACTCGTCCAGTTGATTACCACTTTACATGTCCGTACCAAATTTCATAAAGATCGGACCATTTTTGCGGCCGCTATTGTGCTAACAGACACACATATATATATATATATATATATATATATATATATATATATATATATAAATTCGAACGGATAGTGTTTTTTGCTTCTGGGGGCCCCAAAACGAAAAGTTATAGTGGTCCCGAGTTTAGGTCTTACCATGAGACCTACGGTAATAGCTTCTTCCCTAAAGGGGAAATTCGCTAATACTAGAGCTATTGGCTGTAATCAACGAAAATCTTGGAAAAGTTAAACTTTAGGTTCGTTGTTCACGTTGCGTTCGCTTGAAACTTTTATGATTTCTATAATTAATGGCTCAAATGGAAGCCGCTACTTAACTGAAGGTGCTAACCAAGATATTTCGGGTAAGGTAATTATTACTGGAGATGTACATCTTAAACTAATTTCAAATTGAAGAAAAGTCCAAATTGATTTTATTTGGAGGTACACAATTTCCCTTAAATCAATCCAATTTGAATGATATCTATTTAATATGAAAAGTTAAACAGCGATGTTCTTCCCCCTGAGCGATGTTCTTCTCCCTGAGCGATGTTCTTCCCCGCGATCAATCTTGAAGTGGGCAGATTCTAGGGGTTTAGAATCCTAAATTTCCCTCTGACTGTCTTTCTAAAAGGTTCAGGTGGACTGGCCTCTGTTCAGGTATTATGGCCAGTACCTGGTTTCGCGCTATATATATATCAAAGTGACGCGCACGGCACATATATATGGTGAAAATCAATATATTAATGTTTATATAAAAGAGGTCATTCAGAGAGTTTGTCTTACAGGCAAGTGGATCCAGCTACCTAAACTATCGCATAATATTAAACTGATGTTGTTTAATGGAACTAAACATGCAGCAGGATAAAAAAACAGCCGAGTAAAGTTATTATCATTACTAGGTGTTTTTGTGTTCTTTTGTTCCATTATGTTGAGATAACAATCAAGTGTATGCAATCTATAGTGGCGACAGACCTTTATTTGTCCTAAATCCATCTCGGTCTATCCCTAGTTAAAAATAGAGTTACATAAGGGAGTGAATTTCTAGTATTTTCGAAATAATTGATTTTCGCTATTGAAAGTAAAACTGTTACGAGATAGTGACTGCATTGTGTAGTAATATTTTATCAGCTCAAATTATATTCAAAAAGTCCTGCTTGGCATAAAACATTTTGAGATAGCTCTCGCTCCAAAATGTCTGAGTGAGCTTATACAACGTGACGTATGATCGGCCACTCCGGGGAGCGGGAGCCGAGATATACTACGATACTTCGTCTCTTGTCGAGTTGTAATGCTTGTTTCCTCTGCAATACCTACTTATTGTAAACTGAAAATAAATGCATTGATTTTAGTCAAAGCTAAATGTATTAACTTAGCAAGTGTACACTGTATTTTTATTAAACCTTTGAAGAAATGCCTTTTTGAATGTTTGAATACAAACCTACTGAAAAATATTATTGTCAACCTTTATATTAAGTATTTAGGTAATTTATTTATTTCTACCATTTAAAAGAGATTTACGTCATTGAAGTATAGTTCATTAATAATCATGTGATTAAATTAACATGTTAATATCCTTGTTTAGGTTAGAATATTGTTATTGTTCATACATTCTAAAATAAATGTACGAGTGATTAATTTTGTAATTCAATGTCTAATATACATTACTGGCGAAGATAATTTTAACTGACCCACGACAATGCCTAGAAAACGTCAAAATAGTACGGAAGAAGCGCGGGACCTGCAACAAACAACAGTACATCAACTCCCGAGGTTCACTTGCTAACAGTTCGATCCGGAAAAGATGTCCATCGAGGTTTGATATACACAATTTGTTACTGGTCTTACACTGTCCCAAATAACAGAAAGTGCCACAAAGCGGTTATTATTATTCATAAGTTGTTTATGTCCAAAGGTATTAGAAACTCTTCTAAACTTGTGTAAGCCTAATACTGTATATGGCTTCTCTTTTGAAAAACTATATGAAATATCCGTTTCTTCATGGCAAAGTTTTCTTAAGGAATTTTTCATTTTTCCAACATATTTTTCTATTTTTCTACTTCTTTTTTCTAAAATAAAATAAGTACATAAAATCACAGCATAAAGAGATAGTAAATAAACTAACTAAGCCTGTAAAGGATTAGGCCTACATGGGCAGGTGCCTGTGCGTAAGCCTTATTGAGAAGCTATCTAACCTGTGAGTTAGGCTGAAAACAAAAATAATAATAATAATGATAGTAATTATGAGGAATATTCACTTTATTTTGACGGGATGTAAAATAAACTATAATTTGCATGTAATTCATCAATTTAAGTTGGCGACAACTGAACAGCAACTATAACTGTCTGAGTGATGTAATAATGGTAAACAAAATTGAAAATGGAGATGTGCTCTATTAATTGGTGGTGTGCTCAATGCCAAACTCTTTGCAAAAGTTTGAAAAATCTGTGGAAGTAAAGCAGGTTCCGTTGTCGGATATAATAGTGGGAATTCCATATCGGCAAATCAGCAGTTTAATTTGTCTTACTGTGGCTACTGTAGTCATGGAGTTCATTAAGACTATCTCCGCCCATCCCGAATATGCATCAACTATAAGCAAAAACATTTTACCCAGAAAGGGACCGGCAAAATCAATATGTATTCGGGTCCAAGGTGATTTACAGTGTGGCCAAGCAACGAGGAATTTTCTTTGTGGTTGTTGAGCCATATAAGTTTTACTTACTAGAGAGCAAGTCTGAGCGACACTTTCGATAGCTTTATTAACATTTGGCCACCAAACGTATTCACGGGCTAAAGATCTCATCTTCATTATTCCTTGATGTGTGTCGTGGAGATTGTTTAGAATAACCTTCCTAAGCTTACGTGGAATCACAGTTCTCACTCCCCAAATTATACATCACTTATGTAAAGTCAGTTAATATTTCTTCATTGCATAAGCTTTGAATTCAGGTTTAATACCAGTACTTGGCCAACCGTTCACAATGTCTTTTTTTACTTCACTAAGGACAACATCTTGTTCAGTTTCTTCACTCACTTCTTTGTATGTGACTGGAAGATGAGACATACTTCCCGAAAATATTAAATTTACAACTGTGTCGTAGCTTTCATCAGCATTATCAAATTCTTCATCTTTACCAACGGGCAAGCGACTAAGAAAGTCTACCTTTGCAAATGTTGTGGTAGACACTTACTCTATTTTAAAAGTAAAATGAGTGAGGTGCAAAGCCCATCTCTGTAGTAGACATGAAGTGACAGAGGGAATTCCCTTCGTAGATCCGAAGATTGATATGAGTGGTCGATGATCTCTGTTTTTATTTTTATTTTGTTTTTTTTTAAGTAGCAGTCGCGGGAGCAACACCAAGACAAAGCCTGCTGTAACGCATTAGCCCTAAAGGAGTGTTAATCACTAAGAGATTTTTTGACTCATTTTCCATAGGTATGGATAAATATCAGTTAGGTCCAAAGTAGTGTACTTCTCACCATCCCCTATTTTTGTGAACAACTCATCATGGGTCGGGAGGGGAAATGTTTGCACTTCCAAAGCTTGATTTAATCCTGTCGAGAAATCTGCACAAATTCTCAACTTTCCATTGGGTTTCCTAACTATGACACATGGTGCAGCCCATTCTGAGCGGTCGATCTCTTCAAGGATACCATTATCTATCAGACAACGGAAAAGTGGTGAGAAGATTAGGAATAAATACTTGGCAAATTGAAGCAGGTGGGCAACTATTTAAAAAAACACGCTGACCAAATGAGAGCCATAAGATCTACAGGGAGTAGCTCCACTCGGTGGGGAGATGAAGTAGAGTTCATTATAGCTCTGGACAGCCTTACTGGCGGGTGGCGAAAGTTGTAATCTCCCAAAATGTCTGCTAAATAAACACATGTTTTGGTAGAACTGTCAAAACTTTGTTTACGTTTCACCTCATTTACACTACAAAAGAATGCCGTGTAATATTTCACCGAGAGATTTCTTACGCAATTAAAATTTCTGGAAAATATTTGCGCAATGCATCAGCTGGTCTTTTTATTTTGGTAACCTTTCATCTTAAATGATTTGTTTACATTTAAGAATGTGTTTCCACACTTTTGTCGTCGTACTTCATTAATTGTATTAAGCTTGCAAGCATTTAACATTAGTTGCACTTGCGGGTGCAGCAAAATAATTTTCTTGTGTAAAGTACCTTTAAATAAACAAATGACCATGTGATTTATTACCAAAACATTGCAGATAATAAACACTAATTACGACAACAGCGCACTCACTCACCCAGAGCTATAATAAACATGTGATTAAATTATCATATATTAATATTCTTGTTTAGGTTAGAGTATTGTTATTGTTTATACATTCTAAAATAAATGTATGAGTGATTTATTTTGTAATTCAATGTTTAATGTACTTTAGTCAATCAGCTGGTAAACTATGAATATGGATAGTAAACTATAACTATGATATCAGTCGTTATCAGTCGCTCGTCGAGCAAGGATGTTTGTGAGGTTATAGTGCAAGACACCCGTGTAACCTATGCCGCTCTACTACCAGGACTGTGCGTGTTCTGTGTTAATTTACAGTAAGTTTTTACATTATCTTCAATTTATACAAAAATAACTTTTCTTGCGACATATCATCTTCATTAAAATTATAAACATTGTAACATGCCAGATGAACAGTGTAAGAGATGTGAGAGAGACATAACCGTTAAGAAAGAGGCTATTACATGCGTTGAGTGTAAATTTGTTTATCACGCCGTGTGTACTCGGCTAAAAACTCTAGATAGTTTAAAAAAATTAAGTGCAAGTGACAAAAAGAAGTGGAAGTGTGACAGTTGTAAACTGGAAAACATGTCTAACGCCACCAACAGGTCCGAGCCCGATAGTGAGGACGGAGATGGCATCGCCGAGCTTATAAACAAGTTACGTGATGATATGAATACTAAATTGGATAAAAATTTTCAAAAACTTTCTCAAGTCGAAGAAAATGTGCAGTTGGTAAAAACCGATGTTGCGGACCTAAAAAGTGAATTAGGTGCGGTTAAACTGTCCTTTACTAAAGTTGAACAGGACGTTTCATCTATTAAACAGGAAAATATTCGGCTTAAGGAAGAGGTGTCTACGTTACAGGACAAAATATGTGACCTTGAGCAATATTCTCGTGTTAACAATCTTCTTATCACCGGTATACCGGTAACAAACAACGAGGACATTTATTCAGTTATTGAGAACATCGCCCAAGTGATCCGTGTTCCCTATTCCAGAGGAGATATATCTGTAGCACATAGACTGCGAGCACATAGCACATAGACTGTAGCACATAGAATGCAGCCGCAAATCCACCTCCAATAGTCGTACAGTTCGTGTCGAGGACCAAGAAAAACGAATGGCTCTCCGCTCGACGGTCCAAGAAAAAGCTGTCGACCACGGAGCTTCGTGGACACCTGGGGGGGGGGGGGGGAGTCAACTTTTCGGATCATCTGACACGCCTCAACAGCGAGATCTACTACAAGGCCCGGCAGATGGTGAGGAGTGGGGCCATCCTCCAGGCATGGACCAGGGACCAGGGACGGGCACGTCTTCATCCGGCGCTCGCAGTAGGGCGGAGCTTAGAGAGTGGATAAACTCAAAGACTTGGACTGAACTCAACGTATGAGGGTAGAAATAATGTACTAGAAAATGATGTTGAAAGAAATAACAAAACTAAAACCGGATCTGTTTTTTTTATCTAAGATTTCTATCTGTGTACAACTTAAAGGAACTCTAGATTATACTAAGCTTAATTTAAAAGTTGGTACAAAATGAAATAGTTATTCCTAATAGTTATTTCTTTCTGATTTCAAACAGTTTACGACCGCTAGTACTTAAAGGGGAAATTGCCTGGGCTACCTAATTATTAAACAAACTAGGGCCTAATGAGATTTACCGGAACATTATTATTATTATTATTATTATTATTATTATTATTATTATTATTATTATTATTATTATTATTATTATTTTCATTATTACTTTTCAATATAACAGCCTATAATGTTTGAGTGTATGTTTTAATGTTAAAATAAATTCGTAGTTAAATAATTTGAGTTACAGGCCACTTTACTCACTTCGCGCACCTGACGAGAGACAGACATCTCGAAACGCACTAAGAAAGCTCAAGCGGCGGCTCATCTGAGCCTTTTCCTCTTCGGTTTAGAGGATGTTCCGTGCCACACATAAGGCATGTGCTATGGCGCGCGAATCCCCATACAGACCTGGGAAGCTTGACATTTTGGACTCACACGTACACCAGTGGGCCAGAGTCAAGTGAGAGGCTAAGCCGTCATCACGCTCTATGGCTTGTCGGCGCTCCGTGCTACCATGTGCGGGCGAACCACATGTCATGGTCGTGCGAGCATTTCTTCAGTCTCCACGAGCAGTTTCCTCCAGTCGATGTTTTCTCCTGGTGGCTCACTCTGCTTTATCAAAAAGTGATACCCCGACCCTACGCTAAGGTAGTGCGGGCACCACCTGCACTGCTATGCTACTTCCGCGTGCGAAAGCACAGCTGGAAAAGGAGCAGATGCTTCGACAATGTGGATGACTTGCTGTTTCGACGTTGTTTCGTCTCATCAGGTACAGACAGACAGCAGATTGCAGCTGTCACTGTACTACAGCGAACTCAGTTAGAAGAGTTCCAGTTACGGCAAGCGTAGGAGAAAGAAAACTCAACTACGAAGGCCACTTTAGTTTTGTTAAGTTAAACTTTATTTATGTAATATCATGACCTCTATAAGTTACAAAGCTTCCTTTGAGCTAAACACATGCTAAACAGTAGATTGTTTTTGTGAGCCATTAGCAGAAATGTTTGTTTTTATAATGCAGCTTAGGAATTCGGTTTTAATTATGGCTTGGATGTAAACTAATTGGCATTTACAATTTTAGGTTTTGGGCTTTGTAGTTGTTTTTGTTTAAATATACCATGCTCACATTTTTTTTACTGAGTTATTTTTAATTTAGCTGGATTTAAATTTAATCACGTTCATTAATCAATTTCTAAAAGGATAATTTGTTGATTTTTATGAAATTATTGTGGTTCTAAGGCAATTCGGTGTCCAGTCACAACATTAGCATTTTAGTTTAGGATTTTAGCTTTGAAATTCTGTAGTATTCCATTTCACATTTTTAAATTTGTACGATATATTCTCTTTCTTCAATGTCCTCACACAATATCATTATTAATACGCGGTGGCAGTTTGTGCGGGTTGTTTTTCTTTAATGACCTCCGTGGAAGAGGAGGAAGAATTTAATAGTTTATTTTCTGTTCCATTTCAAATTTGTGATGAATACCGGGATTTTACCAACAATTTAGTTTCTGAAGGTGATAATATTATTAGCATTATACATCAAAATATTCGTAGTTACAAAAGAAATTTCGATGAATTTTTAGTTTCATTAAATAGTTGTGAGTATAAATTTTCTTCTATAGTGTTAAGTGAAACCTGGTTAGATGAGAATGATGGTGTTTTAAGTATCGAAGGGTACAATATTTTTAAGACCCAACACAAACTTAACCAAAACGACGGATTGGTGGTGTATGCTAACGACCGGATTGACGTAGCCTGCGCTCAGCTGTTCCTCGACGGGGTGGCCAGCTGTTTGACCTTGACCTTCAGCTGGGGCGGCGAGCAGTTCCAAATATTAGCCGTTTATCGCAGTCCTAGTTCCAATCTTTCTTATTTTATCACTGCACTGCAATCGCATTACTCATCATCAAACTACCGTAATATTCTAGTGGGCGATATTAATTGTAATATCCTAAATATTTTACCTAATTCCGAACAAGAACGTTATGTCGACGTATTGTATGATAACGGTTTGATTAGCTGTATAAATGAAATTACACGACCATCTAGTAAAACATGCCTCGATCATATATTTTTTTAATTTTCGAACGATTTTACAGTAAAATCAGCTCTTTTAACAACTTGTATAACAGATCATTTCATAACTGGGACATCAATTAATAAATTTTTTAATAAAGTCAAAGTAGATACTAAAAGTAAATACACTGTCACTGATTGGCAAAAAGCTAAAGAAAAATTATCTGAAGCGACTTGGCAAGAGGTTTTTAGTGCTACTGATGTAAATAAGGCCGCTGATAATTTTTTGTCTACAATTAAGTCTGTGATTGAAGAATTCACCATTCAAAAATGTTCTAATGCGAAATACACTAAAATTAAACCTTGGATCAATAACGCTTTGGTTCAATTAATTCGTAAAAGAGATAGATTGCTCAAAAAACTTTTAAAACAACCGTTCAATACAGAGTTACGCAATCAGTATTTAGCTATTCGTAATAACATTCACACACAAATTCGGAGAACCAAACTTGAGTTTTACAAAAACAAGATCAACGAGGCTCGTGGCAATGTTAAAAGATTTGGGACTATATTAAATGAAGTTGCGGACCGACCCAGCTGTAAGGCCAAATTTCCTGTTGAAAAATTTATTTCTGATGGAGAAGCTGCCACCCCTGAAAAAGTGAAGCAGGTCGCCAATTCCTTCAATAGCTACTTCTCAAATGTAGGTATCAACCTTGCAAGAGCAATCAACTCCACTGGTCCCCTCGAGGTGGACGACGCCGCCCACGCCACGGACGCCGTGTTTGCACTTCAACCGGTCACCCGCGAGCAGCTCCTCTCAGTCTTATGCAGCCTCCGGGTTGGCCCAGCTCCCGGAATTGATGGTGTTAGTACTAAGTTTGTTAAAGATAACATAATTACACTCTGTGATCCTATTTTGTATGTAATCAACCAAAGTATATGCAGTGGCGGCTGGTGGGTTAAATGAACAGGAGGACTCACTTACTACTAACTACTAAAAGAGTATATTTATTAAGGATTTTAAGTATTAGGTACACTTAGGCCTACCTTCGATTGCCATTCACATTTATGTTCTGTAATATTACCAATATCCGCTGAATTCACTATTAAAATCACAACAATCACTTATCACCATTACTGATTACCAACTCATTGGAGTAAAATAGATACATGAAACACAGAATGTAAACAAATAACCTAAATTTAGCTCCCATGCCTCAACGTATATGTTAAGTCTTGGAGGTTACAGAGATTGGCGGGTTGCTATGGTTACTAAAACGAATAAACAACAGGTTCGCCAACATGAATCGTGCAATCATAACGGCAGCAAAGGTTCAGTTTCTTATTGCCCTAAAGGGATTGTGGTGGCTGCACTGATTACGGATGTGCGCGCGCATCTTCGGACGCTGCCCGAGATTCCCTATTCACAACATGGCAGTGACGTCAGAGCACCCTACCGACTGTATGCAGGATTTTCCATAAGATACTATGCGTTGGGATTGGGACGCTCCGGCCAGAGTCCGCGGACATACGCGCAATAGCAGTTGACGCCTAAATACTTTCGCAACATATTTTGATGCATACAGTTGAAATTAATTTATCATTAATGGTCATTATAATGAAAATTAGTAATTTTTTACACGTTTATCGGAGACATTTGTAAACCAATTTTAATTCAGTATGTTTGAAAACCTTCTGGGGGGGCGGCGTCCGAGAGTCCTTATGGGCCGGCCGCCACTGAGTATACGGTCTGGCCGATTCCCAAATGCTTTTAAAGTAGCAAAAGTCATTCCAATCTATAAATTTGGTCCTAAGTCATTGATACAAAATTTCAGACCAATATCTTTGCTAAGTACATTCTCTAAAATTATCGAAAAGTGTGTAAAAATTCAATTGCAAAATTATTTAGAGCGAACCAACATTTTGTCTCCCAATCAATACGGTTTTAAAAGTCTTAAAAATTTATGATGCGCTCTTTGATTTATTAAAATTTGTTAGTGACAGGCTTAATGCAGGAAACAAAGTCATAATTACATTTTTAGATTTAGCAAAAGCTTTTGATACAGTGGACAGAGTCAAACTCCTAAAAAAGTTAAAATATTCAGGAATAAAAGGTACCTCACTTCATTGGTTTGAAAGTTATTTTTCTACTCGAACTCAAATAGTCTCCATTCAACGACAACCAACAGTGACATCGAAGATGTAGAATATGGGGTTGTTCAGGGAAGTACGATTGGGCCGTTGCTTTTTTTATTGTACATTAATAACATCACTAAGGTGCAGATTGAGGGGAGTTTGTTCCTGTTCGCTGATGACACGGCTCTGGTGTCCTGTGGGCGCACATGGGACGAGACCTATGCCCGGGCGTCACTGGACCTTGTGAAATTAAAGCGGTGGTTTGATCAAAATACTTTGACTGTTAACATCTCTAAAACTAATTTCCTGCCGCTTTATTTCAGGGGGGACAGTGGCCCCGGCGAGCGGGTTCTAAAAATGCACTCCTGCATGGGTCGGGGTCTGGCTGGGTGCAGTTGCGGGGAGATTGCACGTGTGGACCAATACAAATATTTAGGTGTTATAATTTATCATAAGCTGAGCTGTTCTCCACACGTGCAATACATTAAACAAAAACTCCGCAAATTAACTTTTGCTTTCTCGCAGCTGGGCAGTGTGCTGGCCCCGGAACACTGCAGGATGGCATACTTCGCTTACGTCCAATCTGTACTACAGTACGGCGTTCTGGCGTGGGGTGGGGCTAGTTCCAACATTCTGGAACCATTAGCGATTACGCAACGTTCAATAATCAAAGCTACATTAAAAAAAACCTGTTCAGTATCCAACTCTTGATTTGTTTAATGAATTTAAAGTACTAAACATACGACAAATATTTTTGAAATAACTTTTAATTTATATTAAAAACAACAAAAGTAACATTTTATTTCTCCGTAAATCATCAATATTCAACTAGAAATAGGTCAAATTTCGGTTTCTATTTTCCTCGTCTACATCAAACTATTGGCATAACAAATCCTTTTTATCTCGCTCACATTGTTTATCGCAACATTCCGTTGGAAATAAAGTTAGCAGAGGGTGGCAGCGAGGCTAGATTCAAACGCCTTGTTACAAAGTGGTTGCTGGACATTGGCCCTGATGCGGCGGAGCGGCTCGTTCGGTCCGTCTACACATAACACCACCAACTCTCAACCCTAATTTCATAACTATTTATTTTTTATTTTAAATTATTCTTAACTTTGATTTGTTTCATTGTTCATTTTTTCAAAGTTCATTTTGTATTCATCACAAATATAATAAAAATTAAACATCTTCTTTTTAACTTTTTTATATTTTTTTATTTGTATCGATGCGTGATGTACACGGCTCATTCCCACACACGAGCAATTTGCTTATGTGGGAATTATTATTTCACGTAATGTTTGTATGCAATTGTAAATATTTTCATGAAATAACTTATTTTGAATTTGAATTTGAATTTGGAATGCTGACTAGGTGCGGCTACAGCGGTCTAGGGACCGTCGAACCTAAACACCTTCCATTTCAACAAAGGCATGTATTACAGTAAATTCAATCTCCAATCGAATGATGAAACTTACTTCTTGGTATATTCGTTTATAACATTTTATTATTGAAGCTGAATGTTAGATCATCCCAGACTATTCATATTCAAATTCAAATTCAAAACATGTTTACTGAAGAAAGATTTTACATGCAATTTTTATATCACCCAATGTGCCAAACATAGCACGTGCGGGAACTATTTTAACAATCAAGCGTTGTTAATTTTCATATACATTCATGCAGTCAGTCCATTTTGCATGTAACAGTAAATAATCCACTATAAAGATTAACATAAACAATAAACTATGAAATCGGACAGCAAATAACAAGATATAATTAATAACGAACATCAGGAAAATGAATAACAAGCACAGTCAATAAATAGCAAAAAAAATCCATAGCAAGCAGTAACAAATAACAACACGCCAAGTTAGATTACTTTACTGAAACATCCAAGTTAGATTAGTAGCATGCCTCATTTTGTAATCATGCTTCATAAGTGCAAAGGTGGAATTTCTGTATGCTGTGCAACAAATGCTCTTGCTTTCATTTTTACTTTAGGCTTACTTTCACAACATATTTCATTACCATTTATTCTTATAAACAGATTGAATAACTTAAGTCCCATACAACAAAATTGATGTTGGCTTATCTCTTTTCTGTAATTTGGTATAAGAAGAGATGTAAATTGGGCCAGTCGAGTGGTTCTGTTTGACGGTCTTAGTTGGTAATTAAAAAATATTTATGGATATGCATCAGACTGTACATACACAACTGACCTACATCTTTATATTAATAGACAAGCTTTTTTTCCATAAGGTTTTTGTGCTCCTTTTTTGTCAGCCCGTGTGCAACGTAGCAAAAATCTAAGCACACCGATGGAATTGTATTTTCCTGTAGATGTGCAGAATCCCATTGAAATTTATATTAGTCTTTTAGAAATGTAGAAGATTCAATTTAAAATTTCAAAAAAATTAACATTAGCCTTATGAGTTGCTGTTTTGGTGATATTATAACAACAAATGTAAACTAAGTCAGCATCATATGTAGCTGTTATCACATGCTATTTTTCGTAGAGTAAAGATTTGATGTAGAAACATTAAGCCACAGTTAATTGGGGCATGGAGTGAAAATATAGAATTTGATTGAAGAGAAGATTAGGGATATCATACTCAAATGTGTTCCATTTTACATCTATACCCGTCTGGAAAAATAAAGTTTACTTGCTTAAATAAGATTAAGAGATAAAAATTTTCTGATAAAAAGGGAAGAAAAAAGTACATTAAGTTAAGTTTCTACCATCCAATGTACTAACTGACATGCAACCGGCAGGGCCGGCGACGGGGGGGGGGGGGGGCAAATGCACAGGGGCCCGGATCCACGCGAGATTAGTAAAAATGGGGCCCAGAATCGAGATGAGTAAAAAAGGTGGGTTTCTCAATAGCACACGGGCCCGAAAATCCTGTCACCGGGCTTGGCAACCGGAGTATAAATGGACACATTATATTCTAATTTTGTTTTATTGGTGGATAATGGGTAAAATATATATTAAATTGTAGTGATAATAATAGGAAGAGAGGGAAGGAGGGAAAAAGTTCCAAATGGTAGGAAAGAAGGGAGGAGAGGTGGTAAGAAGAGAATAAAGGAGAAAAGTAGGGAAAAGTGGAAAGAAGGTCGGAAGTAGAGAGTGAGGAATTAATGGAGGGAGGGAGAGAACTGTGGTAAGGGGTGTACAGGATTAACTGATTTGATGTCTAAAGTTTTACTTTCCTCTGATTCAATAATTATTCTTAAAAAAATAAACATGAAATATTAATAAAATAAAAATTATTATTAATAAAATAGTCTTTGCTACTAAAAACCATGCCATAAGCCAGAAATGAAGTAAAATAATTAGTCAAGGACTGAGTCTTTCTCTTTTGTTTTTGGGCGCCCAGTTTGGTTATATTTTGTGTTTACATGGAAAATATGTACTATATGAAATGTATTTAGAAACGCATTGGTTTATGCGGGGACTATTTATAAAATTAGCTATCCCTATTTGTCACTTTGAAGGTCGAATTTTCGACCACTGGCGATCTCTAGTTTAATATATTCTGCTCTTCAAACAAATATGTTACTCTATCCATTATTCTCTTATTATTAATTGTGCATACAGCATTCCTTTGGCACATTATAAGGGGTTTTAGTATTGTGGGATAAAGACCTCCAAAATGTATAATACCGTATCGTAATGTATTTTCAAACCAAGAACTAGACAAATTTTTAAATGCTTATTTTTAATATTAATATAATTTCTAATATAATGTAAAGAATAGTTGATTTTACGTAGTTTTTTACAAAGATTATTAATTTGCTGATCCCATTACAAGTACTGATGCACATATATTCCTAAATACTTTACACATTCTACAATCTAAATTGGCTGTCACTCACATTTATAAAGACAGTGATGCTTATGGCAAAAGTTCAAAGATTTTCTGAAGGCTTTGCTTTGGTTGGTCATAATCAAAAAATATTATACATTTGGATTTATTCACATTAATCAGCAACCTACTTTTTATTAGCCATTTGGATATTATATCTAAGTCTAAACTAACATTTAACTTTAACATTTCCCTACTCGGTGCTGAACAAACCAAAGCTGTATCATCTGCATAGGCAAAAACTTTAAAGTGTAATTTGATACTTAACAGATCATTTAAAAATAAAGGGAAAACGGTCGGACCCATAACCCCGCCTTGAGCTGTGCCATATCTTAAATCTGAAATTTCACTAATAATACCATTTATTTTTACAGCCTGCTTTCTACATTTTGAGAAAGATATTAACCATGCAAGTGCCTGACCTCCAATACCATACATTTTGAGTTTGTCAATTAAAATATATATCTATGACATCGAATGCCTTTTGAAAGTCCAGGTATAGAGATTACATGTATTTATTATTGTCCACGGAGGAAACGATACTGTTGGTATGGTCTTCAATTGCTAGGTCTACTCCTTTATTTGGTAAGAACCCATATCGATGAGATGAAAATACATTCCTTTCATTAAGAAAATGTCATCAACTTACATTTAATTATTGTTTCGAGGATTTTCGCCAGAGAATTTATCACAGTTATTGGACGGTGTGACGAAAACTCTGAATCTACTCCTGACTTATAAATAGAGGTGTAACACATGCAGATTTAAACTCATCAGGAACCATTCCTTGAGAAAAAGATACAGAGTAAATATGAAATAATAGAGGAATAAAAACATCTTGGTTATTTGTAATAGTTAAAATATTAATCCCATCTAAACCACGGCTTCCTTTATTTTTTATGTTTTTTATTGCATTTAGAATATCATCATGCGTTAAATCAAACTCTGGGGATAGGAAATCATGCTATTTGTTGCTCTTCATAAATAAATCACAGCCAAAAGCACTATATCTTAAATCAGGTACAACATTACAATAATATTCATTGGAGAAATTTGCTACTTCTAGTTCATTACCAGAAACCTTAAGAATTGAATTATTTACTTTTATCTTATCAATCGACCTTGTTTTGCTCTTAATTATCTTCTTAATCACTCCCCAATTTTTTTTGAGTCACCATAACCTTTTCAATTAAATTAATGTAGTAATTCAACAACTACGATCTGACGTTTACTAAAATTACGATGTTGAACAAAATAGGGAGTATTTACTTTAATAAACTTAATTTATTATTGTGCCCTAAGGAGTTTTCGAACATGAATATTATAAACATTTAATGCGAACAAAAATTATATGATAAATAACAATCTGTTTTAGTTTTTTACAAAATCACCCCAGCCCAGTTTTTTATTGTATTTTACAAATTGCTAAAATATAATTTAACGGCGAAATACATTTTTATTCACATTCCTTCCTATTCTATCGGGAGTTCAGTACAGTTTTTGCGAGAGTAAGGAATTTTTGTGTCAGTTTAACAATTACAAATAGGAAAACTCGAGAACAACTCATTCACGCTCACATTACACTTACAGCACATTTACACCCGTTGTAATACAACTAAAACAATAAAAGTTAAAATATATTATTGCTCATTAACGTTTTGGAAATTAATACCTAATGAGCTGAATTAATGTGGTCGTTCATTTATTTTTATTAAAAAAGAATCAAAATTCTTTTTAGAAAAGTACAGTGTATAAAACAATTATCCAAACTACAAAACTTTACTAAGAATGTAATTTTGTTAAATATCTAGAGTTAAACAAATTAATTTTTGGAAAACATGAAAACTTGATGTATTAGTTAGTAGTTTACTACCTAAATTCCAATTTCACTCTGCTCTAAAATGAACGCTTTATCAAAAAATGTGATTTTGCACATTAGCTCATAAGACGAGCAGTAACTGTAAGTTTTTATTTATTGCGATGTTCAAGCATTTTTTATCATTTAACATTCAAATATCGTTCATTATGGTATTAAAATTCAAAATTGCTCATTTCCATGAGTGAATATCGACTAAAAACTATTTCTATAATTGAATCTAAACTAAAATCACATTTTAAATCACTTGTGTTCTCTGGTATGTTTAAATTAACCCTACCGGTATCAATATACCGAGAACCGACAATAACGCTATGCATTTCTTATGGGGAAAAATCAAATTTTAACGGCTTATATCTCCTTAACCATTGGGTTTAGGAAAAAATGTCAAAGAGTAAAAAGTTCTTTAAGCATAAAATCCAAATACGCCAAAAAATACAGGGTGTTCTATAAGAAAAATCAAAGTTGTCCGCCATATTTGAAAATGGCGGCCATTTAGGAGAAAATGGAATTCACATTTTTAAATGTCTTAAAAAAGTAGGTGAAGTCCCCCATTTAAAGTTTTCTCTAAATCCAATAGTTTTTGAAATACCAATGGTGGCACACTTAAGTTGGACACCCTGTATGTATATGTATATATATATTATATACACAGTATATATATATTCGAACCAATGGTGTTTTTTGCTTCTGGGGGCCCCAAAACGATAAGTTATTAGTCCAGTTATGGTTATTAGTCCAGGGAACGAAAGGTTATAGAGGGAATTGCATGGATCACAATTTTTAACTTTTTTAACTTTGTTTGCACTAGTTAGGAGTAAAACATATCAAAATTCCTCGCCCTTAACCCTTGAGCCGGCTGGGCTGGAGGGGCCTAAAGGTACAATTTTTGGGTTTTTCCTAAATATCTTGAAAACTATCAACTTTTAGTATTCCCTATTAAATTTTAAAATTAAAGAAAATTAAATTTCCTGTAAGAAAAATATATAATATGTCTACTTTGGTCCAACGTTTACAAGGTAAGCACTATTTTTTTATATTTAAAATATATCCCTTCCATAAGAAATACATGTTAGTTTGTGGGTAACATAGATGCCCAGTTGGGCAACGTTTTTTTACCCAAAGGAAAATGAACAGTATTTAGGAAATATTGACGATATTTCCAGTAATTTGACACCTCAATCATAAAAATTGGTCTAAAATTAAGATGTTGGCGAGTTCACAAAAAACGTTATTTTTCAAGAAATTATAACAAATTGTAATAATTCCTTGAAAAATAACGTTTTTTGTGAGCTCACCAACGCCTTAATTTTAGACCAATTTTTATGATTGAGGTGTCATATTACTGGAAATTTTGTCAATATTTCCTGAATGATATTCATTTCCCTTTGGGTGAAAAAAGCGTTGCCCAATTGGGCATCTAAGTTGCCCACAAATTTACATGAATTTCTTAAGGAAGGGATATGTTTTTAAATATTACAAAATTTGTGCTTACCTTGTAAACGGTTGGACCAAAGTAGACATATTATGTATTTTTCTTACAGGAAATTTAATTTTCTTTAATTTTTAATTTTAATAGGGAGTACTAAAAGTTGAGAGTTTAAAAGGAAAAACCAAAAAATTGTACATTTAGGCCCTTCCAGCCCGGCCGGCTCAAGGCCTAAGGGCGGGGACTTTTGATATGTTTCACTCCTAACTAGTCCAAACAAAGTTACAAAGTCAAAAATTGTGATCCATGCAATACCCTCTATACCTCTTTTTGAGCATTCATTGCCTGGACTATATTATGGCTAAAGTTATCATGGCTTAAGTCTTACCATGAGACCTGCGGTAATAGCTTCTTCCCTGCAGTGGAAATTCGCTAAAATGGATGGATTTAAATTCTTTGCCATGCAAACTTACTTATTTATATCACGTTTTTTTATGATAGATGTTTAAACTATCTTCGAGCCAGTCATCTCCAAACATACCGTTGCTACCTAGCTTGAAAATCTAATCTAAAATGATTGGTCACAATGCTACCCTTCCCCCAGAAAAACATACTTTGAATCCAATATGGCTGATCTAAGATGACGGCAAAAAATTATATTGCGGTAAAAATGAAGCACTACTCACCCTATACTTATTGGTGGTGATCCTAACTCAATATCTCAAAAGTTTTAGATAAAATGTACTATGGGATAGCTTTTTTTAAAATGTTCCCTGTGTTAGGAAAAGCCGTAATTTTTAAACGTGATTGTGGGACGTTTCCCGCAATAAATTTAAGGTATGATCAAATAATTGGCCGTGGGAACAAAATCCAGCTTAAATTGTAAAATTAAATGGAGACCAAGGAAATATAAATTTAAGTCATCTTGTCATCAGTATAACACATAATGAAATTACTATCTAACATAACACGACTTTTAATTTTTAATGGGGTTTTTAAATTGTCTTATGTTACGATACTTAAAATTTCATCATGTGTAAAACTGATGACAAGATGACTTAAATTGACATTTCTTGGCCTCCATTAAATTTTAAAATTTTTTGTGTAACTGCAGCCTATCTATTTGTACGATTATGGTATAGCAGGCTGTAAAAAATTATTTTTCAACTCTAAACTTTTATGTAAAAATGTTTTTCTTAGGCTACATTTAACATTCAAACACAAAATAATATTTACATTTCTTTAAAATGTATGTCTATCTAACTATGAAAGTATGTTCAACACATTTTGCAAATTCTTTCATCTAGTTGCCAAAAAGCAATAAATGCACTGAAAGTTGAAAACACTCTTTTTGCCTATAACATGAAAAAGAACGATATCCACACCCATTTCTTTTACATTTTTTTCGTCTTTGAGTGAGCAAACGCATGGTAAATTTGTTACGCTTATTCCAAAACACCCTGTATATTTACAGGAAGTTATTAAGGAAGATTGTATGTAGGTCATTGGTTCTAAAAAATATTTATTGACTGGCATACATGTGTTTGTATATTTTGTAATTTTAACTGAATTTGAGTCACTTTTCTTATTAAACTAATCCTTTTTCATAATTCCTTAGTTTTAATACAAATTGCATTAATTACTATTTAAAACTTGTTGCGTATTATGTTAAAAGCCCCTTTTGAATGCTCTATGATGTATAAAATATTTTACTTTTCATAAAATCTCCATTAAAATTTACTTCTTTATTATTTGTAATATACACATCTGACTGAATTTGAATCGGATTATTTTTTACATTCTCTTGCTTAGTTGATTTTAGTATTTTAGAAGCCTAATAAAACGTATTTTTTGGGATTTTAAGAAAAGAAAAGATGCTTTTTTGTTCTTCATGTACATTTGCTAACTACGGGCTAAATATAATTTAAATTGGTCCAGAAGTCGATGGGTAATGAAGCGTCAAAGAAACAAATCACAAAATATGACAATTAAATTATAAAATAAAATTAGTAGAATGAAGGTATAAATGTAACGAAATCTGTAAAAAAAACTTTTATAATATTTATTTTCCTGTTAGAGCGGATGAGAGTGGAACCTAAAAGTCTGTTTTAGTTTTATTTACTAAAGGGGTCGAGGAGGGACGAGTTGTTTGACAAAGTCAGTGGCTTTGTAATTAATATAAAGTTGTTTTTATAGACAGAGCTAGTGAAATAGAACGAAATAAGCACAGGTATTCTCTTAAAATGTAAATAAAATTGCAAAGACACTTGCATTTTCAGTTTTACAATCTATAAATATTACACTATAGATTACAATCCCTGAACGTTTATTCTGTTAAAGAAACTTTTGTCGTAAGTGGTGGAGATTGGTTTTATAGCACAGAAGATACCAAATTTCCTCACATTACGTTTGTTTTCCCGATGAGCTTTTCAGCGAGGTCCCTGTTACTGCGCTGGTACACATGAATTTAAAAATTTTTCTTTTTATTTGCGTTCTTGTTACCGTGCCAATCAGCCCGGCCTAGCCCTACTACAGAGGCAATATACTCGTAGTAAGGCAGTATACTATCATACTCTCTAATTGATGTTTGATAAGGAGTTTTACCAATAAACCTAGCAGCATTTATGCAAGCGAAATACAGAACTATTTTCTTTTCGCCAATTCATCGTCCTATTTTCTTAGTATTTTATTTTACTTAGGTATAAACTGACTTCTGATATTTATTAACTAATTCAGACTCACTTGATTAAATTTGTTGAGTAATACAAAATCCTTGCATTTTACTTTGCAAGTATACATTTTATGTATTATTTTTAAATAAATCCCCAGTTAAATTGTTAGTTAGCCACATTCTAATTTGTAACTATTTCTAATTTAGTGCCCTGCACTCTTTAAAGAATAAGTTCTTGATGTCATTAACGTTTAATAAAATAATTTTTGTAGGGGTTCAAATACAACGTAACTCATTATAAATCGGTACTCATTATAACTGTAATATTTGTTAAACTCTTTTCACATTTGAAAGAGTATAATACTTTCCACAATTTGTTCGTTATCCTTTCCGCAAATTTGTAATAACCAAACAAACAGATGTTAAGATGCCTGGTAAAATCTACAGGCTGTTTCAGAAGCCGGAAATTTCTTGATTATTGGCAAGAGGATTACTCTCTCCCGGATGTCCAAGCTTTATTGGACTTTACGAGTGAGATGTAAGCCCCAAGCAGCTTCCTGCTTCAGACCCATTGTCCTCCTACACTTTTTTGTTTGCGATTTGTCTTCCTCTAAGCCAAATTAGGTTCCCTTTCTGGGGTTTATTTTCCAATATTAATTTTATTTACTACTAAGTTGAAAGCAGTCTATAGTCTGCGTGGGGATTTGGACATGTCCAAGTGACCCTAAGTTATCTTAAGTAATATCATGTTAATTACGGGTTTTATTGTGGGATTTTTCTTTTCGATTTTTGAATTTTTTTCTTTCAAGTACGATAGTTCAAAATATTTTTATTTTACACTTATTACAGAGAGCTGTGATTGTGAGGATTAATCCTTCATAAATTCAAATAGACAAATCACCTATCTTTAGAATAATTATCACTAGCATTTTCCCCACTGCCTTAGAATTGATGTAATTTTTACTGAATTTTATATGAGTCTTGTTTCGATTCCTTTTGAACGAAAAAAGTACGATGATCGGTCTGAGTTTCCCTCGTTTTCTTGTGAATTTAAGAAAGACAAAACATATAACAAAGTTTATAAGTCTATATTTATACGTTTTAAGTTGTTAGTCCATAAGTATTCGTTTAACAAAGAATATAAAAGTCTTTGCAAATTTTACATAATTTTTCTTAGGGCTAATTTTGAGCCAGAAAGAAATACTATGAGCGATATGTACTTTGTCTTGAGATACGCTGAACATTCATCAATAACGTTTTAATGATAAAAATGTTGATTGATGAATAATAACTAAGAATTAATTTTAATTGAAGAATTGTTAAGGTTGAATCAATTCTGAGAAGTGAATAATATTTCATGCATCCACCAATTTTTGTAGTTTTCTATGTAGTTTTTTTAACAACGCTCTAAATTACTTGTTGTGGTAGGATACGTATCGATTGCACCATTCCTTCTTGTTTCTGTGTGTGGACCAAATCACTTTGCTGTCGTTACCAAACAGTCCTGTTGGGTCCCAAAAGGAGAAATGAGTTTATTTTACCTTTCAACAGATAGGTTTTTTGCCCTGTTCAAAACAAAAGAAATGGCTATTTTACAACTGTTACTAAATATTATATTTTGTTTGTATATTTGAACATTAGGTTCAATAATTTTCAGATGACCTTGCATAAGGCAAGGGAACCCATAACAAAAATACTAGCCTTTATTGATTAAATTTTGAATTTCGTAAAGATTTGCTTTGTGTTTATATTATTAAATTCATTTACAAAATCAGCAATATTGTCGTTGATATAACCATTTAACGCTCAATCAGTGTATTAAGCATTTCGAGATATATACTAATGCTTATAAGGACTAGAATCTCCTAAGGCATGTGCAACGTTTTTTTAATTACTGTGCTAACCAGCGAATCGAAAAATATTACTTGAAAATTAGTAATACGTTTATAACAGAGCTACTATTGTAAAATACGTAGCTCGTTGAGCACAATGTTTGTTCTCGTCGATTCAGTCCCATTAATATCTGTCCGTTTCACCCTGAGATTGCCAACAATACCTGCATTGTTATCATACTCACTAGAGAACAATATGTCCAAAGATACTATACACAAATTTTAACCTTTTTTATTGTTTATGTTTATAAGAAAAATTACTTGCTATAACTGGCGCCAATTCTTGGGGCCCACGCCGTCCATAAGACCAATGCTAAAATTAACATTAGTCTTATGGACGGCGCGGCGTGGGCCCCAAGAATTGGCGCCAGTTATAATGTTTTTCCCTTAAAGGAAAGAATATAAATTGTTCGTGTAAATGGTTTGCCACTTGAAGGAATCAGATGAATTGTACTGTACATCTCAAGCGAGTATCAAGCAGATTGTTTGCAATTTTGGTTTTTCCATGCGTGATTCAATCATATGTTAGTTTCACAGATTATACCAGATTTAAAATACGGTACTTCGGTGGTCATGATTCTTCGAGACTTCCGATAAATAATTTGAAACAATCATAAAACCCAAACTGTTAATAATAATAAAACATAATATAAAAAATCAACATCATACTGAAACTAGATTCTGTAAAGGTTCAATACTGGAATTTTCTCCATGTTAAGCTTTAGCCAGCACTACTGAGCACGGAATGTGGGCTGGCAGGGAGGGGGATCGTTAGTCGTTGTGATTCCCAATAAATAATTCTTAGAGAACCTGGTTAGGTTGTGGCGATTAAAATTACATCTGATATATTATTGCCATAGGGTGTCATTCAATTTTATAATTCCATTTAGTGTCATTTATCCTCAAAAATGAAACGCGTATGAAGTATAATTTATTGACATAATTTATTCACCTTGATTTTTTATGAGAAAGGTCGTTCCTTGAACTATATTTAAATAATTAATATTTAACAATAATCTATTATATAAATTTTTTGTCTGAACAAATGTTCGCCCTATTTTTTGTTACTAGTTTTCAGATTCATTGCTTTATTATTACTATCATCAAACATACTCTTCTTGTGTCTATTTTTTAAATGTTCCCTTTAATCCACCAGTTTAACTGTTTGGATTATCTGTGTAAATTACTAAAGCCATTTTAACAAAATGATTGTACTCGTATGCACAGCAGACTGTGGAAAGACGTTGGTAAAGGTGGTTCGCCTAGAAAGAACAAGACTCGACACACGGGTCGCATGGTGATGTGCTCATTGGAGTTGATCTCTCTCACACTGCTTGAAACCTCACATTGTTCAGTGTAATTTAATTTTTTTCAAGACTTATGAATTCAACTTTAAAAATAAAAATTAAACTGCCATTACTGTTAAGTTTACATTTGTTATATAGGCGAAAAAATTCACAATTAACCAACCAAAGTTAATTCGCGCGCTGAGCATTCGTACTTATTGAGTTTATATTTGCTTTATAAATCTACGCGTTATACAAATGTGCCCTCTGACAATCAATGGTCTAAACTGTTCTGAATCATATTAGCATTATGTTTTTATTTACCATTAAACCAGCTGCGTCATGCACTTTTAATCAGAAAGACAAAGCTTTTAAAGTATTTTGATATCAGCGTTACGAGCTTGAAATCAGTGGACAAATAATCGCAAAGGTGGAAGGCAATGAAGTGTAAAAATATGTTGCCCTTAAGGTTGATTGGGCCACCAGAAATGGAAGAAAATTAATATAAATCTTTGTGAAAATGTAGTAAAAGTACAATATGCTGTACCTTTGACCTAAGAATACTAAGATAATGCACTTTGCTATACTACTGGCTCACTTAATAAATTAAAAAATCAGTAAAAACATCTTGGTTTTTCCGCATAAATCTATTTTCAATTTTCAAATAGGAAAATGTTGAGGAGGATAACTGCAAGGAATGTGACGAGGGGTCAGAAGGAACGCAGCAATACCTTCACAAAGGACCATTGTTCTCTCTCTCTTAATTATAACTTGAGACGTTCGAGACCTGTACCATGAAGAGAGGGCAGGCCAAGTATATCCTATTTGGCTTCTCTATAAGTCTAATTCTATTATCTAAAAACTTTTAATATTTTTTTTAGCAGTTTCGTTATTCTATTAAAGGGTTGATTATTATTACATTTTTTAATACTAATGACACTTTATGGTCCTAGCTTAAAAAAATCATTAACAAAATACTTTTTGTCATTACAACTTTATATCCATTGTTCTAAAGATTATAGAATTATTTAGTTATTTTCAGGTAATTTCTCCTACAGGGAAGAAACCATTAACGGAAGTCTTTTGGTAATACCTAAGCTTAGGACCATGATAACTTTTTGTTTTTGGGCCCCCATAAGCACAAAACACTTAAAAAACAGGGATAAAAATATTATTTATTTATTTATGTTCATTGGTTACCGAGATATCGAAAGCCGCAACACAGTTCATTGTGCCATGTAATCCTTGTGGGAAAGTAAAATTCTGTTTTGCTTATTACTCAACATATTAATACAACTAGCATTTGGCTTCATTTAGTTGAAATCTATTGTATTCGTTGTTAATTCCTTCCATTATTGTTTTACTGGCAGTAGACCAGCATATTCATTCTCCTCGCTATTCTTATTAGTCCGGTCGCCAAATAAGAAATTAGGCGTGAGGGTTTTTAAGGTTCTATATCTCAGGTTTATATCTCAGGCTCTAAGTAAGTCTACAGATTAGGTTCGGTCTTAAAACACTCATCTGATCTTTGACTTTCTTTTGACGCAAAACGAACTTTATAATGTGATTAGTACCGGAGATATAATAAAAACAAAACAAAAATAGTTGAGTTTTGAAGATTGTATGATCTTTGAATAGTCATAACTCTTTCACGCAGTCGTATTTAAGTTGAAAATGGTATTTACCACCCAGCAACTATCGGCGGGGGTTTAAAATTAATACCTGGGGGAATATTTGTTTATACAGCATAAAAAAAACTTTTTTTTAAATAACTGTTTCTCTACTTTTTCCCCCTTTAACTTTTACATTCGATATTCAAATTTGTCCAAGGATGCCAGTCTAGCATCCGCCATGTTCTTGGTCAGTTCATCTAATAGTACTAGAATCAATCATAGAATTTGAGTCGTACTCTACTTCAAGGTCACATAGCTCCGCGACCGGACTATATGAAGGATATAAAAAATTGACAAATCTCGATAAGATAGAATGAAATATATAATCATGAATCACAAATGAATATGTATTATGAATATGTAATGTATGAGTCTGGCTTATATGTTTCAAGGGTTTTAAATTCTCTGATTGTGCAAGTCTGCAACGGGAAAATTCTACTTAATATTATAAAAAAGAAAGTATGGATGTTTGTGTGAATATTTGTCTTTCATCCACTTGAAAATACTGGACCAACTGAGCTGAAATTTTGCAATAGAGCCACTACATCAGAAAAGGACATAGGCCTATTCACGTCCTTAAAATCCCCTCGGGCCACGCCCCATGAACGTCCTTAGCTTCAATGTTTACATTTTATAAGGATATAAACATTTAAATACTGAATTGTAAACAGCTGTGAATACTAAAATTTGACCGTTCAAAGAGCAGAAGTAAGATCGCTGTAATTTTTATCGTGAGCGGAGCCACGAGCGACTGCTAGTATATTATATATTTTTTATACTCCAGTGCCTAAGCATTATCTTTTAATTCAGTCAATAATAATCTATACATAATTAATTTGCTAGGGGTTATTTTGTGAGTAGAACTCCTCCTACAGTTTTCAACAGATTTTGACGTTTTAGGTGTCATTTTAAAGAGCTCACTCTGAAGTTGTGCTTCCCTTAAAATGAGCTCAATGACCGTTAAGGGCTTTGGCCCAGTGGCCCTCAAAGTTACCATATAATTCTTATGGAAGGTAGGATTTGTTTACATATTGACCATATGCACAATTTAAGTCACATGTAATCAGCTGGTGTTAAAGGTTTGTTTTTTTTACCTGTCACAAATAAATGTTTAATTCTGCAAACAAGTACTAACAAATTAAATGGAAAATATTTAAAAAAATTTAAACATGATCTTTAGATGGGTCACAATATTTGCCACAAATTAGAAGAAAAAGGGATATCCGCTTTTTAAGAGCTAATCATCTCAAGTATATGAGAAACGTTCGTTTGCTGATTAATTAATAAAGAAGACATACTTCCATTCTCACTGAAAATATGGACTTACTTTGTAATCACTGCAGAGGAAAACACTTTAAGGTGAAAAAACTGGTACGTTAAGGACATTTTATCTTTGTTGTCATAAAAGTGAAGTGAATTTAGAAGAATACGCCCAATAAAAATGTATTCAACATCTCATTGACAGAGTCAGTTAATGTTTAGGGAAACAAAAAAACAAATAAAAACTACCTAAACAACATCAGATCCTATGGCTGGCATGTAGGTTTGAAACTTGCTCAAGGAACCTTTGTGGTACGCAACCATCTAATCATGTAGCTGTATTTTTTCTTTTCGACTTGCTGTGCGGGATTTTTTTAGTATTCTTCATAGGTCCGAAAAACTTCTTTTACATTGGGTGGTTGATATGTATGTGAGGATAGAAGCCACTCGACTTGGCTTTGATTCGGAATCATCCAACTGGGTGTAGATATGTTAGCGAATTTCCTTAAAGGAATAAGCTATTACGGTAGTACTCATGGTAAGACCTAAGTCCGAGACCATGTTAACTTTTCAATTTGGGGTCCCCAGAAGCAAAAAAAACTCCATTCGTTCGAATTTATATATATATATATATATATATATATATCCACTTTATATCGATCGATAATCGATATATATATATATTTTAAAAATGAACTTAGTTTCGAAACATGTCATCTTATAAATAAAATAATTTTTTAAATAAAAAAAAGGGTACTTGTTATGAAAACTAATCTTATCACTATATATATATATATATATATATATGTGTGTGTGTCTGTTAACACGATAGCGGCCGTAAATATGGTCCGATCTTAATGAAATTTGGTACAGACGTGTAAAGTGGTAATCACTCGGACGAGTTCGTGAACCAGCCCGATCGGACCACCGGAAGGGGGGGTAAAGGGGGTAAACCCCCCCAAAAATGGGTTTTTTGAGTTTTTCACATAGAAAAATGAAATTTATCAAATTTTTGTTGGCACCATTGAATTCAGCTCAAAAAAACAAAGAATTTAGTACTTTGAATCACTGCTCTATGTCCATTGGTTACCGAGATATTGAAAGTGATAAACACAGTACGTTGTCTAAATTTAACGTTAAGTAAAATTCGATATTTCGCTTATTTCTCAACATATCTTGATAAAACTTGGTAAATGGCTTCTTCTAGTTCAGATCTACTAAATATTGAATTAAAACCAACCAGTTTAAACATCCCTGTAGCAGCAAACCTGCATACTCATTCCCCATGTTATTCTTAAGGAGCTTACAAAAAACATGTCAAATCTCGCTATGTTGGATTAACATATGTTGTTTTGCATTTGAAATTCGCTGAGTATGCAGGTCTGCTGCAACGGGGGTATTTTAAAATGTAACAGACTTTGTCCAACAGGAAGCTAACCACTAAAACTCACATATTGGAAGTAATTGGGTAATCCTCCCTTCTCTATTTATAGGATCACCACAAAATATGAACCAAAACTACCTGGACGTAATAGCTATCATTCATCGGTTTGGGAAACCTTTTTTATTCGTAACGATGACATGTAATCCTAGGTGGTCTGAAATAACTGAGAATTTGGAACCTGGAGCTCGGCACATTTTCGACCTGATTTAATAGCAAGAGTTTTTCACAGCAAGTTAAAGGAGCTGATACCAGGAATAAAAAAAACACTTATTTGGAAATGCTAATTTATTGTGTGACGCTGATATACACGATATAGTTTCAGAAACGTGGATTACCACATGCACGTATTTTATTAACTTTGGATGAACAATACCTAATCCAAGAAGTCGATGGTATCGATCACGTTGTCCATGCACAACTTCCTAATCTTAAAGCACTACCATTAATAACCAAAAATAAATATATTAATTACTAAAATTAACCTTATCAGTACCTAAATATTGCTCGATTTCGAGCAACAGGCTACCTAGTACTGAGATAATACGTTACATTATCTTATGTGGAATTGTAATTTTATTTGATTGTATTGATTTTATTATTATATTACCTGATAATACAATGTTTTTTCCAACAATAAACATGAATTTCTTCACGTTCAGGTTTGGGAAAGTTAAAATTGTGTAGTAGTTGTAAAAGGACGATGTTAGTCCATAAATGCATTTTTTATTCTACTTAAAGAATTACACTATTGTAGTTATAAATACTTCAAAGATAACGGAGGAAATTGTGTCGCTGTAGTAATGCGGTAAATCACTGTAACCATACATCTGTCAGTCTGAATACCTGCAGTTCCGCTACATGTCTATTCGTTCTTCTGAACCTTGCAATTACATGAACATTAATGTAATCCGATATAACGTTTATATTATACAGGATTCACACGTAAAAATATTTCCTTTTTGGGCTTAAACAATATTTTTTAATTACCCAAAATTCAGGCAGTCCAGGCAACGGAAATGCTCAAAATACCCCCGTTGCAGCAGACCTGCATACTCAGCGAATTTCAAATGCAAAACAATATATTTTAATATAACATAGCGAGATTTGACATGTTTTTGTAAGCTCCATAAGATTAGCATGGGGAATGAATATGCAGGTGTGCTGCTACAGGTATGATTAAACTGGTTGGTTTTAATTCAATATTTAGTAGATCTGAACTAAAGAAGCCATTTACCAAGTTTTATCAAGATATGTTGAGAAATAAATGAGATATACAATTTTACTTATTTCCCATAAGGTTAACATTGGGACAACGTACTGTGTTTACCACTTTCAATATCTCGGTAACGTATGGACATAGAGCAGTGATTCAAAATACTAAATTGTTTGTTTTTTTGAGCTGAATTCAATGGTGCCAACAAAAATTAGATACATTTTATTTTTCTATGTAAAAAGCTCGAAAAACCCATTTTTGAGGGGGTTTATCCCCCTTTACCCCCCCTTCCGGTGGTCCGATCGGGCTAGTTCACGAACTCATCCAATCGATTACCACTTTACATGTCTGTACCAAATTTCATCAAGATCGGACCATTTTTACGGCCGCTATCGTGCTAACAGACACACACACATATATATATATACATATATATATATATATATATATATATATATATATATATCTAAAAATTCAAACGAATGGTGTTTTTTGCTTCTGGGGGTTGCAAAACGAAAAGTTATCATGGTCTGGGGCTTAGGTCTTACCATGAGACCTACGGTAATAGCTTCTTCCTTTAAGGAAATTCGCTAAAAAGGTATAGAAGGAATTGCATGGAACACAATTTTTGACTTTGTAGCTTTTTTTTGACTAGTTAGGAGGTGAACATATCAAAAGTCCCCGTCCGTAGCCCTTGAGCGGGGGAGGGAGGGGGGTCTAAGGGTACCATTTTTTTGTTCTTCCTAAATATCTTGAAAACTATAAACTTTTAGTAATACCTATCACATTTGAAAATTAATGAAAATTACATTTCCTGTAAGAAAAGTATATAATATGTCAATTTTGGTCCATCCATTTACAAGTAAGCACTAATTTTATTAACATTTTAACAAATATCCCTTCCATAAGAAATACATGAAAATGTATAGGGGCATGAATGCATGAACATGTATGGGGGCAAACGCATGGGGCAACGCTTTTTTCACCTAAAGGAAAATGAACATCATTCAGGAAATATTGACTAAATTTGCAATAATTTGACACCTCAATCATAAAATTTCGTCTAAAATAAAGGTGTCGGCGAGCTCACAAAAAACGCTATTTTTCAAGGAATTATTACAAATTATGTAGGATTTCTTGAAAAATAACATTTTTTGTGAGCTCGCCGACACCTTTATTTTAGACGAAATTTTACGATTGAGTTGTCAAATTATTGGAAATTTTATTAATATTTCCTGAATGCTGTTCATTTTCCTTTAGGTGAAAAAGCGTTGCCTCATTGGGCATGTATGTTTCCCACAAATGTACATGTATTTCTTATGGAAGGGATATTTTTTAAATATTAATAGAATTAGTGCTTACCTTGTACATGGTTGAGCCAAAATAGATATATTGTTGTACTTTTCTTAGAGGAAATTTAATTTAATTTAATTTTCAAACTTAATAGATAATACTAAAAGTTGATAGTTTTCAAGATATTTAGGAAAAACCAAAAAATGGTACCTTCAGACCCTTTTCCCTCCCCCCGCTCAAAGGCGACAGACGGGGACTTTGTTTACCTTGATATGTTTACCTTCTAGCTAGTCCAAACAAAGTCAAAAATTGTGTTCCAAAACTTTCCCTCTATACCTCTTCGTTTCCTGGTCTAAGGTAGATAGATAGATTTTCACAACTCAAAAGGCTTTCATTCACAATGTTTAGTAACATTCCAGTTGGGAAAGTGTTGTTTGAACAAAGTTCTCCGTCCTGTCTGCACGTCGAACCCGTCGGAAGTAAACAATAAGATCGCCTCCAGCCAACTTGGAGCGCGTAGGTATGGGAATGAAAATAAAAGCTTTTTATGTTTTCCCTTACCTATCTAATGGAATATTGATTCCATAAATGCCACTGATGTGCCTAATTATTCCTCTTATATGGTTAAGATGTGAAGCTACGTTATCATAGTGTATGTGTTTAATTGTGATCAGTAATCTGACGTAAAACGTTTTCAAGAGACTGAACTTTCTTAGGCTAAGATATTTGGTTACAAACGAATGTTGGAATGAAATTTTAGGTTTCAATTATTTACTATTGATTATCAATGGGCTTCCGATTTAAGGTATAGACATTTTTTATAATCATCATGTAATAAACATAAACTATGTTTATTTCTATCCTTGTTTTATCCGAAGCCCAGAACGTTTGAAACATTTCAGACATCTGGAGAAGCAAAACAAATCCTTTGCCATTACGAATTTCAAATTAACATTTTAAATCTAAACTAAGATGTTTATACTTATTTAGCTTGATTTTATAACATTTATTTTTCCTTGAACACTTTTCTAATAAAACCCTCGTCAGCTAAGACATCATGTTTACCCGCTCGGTTTCTATGGTACATATTAAATTTAATCAATAGGTTACAGTAACCCATTTGTTTTGAGCCATTTTAAGGTAATTGTTCCAGAAATCTGAATAAGTGGACTAAATTTTAAAAAAGAAACCTGAAGGTAAATACAGTTATGTTTGGAAATTAGAACTTTGAGTGTGTGGGGACGACACTACTGTGGATCTCTGACCCAGAAGTCCTGAGTTATGAGAGGGTTAATGTCGCCCTTGCTGCTCAGACCCACTCCGCTAATCCTACTTTTAAACATTGCTCTTTACACTACCAACCGGACAATTTATAAACGAAAAGTTACTCGATATATATAAATGAAAAAGCTGGAATTCCTTTAGGTTCCAGCTTTTTCATGCTCGTTTTTATTAATATTTCTTAGTCTTACAAAATTTGAAAACAATCCAAACACATTTTAACTTCATATTTATTTTTATTATAGTTACACTTTTAAATTTTTTATTATTTTTATGTACGGCATACGGCTTCAATTTGTGCTTAATATACAAAGACCAAAGAGTGCAAAATTTCAACAAAAACAAAAGTAGAGAAATGTATGTTACTCATACCGTATCAAAGAATAAATGAATAAACTAATGAAAATTTTGATTTGTCCCGGTAAGAAAAATTAAAATTGTATTATAGCACATATTTTATTTATACTAACTAAGAAATCCTATTCTTGATGTATGTCATAGGTTATTATAACAAAAATTAAATACATATGAAACTTTACACGCTGAAGAAGTGTGTACTTTTGATTAATTTGATCAGCCAACGCGGATCACGGCATTGGTAGACAGACAGTGTTCCCACCTCAGGCGAAAGCGTTTTGCTGGCTCTCGATCGTTGCATGTTCTCCACATCGTCTCGAACTTGAAACACAGCGGCAAAACCTCGTTTTCGGCCCTTGGTACGAAGTATATTATTTTTACCTTCAAAGTGGATGTGTCAAGTTCGTACTATCCAACCAATATAGTTAAAAATATATTTCACCATTTCCTGACTTTTCAGCACCTCTTTATAGAATATAACGGTACTTATGACAACTTATCTCGTTAAAAAACTATATCTATTTTAAAACAATTTATATTTTATAGTTAAAACAAAATACGATTCCTAAACAAAAAATATGTTATTGCCTATTTCAATATGAAATAGGCAATAACAAAATTTCAAATAATTCGTTTAATATTAAGTTTGGGTGATTGATAAGTATGTTAAAAGATATGAAGTTTAATCCGTGACCGTTAAATACCTTTTAAGTTGTTCTTTTTTCTAGAACCTCTACCAGTTTAAATGTAAGAACCAGAGGAAACGTAAAGTCTTTTTAGTTTTACTTTCCAAAGGAGCTGAGGAGAGTAGAGTTGTCTGACAAAGTCAGTGGTTTCGTAATTAAATCAAACAACCTCCTTAAACAAAGCTCCTGGATCAGAATAAGTTAGCAACGAAAAACACAGACGTAGTATAATGTAGTTTAATTTTAAACATAACTGTTAAATTTCATTTATTAAAATATAAATTAAATATCATCCAGTCAATAATTGTTAAATAGTTAGCTCATTTATGAGAAGAAAACGATAAATTAAACACTTCAAAACTCGTTCCATTGAGTGGAACTTTATGTACTCAAATCATAAAGCCTCAGTAGTTATATGCCTTTTTCTACGTAAATTGTTATTTTCCGATTTTAGTTGCTGGAAGGTATATGCAGATGACGTGATTTCTGTCTTGTCAATGCTCATTGTTATGGAAATCGTGTTACCGCCTCACCCGGGTCTGTCTTGGTGGTGCAAACCCCCGGCGACGCTCCATCCCCTCCCTGACTCGGTTTGCTTCACCCCTCGTTTATCCAACCACAATAATAGTAAGTTATATTGAAAAAGCGGTTTGAATGAAATTTTTTGATTGACTTATTTTCTCGAGAAAAAATTTCTTGTGTTTATTATTGCAATTATCTTCCTTTCCCTGATCAATCGACAGCATGGTTTTAATTATAGTAGGTTACTTACCTTGTTCCGTCAACGATTCTAAAAAAGTAATCCTTTTGGTTACTCAGAGTTTCGACCTCAAAGGGCCATTTTCAAACCTAATCAAACTGTCTCTTCATTCTAATGAAGGTCGTCATACTCTTTCAATAAAGTTCACATTTCAAAAGACACAAACACATAACATCTGTTCACATTTTAAATGTGAACTTTATTGTAAGAGTATGACGGACGACCTTCATTAGAATGAAGAGAGAATAAACAGTTTGACTAGATTTGAAAATGGCCCTTTGAGGTCGAAACTCTGAGTAACCAAAAGGATTACTTTTTTAGAATCGTTGACGGAACAAGGTTAATAACCTATTATAATTAATCTAGACACGATTCAGGAGGCTAACAACATGAATAAAGTATGGTTTTGATCACCAAAGGAACATTGAACTTCAAGCAATTTAAATTGAATAGAGTTTTTGCGATGTTTACCTAATGAAGAAAAGTCATATACCAGTTAATATTTGCTAGGAAGTAATTTTTACTTTCTTATAAATGTAAATGATACCCTTGTCATAATGAAAAAGCCGTATTATACAAATTGGAAGGAAGTTAGTGTAAAAAGGTTTTATGTGATAAACTACATGGTATTTCTGACAAAATGGCACAAATATAAGTTTCCATAACCTTTCAATAAGTAAATAATGGATAAAATAAATTTTTCCAAATTTTTGTTCTTGCTCAGATTAAATGGCTATAAGTTCATCAAGGATTGTGTTTTTAAGGGGTTTCATTCCCATATTTAGAATCCTCATAAAATTTCAAATAAGAATAATACAGAAATATTCAGTTTCAACACCCTTATGAACTCTTGCTTTTTAATTCAGATATTATCCGAATATTTATAATGTATTACTGATAAATTGTGATGAGGCAAAATCATATAGCAGAGTTTCTCTTTCATTAGCCCTAATTATCGCAACTTACCTACTTTTTAAAATTATATAATATTTTAGTTACATTGTTAATAAAAGCTGAAGTGTAGTAAAGCATTTGAAAGCTTATTAAATGAAGAATCTTTTGATAATATTCAACACACTTTTAAGTCAATTATGACATAAAACTAATGACGTAAGCTTCGTGTTCGTAAAAAAAAACAAAATTTCAAACTTAAACCATAAAACAGAAGTTCAAAATGATGACTCAGCCTAATTATACTTTAATATTCTTCCTTATAATTTTACGAGGATTCTGAAAATTTTAATAAAATCCACAAAAACATGGTTTATAGAGCAGTTATAGCCATTTTATTAAGGTACACAAAGGTTTGTTACAGAAAAGAAACTTCAGCCTTACCCTGTTTTTCTCCACATACTGTTAAATTTATGAATGGAGCAATTAGATTAGAGCAAATTAGAGCAATAGTAGGTTTTTATTTATAATTTTAAAGCTTATTTAAAGAGCAAGACGTTTATTACATTTGACGCATTATACTGTACAGTCCAGTATGACACAGAAATATCGCTTCAAACATAATTAAAATTTTCTCAAAAAACCAAAATCTAGACTTTAATTAGAAAACAAGAGTTTATAAGGGTGTTGAAACTGAATATTTCTGTATTATGATAATTTGCAATTTTATGAGGATTCTAAATATGGGAATGAAATCCATAAAAACACAATCCTTGATGTACTTATGGCCATTCAATCTGAGCAAGGACAAATATTTTGAAAAAATCTTATTTTATCCATTATTTACTTATTGCAAGGTTATGAAAACTTATATTTGTACCAGTTTGTTAGAAAAACCATGTAGTTTATCACATAAAATATTTTAACACTAACTTGCTTCCACTCTGTATAACCACATTATAACTGTACTTATCGCGATGTATGCATGTAAAATATAACACTGGGTTGGAAAAGTGATTTAGGAAAACATCGAATTCGGCATTTTGAATTGTTTACTTCAAATATGTAGCGATAGTACATGACATTTACAAGTGAATGGGTATGTACAGAAATGTGTTTTCTATAGGTAAAAATTAAAGTACGTCATGAATTTATAACAGTATTAAGTATTCGACTTGACTTACAAACATCATAAAAGATTTTATTATATTTTTTTTAATGTGGTAACATACATCAAAGATTTAAAAAGTAATCCTATAACAGTCATTTACAATAAGTACACAATGCTTCCACATATCGGTCGTTACTGAGGATCAACAGAAAGTTTTCAATTTACACCTAGGAGTTTCAAAAATTCAGGAATATTGACAGCTAATTTACTCCTTGATAAAACTGTCATTATATATAATAGTTACTTTGACAGCTGATATCTTCGACTAAAATCCATTTAACATTTATTGCTATTCGACTGTGGTCCATAGGTCAAGTGAAAAAGTGTTTGCGACGAATACCTCAAGTTTATAAATAACAATTTTTAAAGTTTGAGAGGTTGCCGAATGTAAGAATTAGATTAATACTGCATGATAAAATCGAACTGCTTCAATTTACGAACAAATTTTAGTTTTTGCTTCTCAGTTCAAGAACGACTTTTAGCTATTAAAACCTGTTGTGATAAATTCCTTAAGTTTAATTAAATTTTGTGAAATTTAAGTAAATTTTACAAAATCACTTAAATCTTCTACAGTAAAAACAAAGAAATAATAATTACATTGATGTAATTCAAGTTTTTAAGTGTTGTTTTAGTTAAGTAATATAATTTTTTATACGTTCTTAAGAACGCGTTTATTTTGAAGCCGAAGAATAAAAGTAATTAAATTGATTTCTGTTATTCAAAATCCGTTGGCCTTTAAATTTAATAAATTTTACAAAAATATTACTTTAAACCTTTAGTGATAATGTCTATTTTTATTAAAAATACGTACTAATGGCCTTTACCATTTATCACATTTGGAAATATATTTGTAACAAAAAGTTTTTCTTAATCATAGTTTATATAACTTTTCGATTAACTAGTACCTAATCTAAAAGCCTTAACAAAATGCATCCTTAGAAATAAACTAAACTCTTGATAACTCAAAGTGTCAAATCCTATCGGATGACGGATCGATATCACAATTGCGGCATTAAACTCCGTTTTGTTAGGAAACACAGTGAGGAGTCGTAATACTTCATTACAATAAAAGCTATGGTACATCGGGCCGTTAATCTTACCAAGGATTAGTAAAAAATACATTTCTGTTCTATGTCGTGTTTCGCCTTATTTATAGGATAGATTAAATACAGTTCTAAAATACTGATAAACAGTAATTAAATACATATTAAAATAACTTATTTTATAAATTTGAAAGATAACTTAACTATTGTTTGATTTCTGAGGGTTTTACTCAACTGTTGATCTAAATTATGTAAGATGTTAGAAATATAAAAAAAAACTGTCTATAATCACAGAGCAGTAGTATTCGCGTTTAAAGGAAAGGCGTCAGACGAATAAACACTAATGTGTGCTTCCAGCCGATGAATAACAAAGGAACCCCATTTATTAATGTTATCCCAAAGGTCATCAGTATAACAGGTCTATGACTTTTTCTTGTGAGGTTAAGAATATCAGAAAAAATCCGTGATGATAAATATTTAATTTACTAATCGGTGGTACTCGAGACCCTGTAAACTATACGACAGTCTATTTATTTACAACTCGTCTAAGTAAGCGTAGAGGTGAAAAGCGGCCCCGGCGTACAGTGTTGCCAGATCTACACGGAGCCGTCGCCTTGCAGGAGGGGGGTTGTCGCGTTGATCTCATTGGCCGCCTTGTTCACCTTGGCTTTGGCCGTGTTGTTGGCGACGTTGTTGGCGTGCCGCGTGCAGTTGGGGGTGGTCACCGGCGCGGGGACGCTGTTCGGCGTCAACCCCGCTGGCGGCTGCCCCGCAGGTACAGCTGTCGGGCTGCTTTTCTTTTCTCCCAGAAGCCAATATGTGGTCATTTTTCCTTTACCCTGCAATAAGGATTGACTGTAAGATAACATGCCTAGGTTATCGATGTTGCATGACTTACGCATATCTAATAAGCTGGTAAGCTCAATCTATTGTCTTTTATAGATTCAACTTTTATTTTTGAGTGTTCTTATAGGTTAGTAGAATATCTGCATTTTAGCCTACAGTAGGTCTAATTTAATCTACGACACTTCTTGAATAATATTTACAGTCTATTAAAAGCTGTTGAGTAAAAACAATGTTTTCACTTTTTTTTGTTTTTTAAATGATAGAACATTTTATGACATTGGCACAAATTAAACCCGTATGCATAAACTTAATCATACGAGTTCAATGATTCGTTCAGCTGATAAGAAAATGTATACAAAATTTAAACTGACATAATAAATTTCAAGGAAAGTACCTTCATTTCAACTTCCCCTCGAAGTTCCAACTCGAAGGTTCCGAACGAGTCGAGGACCTCCTTTGTGCTAGGACTCACGTGGATTTTCAAAGCTGAAAACATTATTATCCAGCTGAATATACACCTGTTTTTCTGTTCAAAGTACACTGGTAAAAATAACAAGCATAAACGAGCATTTTTACTACAAATATCTTTCAACTCAAACTATCCATGTTAATTTTGAAAATCATTACGTCATAAAGTTAGTGTTTTTTTAATGGCTATTATTTATCTTTTATATTAATTTCAATCTCATAAAGTTTAAGGACGAGTCTCTAATTCTTTATGTTAATGTAAGAAAATACTAAGCAAAATTGAGTTCTCTTGGAATTATTACCATGAGGCTAAATAATATCCTAACAGTGTTCAACATGTTAGATCTTTTAAATTCGTAAAATTCAAATTTACATGATTTTTTTTCTATTTGAGTTGTGGTTAACAATAACTAATTGATCTGATGTAATTAAAATAAAATTGTCTTTAAAAGAGAATAAAGCATTCAGAATTCAAAAGTAGGTAGTTGCACACCTATTGAGGTAATATGTATTTTATGATTCGAAATAAAAAGGCGAAAATAAATATTACTGCCCGAAGGCTACAGAATAGAAGCCGTCAAAGTGTTCAAGCATTAACAGTGACGGAGAAACCCAAAAGCTTTCATTAATCTCCATGTCATAGATTTATTTTTACCTATTTGTAACTTTCCGCAGGGATGAATTTAATCCTTGCTAATCCTCATATGCAGTTTGAGTTATCACAAGGGTTTAAATAAAAGAAGGATAGTAAATTATATATTATGTAAATGTATATCAGTCGTATAAATATTTTATTATCTGGTTTCCTGTTGTTCATATTTATTTATTTATAACATTTATATTGCTACAAAACAGATAAAAATATCCAATTATATTGTAGGACTATCCTAAATTACTAAATATGCTAGATAAAATGCAAGCATTATGAATAAATATTTAATAACCCATAACAATAAACAAATAATAAATATAGATAGCAACATGCAAATAAATAACTATTCTAATACTTTAAACATTCCTTAAAGTGCAAGTTATTCTTACCCCCCCCCCCCAAACTATATCCATAAACTGAAGAGTATTTAATAAATAAAGACTATGCATGCAAGACAACAGCGTAAATTCTACAAACATTGAAACATAACCATGAAAATAAATAAACATATACGTATATAATAGTAAACTGAAGTGTAAAAAAAGAGGGATTTATTGCTCAATGATTCCACCGAGCTGTTGATTGAATACAGCTAAGGTCGACAACAGCAGATCCACATGCTGAGGAAGAGCATTTTACAGCCTCATCATCACATTAGACGAATTAGTCCCTAAAGATGAAGTAGCAAAATGAGGACAAAACAACGGCCTTAGCCTGGCCGAGGGTCGGAGGACAGCAAAGTTAGTTATTATAATAATATGAATTAATATGTTTACTGTATTTGTCAAAATAATCACTCAGGAACATATTAAAAGGTTTAGATCATTATACATAGGATTTCAAGAGTTCAACCTAATTGAAACACACTTGATCGCAATCATGACGTATTTTCTAATCAGCAAGTTTGAGCAGTCTAATTAACTGTACAATGTTTAAATGATAGCTTTTAATATGCTAACAAAATATATAATAGTACCATTAACTTTGAATTTTAACTTTGAACTGTAGTGTTTTATGTACGAGATGTAATGAATAATATTTATGGGTAGCATTTTTTTAGTAAAAATTACAAATACGTAATAACAAATTGATTTTACCTTGTCCATTTGATTCCATTCGGGAGGCAGTGTTGACGGTGTCGCCGAACAGGCAATACCTCGGCATCTTCAGCCCCACCACGCCTGCCACGCAGGGACCTGTGGCCGCAAGGCACATCATTACAGTTTAGTTTGTCATAACATACCTTAGAGCATTAGAAAATAACTTCATTTCTAAGTTCAATTGGGGATGTCTGAAGCTGTAGTTACAAAGTTATAATTTAACTACAACGATTTGTGGTTGGTGATCTCTATCGCAACAATGGTAGTTCATGGCTAACCTTTCATTATCCAACTTTCTAATTGGATGCAGTTTTGAATGAGGTTAAATAATTCGTCTTAACACTGAGCATTACAAATTGTGATTAAGAGGATTTACTTTTAGTTGACTGTCGAAGATTCTAAAGGTTGATTTTATTTCCCACAGATTCTATGTCTTATAACATTCCTGAAAATGTAAAAAAATAAACTTAACAAATATTCGGAGATCTATTCTGAACTATTAATTCTTTGACGATAGTGAATATTTTATACAAACACGTGAAGTAAATATGGAAATACGAAGCATTTCTTAAAATGTTATCAATTTCACGAATGTAATAAATATTAGTGTACATCACACAGGGTCAAAAATTAATTTTCATCTTGTTAGTTTGTGATAACTACATGAGGTGTGGCTTGACTTTTTATAACTAAAAAAATATGATTTGATAGCATATTTCATCTTATCAGAGCTAATATCTAACGGAACAAGCCGCCCACGCCAGAAGTTAGTGACATCAGCCGTCCGATGAGGTTGTCTTTCATGAAAATTCACATCGGGCATGCTACATTGGTTTCCATGTCTGGTCACACAGATCTATTTGCCTTTGGTCACAGACAATTGAGAGATAAATTTCAAAGATAAATTGTGAACAATTACCGCAAAATGTTGACAGGAGTTAATATTAAACTAGATGACCTATCACTCGAAGTAGAGAAAAAACATACTATAAAAGGATAAAGGATGAACAATCAACCTATATGCTTTGACATTTTAATTAAAGGGCTAACTTTAGTAACAAAATTATGCATAAACTACTGAAAATTTCAACGTTCATTAGATAACCAAAGGATTTCCAGTAAAAACACCTGTTCAGTTTTCTTCATTGTTTTATCGATCTCCTTATATTTTAATACTGGCAAAAGATCGTACTCGGCTTACAGCAACAACCGTCTAATAAGGGCATATACAAATAGTTTCTGGATTTAAGTCTAACAGCCCTGTACTCAGGTTAAGAGTTTTCTGTCCCTCTTGACAATATGGCGAAATCTGCAAATTAGGCACACGGACCTTTTCATTTGCAAAAAATCGTAAATGGTATATTATCTCTACCAGTCTTTTCATTCTTGAAAAGCAAACCGCCAATTCAAACATTTTAAGTTCATTGGTCCGAGGTTGGAAGGAGCACCTCGAAGATCTAGTAATGGCGCTCTGTACCTATTAAATGTTACATCGGGAGGTTGTTACGTTCGTGTTCCCTCCGAACTGTCAATATGCGTCTTCTTGTTATTGGTGGCATTATAACGGCACCAAATAAAAAAATAAATTGGCTCAAATTAATAATAAAACTACAAAAACACTATGCTGGAATGTACTGATATATCGAAAAAAACGACAATGTAAAACGGTAAACTGGTAAATGCACTGAATAAGCACTTAAATCACTTCATTATATAGTAATCATGGCCAATTTTCCTAAAATACATGATGAACTTTTAAAAAACGAAAATTTAAAACTAAAACGGTCGAAAACAATTTGTTGTTACGTCCCAGAAGCCAGGTTGCAGTAAAAATAACAACCGCTCTTTTTGAAAAATAAATGATAAGTTATGCAATCTGTGGTTTATCTGTACAACTATTTCAAAGCGTGACCATATGTCCAGATGAAAACAAAATTAACTGAGCTCGGTAATGGATCGCGCCACTGCTCCTAAACTCCAACCCTTTACTGTACTTTAGTGGCGCCTTTTTTTTAAACATTCTTAGACGTATTGACAAATTTACATAAAAATCCCTTTAATTTGACAACCTAAATCGTTAAAATCCGTCCAGCCATTATTGAGGTTTGACTTTGAAAAGAAAACCGCTTGCGTAATATTATATAGATTATACATTTCACAAATTAGTTTTGGTAGTTTATTAGCAAATTCAATAAAAGAAAATACAACCTCTTTATTCAGAAGAAAGGTGGGCACTTGCAACAGAAAATTAACCCCGTCGGAAATTAATGCGAAAACAATATCTGAAACGTTTCTCTGAGGTATTGGCAATATAACCCAAATGAAATATCCCGTGCCGTGTAATTTCTGCAGATATGCAATATTGCATTTCAAACTAAAAAGCTTATTCCGAACATAAGTAGTGATATTTATTAACGTTAACGGGTATATGTTTCAGTTATTTTAATTACCGTTACTGTTATGATGCTTTAACGAATATAGACACAAAATAAATAGGTATTTCATCTTTATGTAAGATTAAGATATTAAATATTTAGAACAAATTCAGTCTTATGAAAAATAAAACTTTTTCTTCTTAATGATTTTTATGAAAATGTATTATAACTTTTAAAAAATTACTAAATAAGAGAAGCATTTTTGGCCTTCATAAATATTAAGTTAGAAGTCTGTTATAGTACCATTATTGAAACAAGACGACAACGGACAAAGTTCAGAGGGGTTGAATCGGAGAACCTTAAAGTTATTTATCATTAAGACTATAATTTCATCACAAATATAATATCTTTTTCTTATAAATTAAAGTGCATATCACATTCAAAGGCAGATTGCATAGCAGGATCGCTAACAATTGGGAAAAATGGAATTTATACCTAGTAGTGCCTCACCTGCAGTGCACCAATAGCTTATTGGCAATAAATCTGCCAACGAACATTTAATGGAAGACTCCCTTAATTTGTTATGCTCATTTTTTGGGTGGTTTCGAATTTATAACAAAAAAATACAGCAGCCATTTTCCAAAATGGTGGACAAATTTTATTAAATGGAACATTCTGTGTTTGACAATGTCTTGGATTATTTTTGAAAACTTTTATAATTTTTATTTTACCAACTTACTTAACCAAGTGTTAAGAGAGGTGTGGTGGTTAAGTTCAATTTGTCTTCATCAAAAACCACAGTCATAGAATATTGAGATAAATGAAGATGTTGAAAGAGGGGAAATTCAAACTTAAGATAACTCCTTAAACGTAGGGGAAAAGGGTGATAAAAAAGTTTCCTAAAACAACCTGTAGAAACCTAAAATATCATCGGATGCGAGTGTTCCATAAAAAATTTAAAATTTTCCACCATTTTGGAAAATGGCTGCCATATTTTTTTTTAAATTTAAACACCCAAAAGTCTGCATTGAAAATAAAGGTAGCTCCCTATTCAAAGTATGTTGTCAGAATGATAAATACAAAGTTAGCCATCGGTTCAATTTAGGTGAGCCACCATGTTTTATTATTAAGTGGGCATTACCAGTGTGCATGCCGATGCGCAGCTTGAGCTGGTCCTTGGGCCGGTGTCGGATGGTGAAGGTGACGACGGCGTTGAGCAGCGCTAGCGACATGCGCGCGATCTCGCGGGCGTGCTGGTTACCATTGCGGACCGGCAACCCCGACACCACCATGTACGCGTCCCCTATCGTCTCAACCTGTCAGTCACACAAATCATATACTCAAAGAACATTTAATATTTTAATTTTTGTCTGTTTGCCACTCCTAGGGTTAATTCTTCGCCCATCCTTGCTATTATGTTAGACTGGATCGGTGGCGTACCCTAAAATATAACTACTTGGAGGTCACGAATTGTGGATGGTTATATGTGATGGCTTGTGGACAAGGTGTGGGTTCAACGTCCGAATTAGTGAATACAGTACACAGTTAGTACATAGTTTCAATATGTGTACCGTTGGGGGTAAAAAAGTGGCCATAATTTTATCCTTATGTTGACATGTTGTTTTCTTTATCCACAAGCGGGAGAACCATAACTGAATTGATTACCTTGTAAACGTCGAAGTTCTCGATGATGGAGTCGAAGCAGGTGTAGAGGTCATTGAGGAGGTCTACCACCTGCAGTGGCGTGCTCTCCGCGCTGAGTGACGTGAAGCCAACGATGTCGCTGAAGTAGATGGTCACACTGTCGTACGTCTCCGCCACCACACTCTGACCCATGATCAGCTGACTGGCCACCGACCTAACAACAAGAACGACTATATCAGCAGGTCCAAAGGATTTACACCATCATGAGCAGGGACTTTTGTCACAGAATCATTTTCAGCGACACGTATTTAGTCTTTGTAGAACCATAAATGAAATATACAACCCCTTCTTGGATGATTTGTCGCGACTGCGCTAGTGAGTCGATGGTCTTGACAGTATTATTTTTATGCAACTGTCATTATTGCTGGCGTATTCTACGAACGAATAGTGATTCAACCTCTGGCCGATATTTGGGTAGCCTTTGGTATAGGCATACCACATCATTTTCATCTGTGCAAGTCTGGTAGAGCCAAAAATCAAAAGAATTCCCTGTGTTTCACTCATTCTCTGGTTGCGACACAACCTCCGCCTTCAAAGACATGAGTAAGAAGTCGATGTGGGAAGCATGGCAAGTATTTCATCACCGATACATTTGTGTGTTTCGCAACACATCCATTTCAACAGCTGACATATTTGATTCTGAACACTTCAAGAAACTGGAACGACTGACCATTGTTATATATTAAAAAACACTCCTATCAGCAGTATCATAAAAAGAGACCATAAGAAGGGATCACCAGAAGGTTGCTTATCTGTAAAAAAAGAGTAACAAACTGATTCCCACTGGAACAACAAAACTATCTGCAAAAAAATAGAGTAATTGACAAACTTCCACTGACTGAGGATGCTCTACTACAACATGCAAAAAGGGCAATTTATCAAGCAGGTATTTTGACGACCAACACACAAACACAACAAGTAATGCCTTCTCCGCAGAATTTCGCTTGGAAGAAGATTTCAGAATGTGGGAACCAGTTTGGATGACGATTCATCCGGTTTCCCAGTCATGCAGAGAATTGATAGAATGATCCTACAAAGAAGACTCCAAGACCTGCAAGTGCATCAGAGCCAATCTGGGCTGTTCAACGCTTTGCAAGTGCAAGTGTAATTTGCAATTGTAGCTTTTTATATGTGTACATTCAATTTATTTAAAATACAGTTATTTTTCTCATTAGGGGGCTCTTGCTATCGTTATAATTAGTGCTTGCATATAATTGCAGCAAGTTATACGTATGCATTTTCCTATCTTTTTTAATATTATCTGATACTGTACCCGTCGTAGATTTAAGTATGATTAAGTAAATATCAACTAATAAAAATGTAATTTAGTAATTATTTCTTAAAAAGAAATCTTTATTACATAAGAATTACATTGGAAATTGGAAGATCAACAGAGTGGAGCCCTAAAGGAATTTCGGAATGCAAATATATCAAAATTTTAACGTATGGTACTAACAAAGTCCTTATAAAATTTAAAGTCAATTGATTCTACTATTTTTGCGCAATGTCCAGTACAGCACAACAAGCACACAAACACCAACACACGCACTAACACTCCCATCCATACACACATACGATTTCTTTCATACAATTTGGTATATCTTAAGTTTGTTTTGTATAGACTTAGTTGGATTTGAGCTGTAGTTTGGAGTTAACGGTGGAATGGATTGTTTTAAAGGTAATAATGTTTTGTCATATTTGTCGGCTATTTTGGATTTGGGTGCCGTGAAGGGAAATTTTAAAAAAGTCAAAAGGTCCCCTATGCTAAAATTTATTAGTAACTATAAGGAACCTTCATACCAAGTTTGATGCTTCATCCCCTAGGTGACGGTAATTTCACTTGGTGGGTCACTGATCTGACATGATAAAATGAGACCCAAAATGTCAACGATTTTCTTTACGCAACTTTAAGAGTGATTAAAAAATACAAAATTAAGTGTGCTATCAAATTAGTTAGCCTCTTGCTGGACTTTTGATAAAGGTGTCATGGTCAATTCATACACGTCAAATATTTCTGAATTTGGAGTATCAAACACAGTTTGTGACTCTTATGTTTTGTTGGCATTTACACTAGAAAATGCCCCCGTTGCAGCAGACCTGCATACTGAGCGAATTTAAAATGCAAAACAACGTATTTTAATCCAACATAGCGAGATTTGACATGTTTTGGTAAGCTTCATAAGAATAACATGGGGAATGAGTATGCAGGTCTGCTGCTACACGTATATTAAAACTGGATGGTTTTAATTCAATATTTAGTAGATCTGAACTAAAAGAAGCTATTTACCAAGTTTTATCAAGATATGTTGAGAAATAACCGAGATATAGAATTTTACTTATTTCCCATAAGGTTAACATTGGGACAACGTACTGTGTTTACCACTTTCAATATCTCGGTAACCAATGAACATAGAGCAGTGATTCAAGATACTAAATTGTCTGTTTTTTTTAGCTGAATTCAATGGTGCCAACAGAAATTCGATAAATTTTATTTTTCTATGTAAAAAACTCAAAAACCCATTTTTGGGGGGTTTATCCCCCTTTACCCCCCCTTCCGGTGGTCCGATCGGGCTGGTTTACAAACTCGTCCGAATAATTACTACTTTACACGCCTGTGCCAAATTTCATTCCGATCGGACCATTTTTGCGTGCGCTATCGTGCTTACACGCTGCTTGCGCGCGCGTGCTTTTATATATATATATATGTGTGTGTATATGTATATATATATATATATATATATACAGTGCGTGATTTGTATATATATATATATATATATATATATAGAAATTTGAACGAATGGTGTTTTTTGCTTCTGGGGGCCCCAAAACGAAAAGTTGTCATGGTCTCGGGCTTAGGTCTTACCATGAGACCTACGGTAATAGCTTCTTCCCTATAGGGGAAATTCGCTAAAATGAAACTAAACAAACAATAAATAATGAATAAATATTGAAATATCCCCACATGCCACTGAACTATCGTCGATTATAAGAGCAATTAAAATGAGCCCTACAGTATCACTGATAGAAGTAGAACCTAATTTTGGTACTAACGTTTATGGGATTACCGATTTATCTCAAAATAACACTAACAGAATAAGCTCCAAAGTGTCAATGATGGAAGTACAGTATTGGTCTCATTGTCGTTGGCCTCGTATACATCACTTTGGTGCAGTTTATCAGACAGGAGAGGTGCGGTTGACCGGACATCAAATCAGGCTAATCGACATGTCCCACTCTGTTGCAGTAATATCGTTCTCGTCGCATATTTTGATGAAAATTGTTTGAAGGTATAATCGTCACTGACCTGCCTTAACACAATACTAATTTACAAAGCACATGTGTCACTAAAGCAAATGTGCTACATGTGCCACTAAAGCAAATTATTTAGCTACTGGTTTTAGTAGTGCAGTAATCTTTGTCTTCCACTCCTCATATTTTCAGATCCAGTAAACTGGTGGTCGAACATGAAATAATCAATAAGTGACTTGAATCTCTAAACAACAAGCAATTACATATGTTGAAGAACCACCAATATCTTTACGATTAATAAATATTAAAAAACGCTATAATAGTAAAACCAATCTTGGTTTAAATTCAGTATTATGGATTAAGCTAGAGATTACTTTAAATATAAAAGTTAAAAAATTACAAATTACAATCGTTAACCCAAAAAGCACCTACAATATGCTCAAGGTGAGTAAAGCAACTAAGTAGGAAAACAATTTAGATCTTGGTGCGTTATAGCAAGTAATGAGAAAACTTCTCTTATGCAGCAAAGTTTTATCAGGGCTTACTTTAATATCTGAACTTGGTTAAGAATAATCACAGTATCATCCTCACAATTCTTTCTTTCCTTATACAGGAATATAAAATGTGTTTGACGTTAATAAATTAAAGATGTTCAGTTAATATTGCCATATTGTTCTAGTCACAGCATTAGGCGGGTCATTGAGTGCGGGGAACGTTAAAAAATGTTTTGTTTAGTTTTTTGTTTAGTATCATTTACCCATCTGACGTTAGAGAAAGCTAAATTTATCATGATGTTCTTGGTTTTCTCCACAATCATTTGGTCATTAAAATATGTGAGCACACGAGGTCTGCATTTATTATGTTTTCTTATTTGTAGAACTATTGACTTTTAAGAGACTGTTCATGATTATGGATGTTTTGAAGCCAGAAATTGAGCACTCGCGAAATTAGTTCGGCTCACGTCACTAGAGATAGCGCCAGGAGTATGGTTTAACGCTAAATAGGGGTTATTCCTGTAATGGAACATTTTTGCTTCTACTGGGCTAAAATATGGTACTTAGGTTTACAAAAGGGATTTAATTTTTAAGGTATTTTTAATTTCTTCAGTAAGAATATTCTCTACCAGAATGTGCTGATTATTGTAACATATGACTAAATTTTTGTCTTCAAAATTGAGCATTGCTTGGACTATCTATTTTTATTGATAATCAATGGTAGGCCCGCATTATACTATTAAATATTTTTAAAAGATCTTTTATAAAAGATTTATTTGACCAATCAAAATTTAAGTTTTTATTTTAATATCAGATGGCTTGAATTTTTGTTGCTCAAATAAATCTGTTATAAAATATATTTTATAAAATATTTGATAATGTAATGCGAGCCGTAAAACTTAACCCTGATAGTTTTTAACGTTCAAAAGTTATATTTTGCTTACGTACTTAGAATTAACTTAAACAATTGATTCCCCATGACTGAACTCTATTAATTCATGTCCAAGTATATGTGCTACTACCTCTTGGAAATATGTATGACTACTTCCATATATTAGAGGAATTTATCTGCCTGTAACATTAAATCATTTTACAAAGCTGGAGTTTCCATTTTTTGCCAGCCGCCTAGGGCTGTGACCAGAGCAATAGTCTTAATCGGCCTAAAACAATACAAGGACTGGATAAAGATATTCCGTTCAATTTATATCAGTCCGTGTAATCAATTTACTTCTCGAGATTTATATTTTGTTCAGTATAACTGTTCTCAAAACATATGAAACTTTTAAGTATTACTAAAATAGATTGGCGTTGGACTTTGTTAACAGTAGATGACGCCCGAAGGTTGTTGTTAGTAGCCTAGTTGCAGCAACATCCCAGGGAGAGACCAGGTTATTACTGACCGTCCTGTCAAGGCCACACTACACTACAGGCCGGAGTCCTTTTTTGGTGACGTCACATTATCAGACGGAATCGCAGACGCTTTTATAATGTACTCTTATGGCGATTCACTGTCGCACTCTTAAAACTATCGTGCCCTAAGTAATTCGTTTCAGTTTTCGTTTAGAAACCATTATTTTTTCAAATCTGCATTAATTAATGAATAACCAAATGCGTTAGAAAATATTTTTAAAGAAAACATGACTTTATTTCATAATCTTAAAAACCTGTAAACATTACAGGCAAGTAATTTGTTTACTTTTAATCAGATGTTTTATTGAAAATTTGACAGTTTTGTTTCTTATTGTTTACATTTCAATGTTCTAATGCCATAATTTTTTGGTAAATGTTTACGTTTTTCGTATGATTTTAGTTGTTGTTTCCAACACAGCGCTAGTAGTTCGGCCGGTGTTGTGACGTGGCATCAGGGAGGAGGGGGGGAGACTCCGGCCTGTAGTGTAGTGTGGCCTTGGTCCTGTTATTTAATCACCTTGATAGAGTTTCCCTCTAATGTAAATTCTCATGCTTACACACTGATTATATTAGCTACTGGCTTCCTCTGAACGAATTCAATAAGGATGTTAATAATATGAACCAAATACTCTAAACTCGTTTTCTGTAACGAAGTTGTGTTTTTGTCTATGTAGATCTATTATATTCATATTTTTCTCGATAAGGTATTTCAACAGTTTTTCGTTCTAACTTCTTAATTCGTTTATTTTGTTTCATACATATATTGTTTAGATACATTATCTCTTAAATAGAAATAAATTTTTAATTTTTTGTAATTTAATGATGCCTCCGGAATCGTTTATGACCAATTATAACAGTTCACTCACCAAATGCCTTCAAAGATTCCGGCCGCCCGGCGGCCGTACATTACCGAACTCGGAAATGTATCGGCTGGTAACCCCTTGCGTCTCTGTGACTTATTAAAATGTTTTCAAAAGAGTTTAAATGTAAAGTTAAAGCCGGCTCCACACATGCGTCATTCGGCATGCACCGAATGTTCGACGTTCGGCGAACTATTTGTCTCGCTATAGGACCTACAATGAACAAGCACCAATGTTTGTTGTTTGCCAAATATAGAAACACCCATCCACACTACTCGTGATTCGGCGAATCGCTGCTCGCTGCATGCCGAATGACGCATGTGTGGAGCCGGCTTAATGTTTTTGGGCTGTTTTAGTGTTATGGCAACCTTATTGATGAAGACGTATTTTTATTCATGGTTTAACAATGACCTGTAAAAGGTTGAAACTCGAGTAACCAAAATTTGCATCAAAAGAATCGTTGGCGTTATTTGGTGAGTAACCTGTTATATTTGGAAGTATTTTTTATCCTCGTATTTAAATAGAGTTAATTATATAGAGTTATATCGAGTTTTTGGTAAGATGGTGCTTAATTATCTTTTATATTTATCTCTAAAATATAGCCAGTATCTAAAATCGTCGGAATTGGTATAAGCAAAAAAAATGGTTAATGGTATAAAGTATTAGCTAACAAAGGTAAAAAAGGTATCCGAAACTTTTAGCGTGTTAAAAATGGATTTCTTAAATCAGCGATACAGTAGAAAACACGTTACACATACTTGGGCAGCAGCTGGTACAGCAGCTCCTCGCACTTGCGCTTCTCCTCGAGGTAGTCGGCCGTGCGCTCCTCTACCAGCGCCTCCAGGTTGTTGGCGTACTGCTCCATGCGGGTCAGCAGGTTGTCCAGGATGTTGTTGCTCTCGTTGTCCCTGCCGACAACAGACACGGTAAGTTACAGTGCATTGACTTGGGCAGCACCTCCTCTACCAGCGCCTCCAGGTTGTTGGCGTACTGCTCCATGCGGGTCAGCAGGTTGTCCAGGATGTTGTTGCTCTCGTTGTCCCTGCCGACAACAGACACGGTAAGTTACAGTGCATTGACTTGGGCAGCACCTCCTCTACCAGCGCCTCCAGGTTGTTGGCGTACTGCTCCATGCGGGTCAGCAGGTTGTCCAGGATGTTGTTGCTCTCGTTGTCCCTGCCGACAACAGACACGGTAAGTTACAGTGCATTGACTTGGGCAGCACCTCCTCTACCAGCGCCTCCAGGTTGTTGGCGTACTGCTCCATGCGGGTCAGCAGGTTGTCCAGGATGTTGTTGCTGCTCTCGTTGTCCCTGCCGACAACACACAGAAAATAAATGCTCCTTCGTGGTTCTCATGATAAAAAACTGTCAACAACACAACGACCACCACGAAATCAGCGACGAATTGTTTTCGGGGGTAAAATTCCGGGGTATGATTTGGGAATTTTACCGGCGGTTTTTTTTCTTTGGAGTCATTTCGAAATGTTAAAATATGGCCTCCATTTCCCATTATACCGGATAACTTTGGTTTAATATTTTTTGCATCTTATGGCAATAAAGAAAGATAAATTGGATTCTCTTTAGAAATTAGGAACAGTCGTTAGAAATTTACTGGGGAATAATTATGAAGGAACCACAGAAAAGTAATGATTATATTTGGTCTTTATCAACGTACACGCATGCATTAATTTATTGTCCTATACTCTAAAATAATGATTGTACGGGAAAAGGTTTTTCGTCTGAATAGTATATTACGTTTCTAGGCCGGGAAGTATTGGTTTACCGGACGAGCATGATAGTTCCCGCGCGAGCGAAAGCGAGTGCGGAATTTTCATGCGGGTACGGCAAAACTTCCCGGCCGTGTAACGTACGATATTTTTCATCATACTACGCAGAAAAAACATACTTTTAATCATAACGTAGTCCTTGCATAAACATATTTCTTAAACCTACAAACCTTACCTATAACAAACAGAATAAACATTTGCTACGGCTACGGATGCAGTGCTGCCACTACATTCATCTACTAAAAAGAAACCAATAAATCACCAATAAACAAGCATTAAACGTCGGTTTGCAGCAAATCAGCTGATTTTTTACTTCCGTTTTATCCGGCCTAGGCCGGAAAAAGTTTGTCCGGCCTAGGCCGGCAATGGGTAACTTTCGAGCCAACAAAAAGGAACTGAAAATAGATGTTTCTGTGTTAGTATGATGAAAAGTGTTTTCGTCATACTGCTTCAAAAACGGCTGCTTTTGACACATGCGTTGGGATCCAAAAGTTGCTCTTTTTAGACCTTGGATGATAAAATATGATTTTATGATTATTATTGTCCAAGGACCAAAAAGATCATTGTTGATGATACTTTTGATTCGAGGTAAATAATCGAACAATATTCATTCGATTACAAATAATCGAAACATTCAGGGGTTATATTTGGTAGCGTATGATCAAAGGTTATAAATATCGAAATATCGAATGTATGTTTTGAAGAACAACCGATTGATTCGAACCACGATGATCGGTTTGAAATTATCGAATCAACAATCGATAGTTAGGAATGAACCTGCGCATGCGTTCATTCCTCGGCTTTCGCCTCGGCTGTTAAACTGGAGCTCGTGTTGAAAAAGTTCCCTTTTGATCCTAGTGGTGAAATATAATATTTATTCTAGTATGAGATTTTTGGCCACAAGAAATCGATTCGAGGTGGCCATAAGACTGGGAAAAAATTAGGCTTTCGTCCTACAGCCCTTTAAAGTGTCCGTGTTGTCTTTATGGGCAATTTTCACCAAAACAGCTAACTCATGTTGTATTCAGGTTGTTTTTATTCTATCCGAGCAATGCTTCGTCTCCCGGCACTTCTATTTTTCCTTTGATTATATATGTTTCTTACAAAAGCGAAAATGCTACCAGTTTTAATTGAATTCATCAAAAGAAGTGCTTATAAATTTAGGAGATGATTTTTACACCATTTCAGCCCACAAATCATATTTTAAAAGTGCACAAAAGGTAAATTCGCTGAATGTAACATAGTGAAAAGAGCGAGGAAGAAAAGTAATCTGGGATGTGATTGAATAAAACTCGAGAGGAGATAATTATAATTTCTCTTCGAACGACAAATCAAGCGGAACGTTAAAGAGCGGAGCTTCGCCGGCGCTGCTACGTGGCTCTCCTGAATAATAGAGTGTCATCCACATCCGCTCTGTATTTTTATCGCAATTTAAAACGAGAGTAAGTGGTTCCATATCGAAAAGATTGCTTTTTCTACACCGTACTTTATCTCTGCGAATAGGCGTTGCTTCTTTCAGCCGCATTACTGGATATTATATAAATTGGTCGATATATTTTATCAGTCAATTTTTAATAATCTTTATTAAGTACTGATAGTGTCGACACAATATGTAAAATTATTTAGAAATGTGTCTTATAAGTTAGTCAATCAATAAAAATAATACAATTTTACAGAATCTGCTATTCTAAACAGTCAAAATTATATTAAAAAATGTTTAATTTTTTTAATTAGCTGCAATAAGCTACGAGATATCTAATACGGTAAAACAGATTAGTACACTAATATGCTCTTAGTAAACCAGCCCACACTAGTTCTAGATAAGAAATTACCATCGTTCTGAAATATTAATGCAATACAAGTTTTCTCTTTGAAAAGAGAGGGTTCTTATTCCCAGAAATTTTTGAAATATTAAACATAATATGCCCATTCTTTGATGTTCCATATTCTTTGGCAGATCACCATTTTTTAATAATTCATAATTCTGTGATTTTTAAAACAATTTTGAAAGAAGAAATTCTATAAATAAATAAATAAATGAATATACATATACATACATATATATATATGTATATACATAATTCATATAACATTATATGTTGATTCTATATTCATTCAATCTTTAACTGTATTTTGGTGATTTTAAACGTTTTCGTTTGATTCCTCTAGGTTTTTTACTTTGAATGCAGTTGATTTTAATGTTACAGTAACAATTAAAAGGTTTTTTAATTCAAAATAAGTCTCCTTCATTCAGGGAAATGATGAATATTGTTTAAATACGATAAATCCTGATATTCGTTTGTAACTGTGCTGCATGCTCAAAGGCAATCTACCTCTGAGGCTATGGCCGCCGTCAGACATTAGCTTACTGCTTTATGAGACCACGTGAAGTATAATATCAACAAGTAGATCCCAGCCTTTTCGACCGTCCGTCCCCTCCCCGACCTCGTGGTATCGATTGTGAGCTCAGCTGATAGAGTCGCCTCCTTATTAAATTCGGAAGTAATCCTGCGATCAAAAGCAATATAGATAGTAGACCTATGACACCATGAAATCAAAGTTGCACATGCATTGCGAAACGCCTACAGAAGTAAATAAATGGGCTCATAAATATAACTGAGTCCAAAATATAGTATAAGCCACCTGTATATACGGTATACCGGGTGTCCAGCCTAAAGTGTTCCAATAGCTAACATTTTATTTTATGTCTGACAGTAAACTTATCATGGAGGATCCCTTTGTAGGGTCGCCGGAGTTCGATCGCCTCAATAGTACGCCCCGGAAAAAAAACGCCTACGTAATTTTGACGTCACAGGTCTGGGGGTACAATGCCGGCCGCGAACATTTGCTTCGGATCAATTATTATGTGTCTTAGTCAGTTGACATTTCACGGTTGGCTGAACATTGTATGATTAATATAAATCCAGATAAACCTCGCTTCTTAAGTCCGACTGGTTCAGTGAGAATAATCTTATTGTCAACACGGAAAAAACACTGTTTGTTGATTTTAAGATTAAAATCCCCAATAGGTCATTTATAGAGTCAAATTTTATGATTGGGGACTATTTAATAGAATCTAGCAAGCAGACTAATTTCTTAGGTCTTGTCTTGATTCTAGATTAAATCATTCATCACATGTTGATAAGGTTTGTAATAAGCTAAGTAGCTGCGCGTTTCTTCTTCGTCGTCTATCTTTTTTGCAAATAAAGAAATTTTGATGGCAGTGTACTATGGATGTTTTTTTCCAAATTTCACATACGGATTAGCAATTTGGGGTTCTGCAACAGAAAATCAAAGGCAGGTATTCCGTTGGCAGAAGAAGGCCTTGAGAGAAATCTGCGGGATGAAAAAGCTGGATTTATGTAGGGGAATATTTTCTTCCTACAATCTCTTGACTTTTCCCTGCGTATATGTCTTAGAATGTTTGACCTTCTTGATGAAAAACAGACAACTTTATGACTTTCAAAATAATCGTCATTATAATCTCCGCAATCAATCCACTCCTTCCAACCCTCGTCACAATACGACATGCTATGAAAAACAAACCTTTTTCGCATCAATAAAACTGTACAACTTCCTTCAATTTTGACTTTGACTTTGACCCCGGAATCGTCCCCCGGATTTGTACCTCCCGTGGTCAAATTCCTAAGTCCGACCCCGGAGTTGTTATACCCTTGGATTTGTAACCCCTATGTTGTTCAATCCATTTTAACCGAACATTGAAGTATACCGGGTCAATATTTATGGTTGGTGATATTTTAATTAGTTATACATTGAATGTATAAATGTAAGAAAAAAGAAGTGGAAGAACAATTTACAAGATGTAAACCAATCAACCCTTAATTTATATACAAATAACCCTCTAAAAATTTCAGTATAAATGTTTATATATGTTTATTGTTTTAAGATTTTAAATTTTCAACATATATTTAATTCAAAAATTATATGTTTATTTCACATAATTGTAAATTTTTTAATTTACTAAAATTATTATGGCTGAAGATTTTCCCGATAAGAGGCTGAAATATACCATTTTAAAACAATTTTTGTTTTTATTACAAATATTAGTGATGAGTAGCCAAAATTGTGAATACTTAAAAAAACTCTATCACTAATAAAACATACCGCCAAGAATTATTTTAATTAGTTCTCTATTAGTTTAGTTGAGATTTAATCATAAAACATATTCTTAGCCGAGATTCACTCACAGAAATATATTATTTTGGATATGTTTTTAATCCATAAGGAATGAACGGGATAGCACAATTAAAAGGACAAAATGCATTTTAAATGGGAGAAATTGAAAATTCAATTACTCATATCCCCTTAGCCACTGGGTTCATAAAACAATTACAAGGAATAAAAGCTCCTAAATTAGGAGAATAATTAAAAATCGGCATGATTTACAGGGTGTTCCATAAGAAAAATCTAAGTTGTGCGCCGTATTGGATGATGGTGGCCATATTTTCAAATATCGAAGTTATATTCAAAATCAGTTAAAAAAATAAATACAAAAATAAGTCCCTCGATGCAGAACAGAAGTTAACTGTCAGGCATAGATTAAAAAAGTTAGCTATTGTAACACTTTGGGCCATACACCCGGTATATACAGGGTGGGTCTTCTAAGCCGTCCACAACAGATTATAGAAGAAACGGCTAAAAAAAGGACCGACATACGACAGCTACTATCGGACCGGCTTACAACGGCTATTTATCGGATTTAACGTTCCTATAACAGGACGAAAGAAAACCTTTCCCCGCAAAATCATACCTAAGGTACAACCTAAAACTAGCTTTAACGTTTTAAAATACAGGGTATTCCAAAAAACCCGTTTTTTTGTACCCCGTATTTTAAAAAAGTAAAAAATATTTTTACCCTATCCCTTAGGTATGATTATTGGGGAAATGATTAGTTTCGTCCTTGTACGTCAAGCCGTTCATCCATAACCTGTTCCGGACGGCTTAGAAGACTCACCCTCTGTATACAGGGAGTCAAACTTAACTGTGCCACCACTGGCACCATTGGCATTACATTTAGAGAAAACATTAAAAGGAGGGTTTCACCAATTTTTTAAGACCTTCAAATATATTACTTTTGTATTTTTTTGCGTGTATATATATATATATATATATACCGGTTATAGGTTACTTCAGAGGAATGAAGTGGCAGCACTGGTAGCAGCAAATGATTATTTGTTCATTGAAGGTTAGGTTTGGAGAGTTTAGAAACGTAAAGGTTTAAACAATGAATACGTTATGAAAAAACATTTTTTTCTGAGTAGTATAATGAAAAGTATTGAATGTCACACGCCCGGCAAGTCTAACCGTACTCGCATGCAAATCCTGCACTCGCCTATGGCTCGCGCGGGAACTATATGTTCGTCCGATACTGTTACTAATGCCCTGTTAACCTATAATATAAGGACATTATAGATTCAACGTCCTGATTGCCTTGGGGACCAGTAAGTTGATTAACAAATGTTGTAGATTATCTCAAATTTCAGTAACCTAAATCTGTTAGTAAGGGTCATTTACTGCTTAAACCATTCGAATTTGAAGATGGATAATGATTTTGAAATATCATCTGAAATCTTTTTTTGACTGACTAATACAAAACAAAATAAAATAACTGATAACGACACAGTAAAAATATTTTTCAGAAATACCATTAAAATTATTGGATTACCAAAGATGCTGTCAAATTCAGATTGTAATTTAAAAATAATATAGGTTACAATATTAATCCGGGTTACGGGACTTAAAAGTTGTGATTTATAAAATTTTTCAAAAAATAGTTTGCAAAATTATGAAAGTAATTTTCCGCAGAAAGACTACACTTTTCAATCCGTTATTTATTCCATTATTTAAAAAACAAGAGAGTTGTTATTGCAACATGACAGCATAAAACAAAAGTTTTAACGATCCTATAAAAAATCATTGTAAAATAACCAACGTATAAACGTCTTTCTGTATGTGACGAAGGGGAAAAGGCCATTTATGTAACATCCAAACGAGCAATAATTCCAAAAGCATTTTGTTAGGCTTTTATCGGGTTTTCTTGAATAACCGTTAAATTCTTATTTAATTCTACATAAAAATTTCATAAAAAGCCAAGGTTGTTGCCTAACTGTTAATATTTGGCATACATCTATCGACTAGTACGTAAACATAAGAAAAAATACATTCAAAAAACACAGACACAACAAATGTTTACGTGGTGAGATTTTTTCCCTTCAAATTTATTATTTTGATTCAAAATGTCTTGCATTAGTCTTCCTATCGTAATAAATGCCAACGACAGAATCGATGTACGTTAACTTTTTTTCAGCAAAATAAACGTCTAAAAGACAAACACAAATAAAAAATTCCTATACGTACCGTCATCAAAGCTGTTTCCAGGGGAGGGGCGCCTTCAGAGGAGAAATTATCCCCTAAATTTATTTGAATAACTCAACCAAAATAAATTATAACTATAAATAAGTTATACTTTTGGTAAAAGACATTTTTAGCTGCTTGCCATATAATGTTCGTCAAACTTAACTTTTCGGTGTTCCATTTTATACAATTTAAGCTTTTGTTTAATCGTAACTCACTTCCTTCTCCCCCGTGTAATAGTTTAAATTATAAATATTTATAAAATATTTATAACTTAAAAATATTTTTAAAATTATCTTCCCGAATTTAAATTATTTTTCGACTTTATTGCTAATCTAGTATTCTCTTAGTAACATTAATTGCATGGGAGTACAAATATTTTAAAGCTTAGTTATAGTAATCAACTCACTTCTATCCATGTAAACCTCACTGGAGCAAAGCTAAGTTATGCCCGACTGTGCCTAAGACATAAACAATTAATTTTCACAGTTTTTGTTTTACTCCTTTTTTTCAAATTTAAATTCGCATGAGCTATATTTAGGAATTTTGTTTGTATAGAAATTTGCCACATATCCTGAATTTAACGATCCAACCCTAGTGGCCAAGTACAGTAAGTAGTTCCTATCCAGGACCGTGGTGCAGGTAAAAAGCAAGGACACTTAGCGAAGGCCTGGGGTGATATATATTGAGTTGTATATTTTTAAATATCACGATATTATAGAACAGTCACCACTTATTCTATGTATTAGAAATATCAGGAGTATTAGGTAAGACATATTTTATTAAATTATATAGACATGAAATGACAATACTCCTGTAAGGGCGTTTTAGCGAATTTCCCCTATAGGGAAGAAGCTGTTACCGTAGGTCTCAAGGTAAGACCTAAGCCTAAAACCATCATAACTTTTCTTTTTGAGTTCCTCAGATGCCAAAAACACCATTCGTTCACTTTCATAAATATATATATATATATATATATCTATATATATATATCTATATATATATATATGTGTCTTTAAGCACGATAACTTGCGCAAAAATGGTCCAATCGGAATGAAATTTGGCATAGACATGTAAAGTAGTAATTATTCGGACGAGTTCGTAAACCAGCCCGATCGGACCACCGGAAGGGGGGGTAAAGGGGGGTAAACCCCCCCAAAAATGGGTTTTTTGAGATTTTTACATAGAAAAATAAAATTTTTATTGGCACCATTGAATTCAGCCCAAAAAAACAAACAATTTAGTATTTTGAATCATGTCTCTATGTCCATTGGTTGCCGAGATATTGAAAGTGGTAAACACAGTACGTTGTCCCAATGTTAACCTTATGGGAAATAAGTAAAATTCTATATCTCGGTTATTTCTCAACATATCTTGATAAAACTTGGTAAATGGCTTCTTCTAGTTCAGATCTACTAAATATTGAATTAAAACCACCCAGTTTTAATATACCTGTAGCAGCAAACCTCCATACTCATTCCCCATGTTATTCTTAAGGAGCTTACAAAAACATGTCAAATCTCGCTATGTTGGATCGAAATATGTTGTTTTGCACTTGAAATTCGCTGAGTATGCAGGTCTGCTGCAACGGGGGTATCATTTTACTCTACACCTATTCTTGCGTAAGCATTGCTATTTTCAAAAAGCCCGAAAAGTGATACGCTCGGCAGGTCCATTAGGTTTTCACTACCAAAGTTCGCTTGGACGTATAATGGTTTCTTTTCAAGAGATAATCAACAGGTGGTGGCAGCTCGTGTATTGATTCAGTGGCTTACCTGCTCGCACCTCGCTGTCTGGGGTTTCGCATAAGTATTTTCACTCTCTACAAATCTCGCAAAAACTATATAAGAATCTTAAGGTTATTCATATTCTTACTAAAATAATAAAGAGTTAAAGGTGATTTAAAAATGATATAAAACCCTCATATTCCCTGGGGCTCCATTTTGAACAGTGGAACTTTCATGAACTAAGCCTAAGTTTTTAAGTTAAGTAGATTTTGATTACAAAACTTAAAAAAAAAACAGTAATTACATCGAATATACGTCTATTAAACATTAAACAAATTCAAAACATTAATTCAAATGAGCATATTTAATTATATTCGTTCGATACTGGTCGTTAAGACCTATAAATATTCTGTTATTTATTTTTCTAGTAAGTCCAGGGATAACTTTACTTTCCTCTCGATACATACAAATAAATGATTATCATTGATTAAATCACATTGAGTTACCACAAAAGACTTATAAATTATTGTTTTATTACCAAATAATTTACTAAACACAATAGAATAGAATAAGCTTCATTTCCTCTCGATGATGATATGTCACAGTCATTGTACATCATCATTTCTCTGAAGTATATGAATATTGTCTTTCAAAGCTTATAAAAACTTACTCGCCTTCGGCTCACTGGGGGCTCCGCCCCCAGGCCCCCGATGGCCCGCCCCAGGCCCGATGTCGCTTATGGAGAGGGGTCGGGAGTAGAAAAGTGACATAAACATAATTAATCTCTTTATCTAAGTGTAAGTTTAAAAAATCTCCGTACAAGATATCTTTGATCGTGTTCCAAGGTGGGGTAGTTAGTGGGGAGTGAGTTGTTGGTATGGGGGAGGGGGAGGTAATTAATTGAAGGGAGAAAGTTGGTGGGGCCAGGGAGTAAGAAAAAGTTGAAAATTAACATGTCCATGCAACTGAAAAGTTCTTTATTCGATTCATGTATTGGCCGAAGCAAGGGGTTGAAAGAGGTTAAAATTGGCAAATGACTTTGGGTAAAGGTGAAGGGTGACTTTAACTAATCCTTTGTCCCCCTATGATGTGTCCCGGCGAAGGGTAGGGTAGTGGTGGGGAGGTGGGTTAGTATAAGAGGAAAGGGGAAGTGGATGCATTGTGGGATGGGGTCTAATAGGATAGGGGGTGAGAGAAGATAAGGCTGGGTAGGGGGTAGGTACAATTATTTTTTATATAAAACCAATGAAATATTAAAAAATATTACATCCATTTTTTTAAATTTAGGGGTTGAATGCAGTTTAGTTTGGCAAAAGATTTACCATCGCAAATGGTTGTATTAGGAGAGGGGGGGTTAGGGCTGGTTTTGGTTGTTGGGAGGTTAATTAGTTGATGGTTAAGAGGTGGTAAATGGGGTCAGGGGGTGAGGCAGAAGTATTTGCTTAGAAATAACAATGCCTAAGTTTTAAAAAAACTTAAATCAATTAATTTATTGTTTGTATTGAGGGGTTCGAAGGGTAATGACTGGTTAAATGTGGTCAGTAACACTGACTTACCCCTTGACAAAAGTTGGGTCTCTCAGTAAATTAAAATTTTTTTCATAGTCTTGGCACAAAGTATTTAGGTGTTTAAGGGCAGGTAAGTTGTAGTGAAAGTGGTTTTGATTGCGGGGGGGGGGTTGTTTATTTAGTGTTCAAAAGTACTTATTTTGAAATAACATTGCCTAACTTGAAGATTTGTTTAATTCATTGGTTTGATTTAGGGGTTGAAAGAGGTTAAAAATGGCAAATGATTTCGTATACACGTGAAGGGTGGCACTGTTTATTTCCTAGTCAAAAATTGAATCTCCCAGGGAATAAATTAATAACAAAATAAAAACATGGGTAACATTGAATATTTATTGCAAGTTCACATTTAGACGACTTTAGTAGGGTTGTAACGAGATGAAATTGTCGAAAAACCTCTGACAATCCTGAAGGTCGGCAGAAGGTATTTTGTTTTTAAGGACGGAGTGGTTATTCAATGATGGGGTTTTAGGTTGTGCGGGGGGGATTAATTATTTGAGAGGGAGAGAGTTGGTGAGACCAAGGCGTGAGGCAAAACTATTCTCTTAAAAATTACAATGCCAAACATTTGATAAAACGTCAATCCGCTTAAAAAAGAAGCTTTACTTTGAATACAGTACGTGATCTTGGGTTTTCGATAGGCTGTGAGGCAAATTGCAGCTCTCAGTGAAATGTGATAAATTGTCTAAAATTTTCAGTCTAGTTAGTATTTGGCGAATTTCAAAAATTTGTTACCTTTATATGCATTTTAATACAAAAAACCCGTTGTATTATTAGTGATTTGTAACATATATGCTGTAGAGATGATGAACACCAAATTTCAGCCCTCTACGTATAATATTAAATCTATTAAAGCTGAAAAAGGTCGGGGAAATCATAGAAAATTTAAAGTTCTAGAGCTACCTAAGGGTGAAGGAAGCGAGATAGGGCAAAAGATCACAGGACCAAAGTTGCAGATCGTGAAAAATCCGTGGCACATGGTGCAGTCCATTCCTTCATAGAACCATCCGTTCGGCCATCAGAGCTCAAAATAACTGTTTTAAAAGCATTTTTAGACTTGTTAATAAATTTTTTGAGTGTTGAAATTTAAAATTGCTTTTTTAATAAATTTGCCCTCGGTTTTAATCAATGAGGAAAGTGCATGCCAAATTTCAGGTTCCTAGCTCAACTGTAAGTCATAAATAAACTGTCCTGAAAATGTTCGGGGATATAGGCAGTAAATCAAGGTGACACGAAATGAAATACCTCTAGAAAAACGCTGATATTTGAAAATTTTCGAAGATTTTTTAACTTTATATGCATTTTAACATTAAGGACTAGTTATTTTATTATTGATTTGTAACATATATGCTGTAACGATGATATATGCCAATTTTCAGCCCTCTACGTATAATATTAAGTGAATTAGATCTGGAAAACCAAGGGAAGATCTTCGAAAATTCAACTTTCTAGAGCTATCTAAGGGTGAAGGAGACCAGATACGGCAAATAGTCATAGGACCAAAGTTGTAGATCGTGAAAAATCCGTGGCACATAATGCAGTTCGTTTCTCGATAGGACTATCCGTTCGGCCACTAGAGCTCAAAATAATAGTTTTTAATAAAAGCTTTTTCCAACGATTTTTGAATGATTTTTTTGAGGGGGTCAAAATTTAAAATTGCATATAAAAACTTATTTACTATATCTGGCTCCTTAAATAACTCCCTCAGTTCCTTGTTTTTTTTTTTTTAATTCTCCAAACATCTCCTTCTATTATTGTTCCGTAAATTCTCCTCAAGACATTATTTTCAAAAGTTATCAGTTTCTTCAACTAAACAATTATCTTTTATACAAATATTTTTTTTTATAAAAATTCAATCGTAAAAGCTTAAAATGTCGTTTTAACTTGGCGTTTTGGTTTTATTGCAGCCAATGTAAAACTAATACAGTAATAAGAAAATCAGATTGAGCACAAACCGTGTATTTAAATTTACTTCCCGAGCTCCTAGCGAACAGTTACCACATGAGCGACGCATGGCGCGGGTCGTCAATAACAGCTTCTTTGGTAGTGGTGTTAAAACAAGATTATTTGACATCTACAGGCTTTTATGTCATATTAAAAATGTGTTTTGAAATAAACTCCACATGTGTGTGGGACTAAGGCGAGGCGAGATCTGGCCATCCGACCTTCGTTGTTGGATTAAAATGTTATGGTGGTTTTCTGGTTTGATATGGGTGGTTTGGGTCACTCAACCTGGATAATTTGTTCTGTTCACAGTTATAATAGTCTTTATTAATATATTACAATCATAATACGTTTGCACATTTATGTTGAGAGCGAAAAATGTGTCGTGTCATTATGTTTTATTAGAGACTTGAACAAAAAATACATATTTTTTTCTTAAAATACATGTGCATGTTTTTTTGTCAGTGGTGGCTACTGTAGGTAAAATGCCTATTGAATGTTGATGTATTGGTAGGACTTGCACGGTAACACTGAGGTATGGGACCATGATAACTCCTCGTTATGGAGCCCACAAATCCCCAAAAAACACTTAATCTGCCGAACACTTAATAGTTCATAATTATGAGATTACATTTACTTTTGAATCATTTCGAGGCTGCTTTTTGTAAAGACTTATCTGTTATAACCTCATTTTCTTTGAAGTAAATATTTTTATTGAAAATAAACTAAACAAATAACAAATAAAATATGTTGTGTAAACGACGACCGGCTTGGGCGGAAGTTGACGGCATTTGTACGTTTAATAAGGATTCAGTGAACACCTGTTTTGCTTCTTTTTACCCTTGTATAGAAGAGGAGGAGGACTTGTTTTTTTTTTTAATTTAATTCAGGCTATTGTCAATACATATGGACAATCAAAAAGGTCATTTAGACTAAATACAGACAAAATAAAAATATTTCAACTAAAACTTGAGAAATTGAAAAAAACTTGGGAGTCAATGGGTTAACCACAGTCTGAGTTCATAAGCTGCTCACAAGTTCTCTGTCAAAGTTTTAGAAATAACCGAGTTATCAATAAAAGTGTGGGATTAAATACTCTGTCGCTGTCTTGTCTTAGGGGAATTCTGTATTCTAGCAAAAATTTTCAATCTATTTAATTTAAATGTGGTACAGTAGCGATATTACAATCCGTCCATTTGGCAAGTTAGTTTGAGGTTTAAAGCGGAATATATTTTCAATTTTGAAAGGCATAAAACCCAAATTTGGGAGGTGGTGTCAAATGGACAATTTGAGCCCTTGAAATTGAAATTCACTCCCTCACATTGTGCACTCACTAATATGGAAAGAAGTTGGTTCATCGATGTAAACTGATCAAAGCTGTCTTGATAGAAAAAAAACATTTTTTCACCACATTAAAAAGGAAACTGTTATATTGATATCAAAGTAAGAAAACAGCCAGAGATAAAACCGCTGTAATTTTGAATCAAAATTAACTGATTTTAGTCACATTCTCTTTACAACAATTTGGACAAGAAAAATTAATCTTTAGAGGTTTTGAGGAATGTCTGCCGCTCACTTCACCGGCGCTTCTTTAATTATTGCCCTGTCTTCAAATTACACAGACTGTCTTTGAGTCGGTTATCCTTTTCTTTAGCAGAGATAAATTGTTCAAAAGTTAAAGGGCAAAATGTTCTTTTGTAACAGATTCTGCAAAAAGAGAACTTAAAAAATTCAGTTTAATCAACTAAAACTGTTTTTTTTTTTCGAATATTGAATATGGATACTCAGTAATCTAGATCAAAATTAAATTACCTTATAAATTGTATTTTCCGTAAAATTGCACTATCTAGCTGTAATGTAAAGTAATATTATATGAGCATATTGTTATAGCTAACCCATATTTCTTAGATTGTAATTAGAAGGTTTTAAGTCAACCACTAAATCGATCCAGATTTTCATATTATGGTATATAAAACAAATAACATTTTTCATCGTTGATTTCAAACCATCGATATTGAAATCATCCTTTGATTAACAAGTAGTTGTACTATCTATTTACATTTTCATACCAGAATGTTGTATTTTTTCTTCACGAAAGGTATGTGTCTCGGTACCATCATCATTACTTGGAGTCAGTAGTCCCCGACCGCATACGTATTGTATTGCAACCATAGAACACTCCGACAAAAGCAGCAAATAGAGCACAATAAAGCAGTGGCGCAGTGACAACATGGCTGGCTGTGATCGTAGCGGCGGTTACAGCTCTGCCGTACCGCCGACAACGCCACTGATTGTCCGCCAACACTCCGACAAAAGCAGCAAATAGAGCACAATAAAGCAGTGGCGCAGTGACAACACGGCTGGCTGTGATCGCAGCGGCGGTTACAGCTCTGCCTGTACCGCCGACAACGCCACTGATTGTCCGCCAACACTCCGACAAAAGCAGCAAATAGAGCACAATAAAGCAGTGGCGCAGTGACAACATGGCTGGCTGTGATCGCAGCGGCGGTTACAGCTCTGCCTCTACCGCCGACAACGCCACTGATTGTCCGCCAACACTCCGACAAAAGCAGCAAATAGAGCACAAAAAAGCAGTGGCGCAGTGACAACATGGCTGGCTGTGATCGCAGCGGCGGTTACAGCTCTGCCTCTACCGCCGACAACGCCACTGATTGTCCGCCAACACTCCGACAAAAGCAGCAAATAGAGCACAATAAAGCAGTGGCGCAGTGACAACACGGCTGGCTGTGATCGCAGCGGCGGTTACAGCTCTGCCTGTACCGCCGACAACGCCGCTGATTGTCCGCCAACACTCCGACAAAAGCAGCAAATAGAGCACAATAAAGCAGTGGCGCAGTGACAACACGGCTGGCTGTGATCGCAGCGGCGGTTACAGCTCTGCCTGTACTGCCGACAACGCCACTGATTGTCCGCCAACACTCCGACAAAAGCAGCAAATAGAGCACAATAAAGCAGTGGCGCAGTGACAACATGGCTGGCTGTGATCGCAGCGGCGGTTACAGCTCTGCCTGTACCGCCGACAACGCCACTGATTGTCCGCCAACACTCCGACAAAAGCAGCAAATAGAGCACAATAAAGCAGTGGCGCAGTGACAACATGGCTGGCTGTGATCGCAGCGGCGGTTACAGCTCTGCCTCTACCGCCGACAACGCCACTGATTGTCCGCCAACACTCCGACAAAAGCAGCAAATAGAGCACAATAAAGCAGTGGCGCAGTGACAACATGGCTGGCTGTGATCGTAGCGGCGGTTACAGCTCTGCCGTACCGCCGACAACGCCACTGATTGTCCGCCAACACTCCGACAAAAGCAGCAAATAGAGCACAATAAAGCAGTGGCAAAGTGACAACATGGCTGGCTGTGATCGCAGCGGCGGTTACAGCTCTGCCGTACCGCCGACAACGCCACTGATTGTCCGCCAACACTCCGACAACCGTTGGTCTGCATACTGTATTGATGCATCATTGTTTGTGGGATTGTGACTGCAGTAGCTATTTTATGTGATGACGCCGCTTTTATTCCGTTGTATAACCTAATTTCTTTTATTAAATTAGGATTAAGATGTTTCGTTTCTACTATTAAAACTGCAGATAGTAATTTTCAGTCAAATACAACAAAACGAGGAGATAAGACGTCAATTAAATAATATACTTAAGTCAATTTTAAAGACAAATTATAATCTTTAAATAATACATTTTTTAACTATGCAATCGAAATATTTTTTTATGGAACGGAGATTGGAAAATAATAATATTAACTGATGTGCAGCTTACATGACAATAATAAAGTCATCAAAGACCAAAACATCGTTTATTTATTTGAAGATATAGTGAAATTAAATGTGAGTGAAGTTAAATAACTTCGGGCACAACATATTTTACAACATTTGGTATTTAACTTGTAAGTAGGAATTTGCCGCAACAAAATAAATGTATATTAGGTTTCGTATATTAAAATTACACAAATTCCAGGTCTTGTGATTACGACACAGACAGAAGGGAAAGCAGACGGGAAGCAGGTGTGTTTGCATTGAGATTAAAATTCTAGTCACAGTTAGGACACCTTGATATTTTCAGGGGAACTGCTCTTTTGAAATGTACGTTTAACATTATTTAACACCATGTTTAATTTAATTACAATGAATAGGGCGGTCATAAATTATTGGTCAAATTAAAACTGAATAAATAATACAGCGACCTAAAAGCTTATGAATTGTTTTATAAAATAGTAAATTATAAACAAATTTTACTGCAGTAAGGGAATATTGGCTTTGATAAATTATTATATTTACATGGAAACTTTATTCATACTTAATTCGTATGTTTTGCCCCCAGACTCTCCCAACATTTATCCGAAAGACTTTTTGTTATAACTGTATGAATTATAAGTCAAGGGCAGAGTTTTTCGCTAAAAGGGGTCATCATCACGAACTTTAATATGGAAGGTTACTGAAATCGAAACTCATGTAATACTTAGAGAGATATAACGTGGAGTAGAACATAACGAGCAAATCATGGAGGACACGTTGAGAGTTATAGTTTGTTGACTTTTAAACTGAAGACATTGACTACGACACAATATTAATAGTGTGATAACAACTGTTCATTTTAAGTTTGCCATTTAATAAAGCTAATTCCTTTTGTTTGTAACAATTTAATCAGTATTTTTTTATTAAAGTAAAATAAAAAAATCACACTTAATTATATAATGAAAGTTTGTGACAATTTAATCAGTATTTTTTTATTAAAGTAAAATAAAAATCACACTTAATTATATAATGAAAGAAGTTAAGACAAATAAGGTTATTTCAATGACAATTGCAGTAGTGTATAAAAAGCCATGACATGAAGTAAAATAAACATTCAATTGACATATTGACATAGAGAAAATATAGAGAATTATAAAAACAGATTGGTTTCTAAAAAATAAATTAAAAATGGTTTACGAAAAATAAATAAAATGTGACGTTTGGTTTACAGTAAATAAATAAAATAAATACATAATGTGTGAGGTTTATATTATTTTAACATTATTGAAAAACTATGTTTCTAATTTGTTTTCAATGCAATAGTTTTAAAAATCTTATCATTTATTTATTCAAGTTTTAGATCAAATGTGTTCAATAATTTGATACCATCTTGTACTTGAGTATGAGTATGTTTTAACAACTCTGTACATATACCCCGTAAGTAGTATAGGATAAACTTAAGTTTAAATTTGTTCAAAAGGTTACATCAATCAATTCGTTTAAATTTTTGCCTGAAGAACAGATTTGGATGTAAGTGCTAAATATGATTTGGACAGCGCGGACGAAAGAGGAAAGTGTTAAATCCCACCGCAGTTTCAGGCTGTAGAAGGGATACGGGGATGTGGGCAGGCGGCAGTGTATCAGTGCATCTCGCCTCAGCACGGCCGAGTCAGCAGCCCCTTGTAACCTCTCCTTTGTTCTACACCCGATTCCACTTGGCTGATAATTAACTTTTTTACACTTAATTACAAACCTTCAAGGCTATTAAAATATTATGATAGGGCTAAGTAGGGTTATGGTCTTGCTGTAAGTTGTATATTTGACAATAGTTTTTTGACTAAAAACTGTTGTAAAATCTGTGTTCTGTCAGGGTATTCAAAATTATAAATATAAACAAAAAATAATGTTTCATTCTTATTTTTTTAAGGAAAGATTAGCATATAAAATGTTTATAATACCACATTGATGCATTGTTAAATGCGTTTAAAATTATTTTTGAAAAGCTGTCTTACACTTAGTATATAAACATCTTCCTGGTGCTTACCTAATTGCATTATTTGGGCACTCAGCGTATAAATATAACTAATGGCAAGACTACAATGAACGCTCGAACTGAAACTAAAAAAGAAAACTGCTTTTAAAGAAAAGACTTATGACGATGAATAATATTTTCGGCGGAACGCTTTAACGTGAATGGGGCCAGCAAGTTTTGACAATGGGCAGATGGTGTCGCCATTTTGAGCGAGGGGAGGGTGAGGGGTGCGGGCGCCAGCGCTGCTTATACAATTGTACAATTGAAATTCCACCCGCAGATGTGACTCGGCATTCACGTACAGTGATATTTCATAAGGTCTCTGATATATTTATTCGCCTGTATTTTATGTATATTTGAAATATCTTTGATATCTCTTCTGAGTACCTTCTTCAAAACATTTTCCTAAAATTAAAAATGTCATGTTTGGATGGTACATCGCAAAGCAAAATGTTTCTCCTTTCCAATAACCTTAAAAAATTGCCGATCACCATAGGCCAATAGTCCTGTCCGGCGATTTAAAGACATCTAGGTACCATAGTAGAAATCCTCGCAAGCCACGCAACCGCTCATGGAACAGGAGTCGCCAGTGGCTGGGACCGAACCAGCAACGTTTGAAATCTGTGACAGCTATACCTCTAGGCTAGCACCTCCGTAAAAAAACCCGTAACTCAAAAAGAGACACACAAAAAATTCTATTTATCTTCTTTTATTGAGAAGTTTTGGTTGCTCATTATGATTTTATTGCTCATTTACACAATTTATCAACAAAGATTAGGGTTACCAAACACTAGGATAAATTTTTACCTTGGTCTTTTTTGGGCTATATAAAACAAATAAATCCCTTTGATCTGATAATGTTAACTCTACATACTCACCCTTATCAATGGTGAAAATCGTCGAGAAGATTTAATCGTAAAGGAAGGAATTCGCAAAACTCCCTCTTAAATACCACCTATTTAATATAAAAAGTGATCCTCTTACTAAAAAGAAAGCTGAAATACTTAGAGAAATTACAGAATAAGATATTTAAAATTACTTGTTGAGCCGCCGGATCGTAGCTTTGAGAGTTGTAAAGTCCGGACGGTCTGCGGGGTCTTCGGCCCAGCACCGCTTCATCAGGCTCGTCACCTCCTCGTCGCACGGCAGCTCCGTCGTCGGCCGCAGACACTTGGACCCATTCCGCACCCCTTCCACTATCTCTGCAACATGGATCGCTACACGTTAGTATCTGTATCAGTGTCACCTCCTCGTCGCACGGCAGCTCCGTCGTCGGCCGCAGACACTTGGACCCATTCCGCACCCCATCCACTATCTCTGCAACATGGATCGCTACACGTTAGTATCTTTATCAGTGTCACCTCCTCGTCGCACGGCAACTCCGTCGTCGGCCGCAGACACTTGGACCCATTCCGCACCCCGTCCACTATCTCTGCAACATGGATCGCTACACGTTAGTGTCTGTATCAGTGTGTCACATCCTCGTCGCACGGCAGCTCCGTCGTCGGCCGCAGACACTTGGACCCATTCCGCACCCCGTCCACTATCTCTGCAACATGGATCGCTACACGTTAGTATCTGTATCAGTGTCACCTCCTCGTCGCACGGCAGCTCCGTCGTCGGCGTCGGCCGCAGACACTTGGACCCATTCCGCACCCCGTCCACTATCTCTGCAACATGGATCGCTACACGTTAGTGTCTGTATCAGAGTGTCACATCCTCGTCGCACGGCAGCTCCGTCGTCGGCGTCGGCCGCAGACACTTGGACCCATTCCGCACCCCGTCCACTATCTCTGCAACATGGATCGCTACACGTTAGTGTCTGTATCAGAGTGTCACCTCCTCGTCGCACGGCAGCTCCGTCGTCAGCCGCAGACACTTGGACCCATTCCGCACCCCGTCCACTATCTCTACAACATGGATCGCTACACGTTAGTGTCTGTATCAGAGTGTCACATCCTCGTCGCACGGCAGCTCCGTCGTCGGCCGCAGACACTTGGACCCATTCCGCACCCCGTCCACTATCTCTGCAACATGGATCGCTACACGTTAGTGTCTGTATCAGAGTGTCACCTCCTCGTCGCACGGCAGCTCCGTCGTCGGCCGCAGACACTTGGACCCATTCCGCACCCCGTCCACTATCTCTGCAACATGGATCGCTACACGTTAGTGTCTGTATCAGAGTGTCACATCCTCGTCGCACGGCAGCTCCGTCGTCGGCCGCAGACACTTGGACCCATTCCGCACCCCTTCCACTATCTCTACAACATGGATCGCTACACGTTAGTGTCTGTATCAGAGTGTCACATCCTCGTCGCACGGCAGCTCCGTCGTCGGCCGCAGACACTTGGACCCATTCCGCACCTCGTCCACTATCTCTGCAACATGGATCGCTACACGTTAGTGTCTGTATCAGAGTGTCACATCCTCGTCGCACGGCAGCTCCGTCGTCGGCCGCAGACACTTGGACCCATTCCGCACCCCTTCCACTATCTCTGCAACATGGATCGCTACACGTTAGTGTCTGTATCAGAGTGTCACATCCTCGTCGCACGGCAGCTCCGTCGTCGGCCGCAGACACTTGGACCCATTCCGCACCCCGTCCACTATCTCTGCAACATGGATCGCTACACGTTAGTGTCTGTATCAGAGTGTCACATCCTCGTCGCACGGCAGCTCCGTCGTCGGCCGCAGACACTTGGACCCATTCCGCACCCCGTCCACTATCTCTACAACAATCATCGCCACTTATAAGATACTTTAAGTATTGATCTCTGACTTAAAAATCCTATTTCAACATAAATTAAGTTACTTAAAAACCTTGTAATTCCAAAGCTTGTTGTATGTAAAACAAACTATGTCTATGTACTCGTAATTACTTAGAAAACAATTTATGGTTTCAAGAATGTAAGTTTAAACTCAATTTAAAAGTGTCACAATGAGTAAAAAAAGCATAATCGCATTGGTTAAAGTGTACAATTTTAAATGTGGTTTTATAGTACTAACAGGTTGTATAAATTAAACCAGTATTGCAGTTGAAATTATTTTCAATTATTTGTAATAAAAAAAACGCTAATCCTTGGGTTGTTAAATGTCCCTAAGGTCACTGATGTAATTTTATTCACTATCCCAGTAATGACAATTAGCTTTGATGAAAGACTGTGTTTACTCCAATCACCTGTTCACTTGAAATGACTATTAATATGTTAAATCTTGTGGAGACATACAAAGCTTTAAGGACCTCCAGGGTTCTACCCTTGAGTCTAAAATTAGTAAATTTGGTGTCCTGCACACCTTGACGCCGAGTTCTTTCCAACAACACCCAAATTATTAAAATCGGTTCAGAGCTGAACGAGGAATCTCGATCACAAAAAAACCTAGCATATTAAATAAATTAATACATAATTACATATTTCTAATAAGATTTAAAACTATTGAACGAGAATTTTTTGAAATTTTTGTTAAAACCTTTATGGAATTTCTTTTGAAGTTTTAGACTGAGGAAGAAAATGAGAGTTTATGATGAACGAATGAAAATGAGAGATCTGGGAGAACGAAACAGCCCACGCCAAAAGCTGTACATTAACTCAATTGGCAGGATTTTTCCCTTTAGGTCTAGAGTTTGCGTGATCTAAATATATATACCCAAAGTTAGTTTGACATGGAGTAAAATTCCTCAGCTGTAATTAATAAATCTATAGGAGCGAGTTTACTTTAGCGCACAATTTGTATTGAAGTACAGTAGAACCTCGATAGCAAGATCCTCAAAGGTTCCGGGAAAATCTTGTATTCTATGGACTCTTCTCACTAAGGGTTGTGTTATATACAAACCTTAAGTTAAGTGTCATTACAATTTCAAGGGCTCTTGAAAAGTGAACTTATTACCGGGGTTTTTGTCTTGGCGCATTATATCTTGACCCTTGGGAACCCTTTACACTTGATGCAAGCGGAGTGGAGTGAAATTCATCAGGAGACCACAGCTGACACACAAAGCTGTACTAGCCTGACGTGTTAGCATTTTCCAACAGCTGTCAGTGAACATCTTAATTGGCATTCGTAAACAAAATACAGTTGATGTTTGTAGAAATTTGTTTTTATATTGTTTGTTGTCAAAATTCATTGACAATAAACAATATCTGACAGCTCCAGCAATGGACTAGGCCAAGGGTCAAGATATAATGCGCCAAGAGTATCGAGTGTCTTATTATCGAGGTTAGACCGTATTGCCTCCTTTAATGTCCTCTATATATAACATACAAGTCATACATGATTTCCATGGTTTGATTACTTTATAAGGTTCAAAAATACTTCGAATCTATTGTAATGAAGTGTTTTAATACCCCCAAAGGGTAACCAAGACCAAGGGTATCCTTACCAAGGTTCCGAGTAAATATCAACCAAGTTCAGGGGTTCAATCAGGTAAACCCACAAAATAACCTACACTATTTCTAAATTAACATTCAGGAGAAGGGGAACCCAGAGCACCCCCAGGGTACCCAACACCTTACGGTATCCGAGCCCAACTGCTCCTGAGTATCCCAGGGTACCCGAACACCCATGGTACCCGAGCGCTCCAGAGCAGCCCAACACCTCACAGTACCCAAGCGCCTCACGGTGCCCAGGCACCCTATGGTACCGTAACACCCTGTGGTACCCGAACACCCGACGGTACCCGAGCACCAGGTACCCAAGTACCTCCTGGTACTCACTGGAGGGGAGGATGGAGCATCATGGTGCCCAATGGTGGGGACAGCGGGCATATAAGGCGGACTTTGGGGACCAGGAAGGCAGTTGGGCCCTAGCGGCCCGACCCATCGGATGGGCGTGTTGAGCCCCCAGCACCGTCGGACGGGCGTGTTGAGCCCCCGACACCCCGCATGGGCGTGCTGAGCCCGCGGAAGACCGGACGGGCGTGGTGAGCCCCCGGTACGCTGGACGGGCGTGCTGAGCCCCCAGCACCCGCATGGGCGAGGTGAACCCGCGGAAGACCGGATGGGCGTGTTGAGCCCCCGGTACGTCGGATGGGCGTGTTGAGCCCCTGACTCCCCGCATGGGCGTGCTGAGTCCGCGGAAGGCCGGAAGGGCGTGCTGAGCCCGCAGAAGGCCGGAAGGGCGTGTTGAGTCCCCGGTACGCTGGACGGGCGTGCTGAGCCCCCAGCACCCGCATGGGCGTTGTGAACCCGCGGAAGGTCGGACGGGCGTGTTGAGCCCCCGGTGCGTCGGATGGGCGTGCTGACCCCCGACACCCCGCATGGGCGTGTTGAGCCCGCGGAAGACCGGACGGGCGTGTTGAGCCCCCGGTACGTCGGATGGGCGTGTTGAGCCCCCGGTACGTCGGATGGGCGTGTTGAGCCCCCGACACCCCGCACGGGCGTGTTGAGCCCGCGGAAGGCCAGATGGGTGCGTTGAGCCCCCGGCACGCTGGATGGGCGTGCTGAGCCCCCGGTACGTCGGATGGGCGTGTTGAGCCCCCGACACCCCGCATGGGCGTTGTGAACCCGCGGAAGGTCGGACGGGCGTGTTGAGCCCCCGGTGCGTCGGATGGGCGTGCTGACCCCCGACACCCCGCATGGGCGTGTTGAGCCCGCGGAAGGCCGGACGGGCGTGTTGTGCCCCCGTTACGTCGGATGGGCGTGCTGACCCCCGACACCCCGCATGGGCGTGTTGAGCCCGCGGAAGACCGGACGGGCGTGTTGAGCCCCCGGTACGTCGGATGGGCGTGTTGAGCCCCCGGTACGTCGGATGGGCGTGTTGAGCCCCCGACACCCCGCACGGGCGTGTTGAGCCCGCGGAAGGCCAGATGGGTGCGTTGAGCCCCCGGCACGCTGGATGGGCGTGCTGAGCCCCCAGCAGTTAACTGGTTTGTGAGTCGTAGTTAAGGAGTGGGGGAAACGACTTCATGTAGTTTACCCCCTCCAGTTTTGTTTGATATATAGGGCGATTAGTAAGTTACGTTTGGGCAGTGACCCGATTAGACCGTCCCACAGCTATCTCCTGAGCGAACGCGCCGCCAGGAGGTCTTCTCTGCAAGTTCCGTAGCGTGGGGTACGAGGATCCGCTGGGCTAAGTTGTGGGCCGTGGGGCCAGAATCGTCTTCGGAAGGAGAGCGCAACCCAGGGATCTGAGCTCACTGTGTGATACACAGGAGGAGGAGCTCGACGGCGTGGCAATAACCCCCCGGGGCATCACAGAAGCGACTAGATTGATCCATCTACGGACGCGGTGAGCTGGTTCCCGGAGTCCACGTCAAGACTACAAACCAGTGATTGGATCTTGTATATTGTGTATATATTATTTGAACTGTGTGAATAAATGTAAGTGACTGGATGTCCGGACGATTTCACTTAGAACCCTTACCAACCCTTGTTAAGGTCTAGTGCTCGAGGAAACTTCCTCACAAGATGTTGGCGCCCGAACAGGGGCTCGAGTGAAAATTAGTGCAGTGTAAATAGTGTCAGTGACTAGTGATTTTTCAAAATTTTTAAAATTGATTGGGAAACGGACTTGCCGTTTGCAAACGCTGAAATGCCGTCAGACACCGAATCGGACAGTGGAAGTGTCGTAGGGGAAGAAGAAAAGAAAAACCCGAGGACTGGATGGATCTACACTCTTAGGAAAACAGAACTGCAAGAGGAGCTGAAAAAGTTTGGCCTTCAGTCTTCAGGAAAAGTTTCTGCCGACCGAAGGATGATGTGCAGCTTTATTCGTGGAGAGTACAAACCACCTCCAGCAGCCTCCAGCACCCAGAACCTCCCCTCAGGACCCGGGAACGTTGGAGCAACAGCTAGCTCAGAACCAGCAGCCAATGGGTCTACCGTCCCTTCACAACCAAAACAGGAGGAGAGGAAACCAGAGGCCGGGTCGAGTGGAGTAAATTTGAACGTAAGTCATATACCTCCCGAAAAATTTAGTATCTGTAACACAGTAAGAAAATGGAACTTGAATTTTGACGGCGACAAGGATGTTATATTTTTTCTAGAGTGGTTAACCGAAATGAAAGATGCCTATAAATTAAAAGAAGAGGATTTTTTATGCGCTCTTCCAGAGTTACTAAAAGGGAAAGCATTATTGTGGTACTGGAACTCTAGGTCACTGTGGAATTCTTGGGCTGAGTTTTTAACCCACTTTGAGTCCCAGTTTTTCCCTAGAAGATATAGGGAGACGCTAGACCTGGAAATCAGAGCTCGGACTCAGGGCCCCAATGAGAAGTTTAATGATTTCTCAATAGCACTTCAGACTCTGATGCGTAGGCACGGCAGATACTCGCCAGAACAACAATTCACCCAGATCTATGAAAACATGCTTCCAGAGTATAAGTTGTACGGGCTTAGACAAAATATTAAGACTATACCTGAGTTAATGAGAGCGGCTAGCGAATACGAGGCTATTCAGCTCGCAGCCCAAACCTACAGACCCCCGGTAAATGCCGCACAGGCGAGGTACCCAGTTCTGGCGTACAACCCTAACTCCACTCTCCCTAGGCCCTCAGCTGGCCGGACCCCCACGCAGGGCTTCCGCCCCAACAACTCTCAGGATAATTCCAGGAGGAATTACAACTCAAACAACGGAGGACAGAGGGACACCGGACCCAAATGTTACAACTGTGGTAGACCAGGTCACCGCTATAAGGATTGTAGGCTCCCCAAGAAAGCTCCCACATGTCGGGATTGTGGGGCTGAATACAGAAACGGATCGTGCAATTGTGCAAAGGCGGTAAACTCCAGTGGGGACTGGAAAAGGAGGGGTCCTCCAAGTCCTCGAGCATAAACAAGTTGGACCCCTTAAGCGAACTGTCAGACCCGGAAAAGACAGCGCAGGCTAAGGAACCAATAGCAGGTTCGGATAATAGATTGTATATAGATGTAAATATTCTTGGTTACATTGTAAGAGCTCTAGTAGACACCGGTGCTACTAGGAGTTATATTAGTAAAACAATTTCAGATATAATTGAAAGCCTAGGGGCTAAGTCACAAACTATAACTGATCAATTTGCGAGGGTTGCAAATGGAACCAGGGTTCCCGTTGGTAAAAGTTTTGACATAGAAATTACGGTGGGGAATAAAGTACTTCCTATAAAGGTATACATGCTACCCGGTCTGGTAACCGAGGCAGTAATTGGAGTGGAAACTCTCAAGGAATGGGGAGTAAACATAAACTTAGCTAGTCAAGAGATTGTGTGGTCGAATAACGAGTCATGTCCCATAGAGACCCAGGAGGATAACGAGGCATCAAGAGGCATACGTCCCCTGACTGCGGAGGAGGAAACAAAAGTAAAACAGTTTTTAGAGGTATAACTGAAAAAGTTTGAGGGCATCTATACGAGTAGGCAGAATATACGAGTAGCCTTTTTGAGCAGATCGCAAAGGAGTATGGAATCACCCATAGGTTCACCCCACCATATACCCCTCAGGCTAATCCAGTCGAGAGAACGAACAAGGTAATAGAAACAATGATAGCACAGTACCTAGAAAAAACACAGCGTAAATGGGATACGCTTCTCCATGAGTTTATATTTGCTTATAACACCGCTACCCATACGTCCACAGGGTTTACGCCAGCATATTTGAATTATGGGCGAGAACTTCGAACGCCAGAAATGCTAGCTCTGCCACAGGACGCATTGGATGAAACGGACCCGAGGTTAAAAGCCCACGAAATGCAAGTTGTTTTTAATTTAGTAAGGAAAAATATGGAGAAAGCGCATGGTACACAGCGTCATTATTATAACCTAAGAAGAAGGCCTTATAAGCCTAAGGAAGGCGACAAGGTTTATTGTAGAGATAGACACCTGTCACAGGCGCAGAAGGCAATTAACACAAAATTATTACCTAATATAAGTATTCAGGACCCCACCTAATTACAAAGGTAATTTCACCAATCGTAGTTGAGGTTTACCGGAACGGGAAACCAGTGCGAGTACACGTCAAGGATATAAAAACTACAAACGATTAGTTATATACGGAAAAGAAGAAAAAACACCTCACTTAAAAAAATAAATAAAATAAAAAAAGGGGAAAAATTGGGAGAAGAACCGGATATTTGGAGCGCCTGCGATTTGTAAATACAGTCTGACAGTACACAGAAGCAGGCCGGCGGTATCAAAGGAAATGTAGGGGGCCGGTCAGGTAGGCATGGCATTTCCAAGGGTCGCGGACCCCCAGCCTTGAGGAAAACCCTCTGTTAACAAAGGAGAAAGGGGTAGCATTACAATAACCTTTCCGGTTTAAGCAGGATTATGACCCAGGTCAGGGGCAGCAGGGCGCTACCTCTTCATTATTATCACAGTAGTCGTGACGATCACATCACCATGGACGTCTCTCCCGCGGACCTCGCCGCTCTCACAAGCAACGAATGTATCAATGACAAAGTAATTGCTGCGTACCTAAATATCCTGCAGGCCCGGGGTACCAGATCCGGGTGGCCCAAGATATATGTGTTCAACACACATTTCATGGAGAGATTGATGAAATACAGCAGGTACGAAACGCGTCGACCTGTTCCGCTTCGACCAGCTTCTGGTACCATACTTCGTAAAGGAAACAAAGCACTAGGTGCTTTTAGTAGCAGATCTGCGAACCAAGGAGTTGTTGGTGTTTGATAGCCTGTATATGGAGAACACGACAAAGCAACGGACGCATTCATGGACTTCTTGCGCGCTGAAGCTATCCAAAAAAGAAAACAGTTCCTAATGACGCGGAAATGGAGGACCATAAAGAGAGGCGGGCCGAAACAATACACTAAGGTTGACTGCGGGGTCTTTTTGTGTCTCACGGCTGAGGCGTACAGCGCGGACCGGACGATCTCCTACTCCCAAGGCAACATCAAGTGGCTGAGGGAAGTTATGGCACGAGAATTAAAAGAAAACCGAATTAAAAGCCATCAACAACCCCCTCCCGACATCCCCGGTGTAAAAATTACCCCCGCCAAGAAAGGGAGGAAGAAAATCAAGCGATCTACCTCCCCGCTGTTCACTCCGACAGAAACAACGAAGGAAGAAACACCTACTGCCGGTACCGACGAAACCGAAGTTACTCCACAACGCAGCGACCGTAGACGGGCATCGACTAGTTCGTCATCATCAGAATCCTCCTCCTTGAGTTCGAGTTCCTCATCGTCCAGCTCCGAGGGAGAAGAGGAGTCGGCGACTAAGAAATCCAAAGGAAGCGTGTCCTCGCCCACGACCGAGCGCCGTGAAATCAGCACTCCGGTGGAGACAAACTTAGTACCAGCAGACAAGCCGCCTACTCCCGATGTCCTAGAGGCTAAGATCTCACCAGAAGAAGCCTCACAAATCGCCAACGAAGACGCCGAGGAACTGGGAGCGATAGGAGAGCCAAACGATTTTCAGAAGGAATTCGTCAGGGACTGGGAGCTAGTCTCCACCACAACAGGGGAAATCGGGATCGAGTCACCGGTGTTAGAGGAGCGCACCTGCACCTTGTCAGCACCGCCAACCCTAATACCCCTGTCACCTCAAACTCCAACGGACACCCCATCGGACCCAAGACGCTTCCAGGTTCAAAAGCTACAACAGACCGCCTCAGACATGCGAGAGGTTACGATGAGTCAAGATGGACCAGACACCATCGTCGTAACGGTGGACAACCCACGGCCGAGTACAAGTTTCCACAAGAGCAGAAAACGCTCGGCACACAAGGCGCCAATTTCCGCCTCCCATAAAAGAAAATCCCGTCAACAGAAACGGAAATTTCGTGACCGGAACACAAAGGCTAGATATTGGGCACCGCCGAAATAAGTGATAGTGTTATCCTTATCTTTCCTTATCTTTCATTGACAAGCAGATAAACAGGGAGTGATTGTAAAAAGAAAAGTTTCGAAGTTTTTTTTTTAAAACGATTGTATTTCTCTGTATTATGTCACTAGTATTAAAATATTAGTTACCATTATATTATCCATTAAGTTTCATGTGTTTTATAAAAAAAAGTGAGTTTATGTTTTCAAAGAATGACAAGTGCTAATTGTTTTGTCGTTCAGTAGAAAAACGGTGATTATCTGATTTACAATGTAGATAACAAACAAGGGATATATTTTAATATTTGTTAAACTAAAAAAAATATATCAGTATGCTGTCTAGTTTGTTAAAACTGAAAAAGCTATGAGTTAAACAGTTTGTTAATTTTAATTTTGTTGTTCCTTATAGAAGATGTTTTTATTTACGTTGATGAAATGGATGTTTTTAATTTACTTTGGTGAAATAAAGAACTGTTTGTTACTTCTTGCAATTATATTTTTGGAAAACCCCTGGGTATCCTCCTGAAAAAATATTGAAAAGAAAAAAAAGGGGTAAACCTGAACACCAGTGATGGTAATCAATATGATTTTAATGAACCAACTTGGAAGAGTTTCTTAAGGGAACAATGTAAGTTATTTTAAAAAGGTAGAATCTTCCTTTGGGGGGGCTGTTTGTTTTTTTTGCCTCCGGGAAGAAAAGGGAGAGTGTAATGAAGTGTTTTAACACCCCCAAAGGGTAACCAAGACCAAGGTTATCCTTACCAAGGTACCGAGTAAATATCAACCAAGTTCAGGGGTTCAATCAGGTAAACCCACAAAATAACCTACTTTATTTCTAAATTAACATTGAGGAGAAGGGGAACCCAGAGCACCCCCCGGGTACCCAATACCTTACGGTACCCGAGCCCAACTGCTCCTGAGTATCCCAGGGTACCCGAGCGCCCCAGAGCAGCCCAACACCTCACAGTACCCAAGCGCCTCACGGTGCCTAGGCACCCTATGGTACCGTAACACCCTGTGGTACCCGAACACCCGACGGTACCCGAGCACCAGGTACCCAAGTACCTCCTGATACTCACTGGAGGGGAGGATGGAGCATCATGGTGCCCAATGGTGGGGACAGCGGGCATATAAGGCGGACTTTTTAGGACCAGGAAGGCAGTTGGGCCCTAGCGGCCCGACCCATCGGATGGGCGTGTTGAGCCCCCGGTGAGCTGGGTGGGCGTGTTGAGCCCTCAGCACCGTCGGACGGGCGTGTTGAGCCCCCGACACCCCGCATGGGCGTGCTGAGCCCGCGGAAGACCGGACGGGCGTGGTGAGCCCCCGGTACGCTGGACGGGCGTGCTGAGCCCCCAGCACCCGCATGGGCGTGGTGAGCCCGCGGAAGACCGGATGGGCGTGTTGAGCCCCCGGTACGTCGGATGGGCGTGTTGAGCTCCCGACACCCCGCATGGGCGTTCTGAGCCCGCGGAAGGCCGGAAGGGCGTGTTGAGCCCCCGGTACGCTGGACGGGCGCGTTGAGCCCCCGGCACGCTGGATGGGCGTGCTGAGCCCCCAGCAGTTAACTGGTTTGTGAGTCGTAGTTAAGGAGTGGGGGAAACGACTTCATGTAGTTTCCCCCTCCAGTTTTGTTTGGTATATAGGGCGATTAGTAAGTTACTATCGTCAGTATACGTTTGGGCAGTGACCCGATTAGACCGTCCCACAGCTATCTTCTGAGCGAGCGCGCCGCCAGGAGGTCTTCTCTGCAAGTACCGTAGCGTGGGGTACGAGGATCCGCTGGGCTAAGTTCTGGGCCGTGGGGCCAGAATCGTCTTCGGAAGGAGAGCGCAAGTCAGGGATCTGAGCTCACTGTGTGATACACAGGAGGAGGAGCTCGACGGCGTGGCAATAACCCCCCGGGGCATCACAGAAGCGACTAGATTGATCCATCTACGGACGCGGTGAGCTGGTTCCCGGAGTCCACGTCAAGACTACAAACCAGTGATTGGATCTTGTATATTGTGTATATATTATTTGAACTGTGTGAATAAATGTTTGTGACTGGATATCCGGACGATTTCACTTAGAACCCTTACCAACCCTTGTTAAGGTCTACTGCTCGAGGAAACTTCCTCACAGTATAAAGCAAGGGTACTCTGACCTCGAGGGGGCAAATGCTTAAGGTAATCATATTTGAAGTATTGATGTACCATATTTATGTATGTTATTTGAATCAATGCCACTAATACATAATGAAAATTCGTAAAGAAATCTTTTTTTATATTATATTAAAATAGGCATATTTTCTTTACCTAATTGTTTCTAGCACAATAATCCAGGATTTTTGTCTAAATTAGCGTGAAAGCTATATCTCTGTTAAGAATAATTTAATGGAATAATTAATTTCACTATGATTTTTTTCATTCATAACTCTTATATTTGCTATAGTAATAAATGTTAAATTGAAATCTATATATTAATACGCAAGCGGTTTTCTTTTCACAGTCCAACCGCAATAACGGCTGGATGGATTTTAACGTTTGAGGTGTCAAATTAAAGGGATTGTTGTGTAGATTTGTCATCAAGTCTCAGAATTTTAAAAAAGGGCGTCACAAAAGTACAGTAAAGGGCTGAAGTTTCGGAACAGTAGCGCTATTCATGGACATTGAAGCAAGCTCAGTTTACTTTGTTTATAAACTGAACATATGGCCAAGCTCTGAAATAGTTCTACAGGTAAACTTATTTTTACAGTTGGTTTGATTTTGTTTTCAACAGTTTTCTTTTTTTAAAGATTTATTATGTAATTTAGGTTATGTTATGAAGTTTTTAACGCTGTTAATCATGCAGTTACCAGTTTTACAATGTAGTTTACGATATCTCATAGTGTTTTTTGAAGTTACATTAATCTGAGCAAATCTTTTTTTGGATTTGTTGCATTTATAATGCCACCGATAAGAAGACGAACATTGACCGGTCGGAGTTCTGCCGACATAGATTCCTAAAAATTGGGGGAAACGAATGTCTGCCGAAGAACTACCATTCTCACTAGAAAATATGGAATTACTTTGTAATCATTGCAGAGGAAAACACTTTAAGGGGAAAAAACTGGTACGTTAAGGACATTTAATCCGTGTTGCCATAAAAGTGAAGTGAATTTAGAAGAATACACCCAATAAAAATGTACTAAACATCTCATTGACGGACTGGGAACATAGCTGGGAAATTACTGGGAAACAAAAAAAGAAATAAAAACTACCTCAACAATATCAGATCCTACAACTCCGCATTTGCGATGGTGCATTCTGAAGCAAATATAGATTAATCCATCGTAGGAGGTGTATATAACTTTCCAATTCACGTTATTTTTTATAATCGGATTGAGACTTTACTTTCTGCAGAAAACCATCAATTTAAGTACCCTCAGGTATATTTATATAACGTTATTACACTTCCTAATAGAGATAATGGCTGGCATGTAGGTTTGAAACATGCTCAAGGAACCTTTGTGGTACGCAACCACATGTTGCAGTATTCCTCTTTTCGACTTGCTGTACGGGATTTTTTTTGTATTCTGCATAGGTCCGAAAATCTTCTTTTACATTGGGTGATTAATATGTATGTGAGGATAGAAGGCTCTCGACTTGGCTTTAATTCGGAATCATCCAACTGCGTGTAGATATGTTTTAAATGGACTTTGTCAAACAGCAAGCTAACCACTAAAACTGACGTATTTGAGGTAATTGGGTAATCCTCCCTTCGCCATTTATAGGATTACCACAAAATATGAACTAAAACTACCTGGACGTAATAGCTATCGTTCAACGGTTTGAGATACCTTTTTTTATTCTTCACAATGACATGTAATCTTAAGTGGTCTGCAATTTGGAACCTGGAGCTCGGCACATTTTCAACCTGACTTAATAGCAAGAGTTTTTCACATCGAGTTAAAGGAGCTAATACCAGGAATAAAAAAAACTTATTTGGAAATGCTAATTTTTTTGTGTATGATGCTGATATACAAAATATAGTTTCAGAAACGTGGATTACGACATGCACGTATTTTATTAACTTTTCATGAACAAGACTGAATCCATGAAGTCGATGGTATCGATCATGTCCATGCACAACTTCCTAATCTTGAAGCACTATCATTAACTTAATAACTGCAAATAAATATATTAATTAATTACTAATATTGATCCTATCAGTACCTAAATATTGCTCGATTTCGAGCAACAGGCTACCTAGTATATATTTACCAAGACTTAAAACTTTCTAGCCAAAAAATTTTTGAAACTATTATATATATACAGGGTGTATATAAAGTCCCGCACGGTCTTAATATTTTCTAAATGACAACAGATAAATCAATAAGATTTGGTACATCAACACCACACCTAAAAATCTACTTTTTTAAGAAACTATCAATTTTCTGTCATATCATGGGGACGTCCCGCAAGGGGTCAGAAGGAAATCTTAAATAGGAGCATAGGTCAATATGCACATCATTTTAAAGGGCTTAGCTAGCAGAGTTTAATGCCGCAAACCGCATTCAAAAAGGTCGATCCAGTACAAAATGGCGGCTGTTCGAAGGTTTTACTTTGTTACATTTTACTAGTACAGTAGCCACAATCACATTAAAGCAAAACTGCAACTAAATTAATACTGCAGCTAAATACTACATTATGCGTGTCTATAGAGAAGTTAATTATGACGATAGTTATCTTAAAGGGTTACAAATTTGGTCATAATAACATATTGTTAACGGGGAAAACCTGGTAAACATTTCAACAGCCGCCATTTTGTACTGGATCAACCTTTTTGAATGCGGTTTGCGGCATTAAACTCTGCTAGCTAAGCCCTTTAAAATGATGTGCATATTGACCTATGCTCCTATTTAAGATTTCCTTCTGACTCCTTGCGGGACGTCCCCATGATAAGACAGAAAATTGACAGTTCCTTAAAAAAGTAGATTTTTAGATGTGGTGTTGATGTACAAAATCTTATTGATTTATCTGTTGTCATTTAGAAAATATTAAGCCCTTGCAGGTCTTTATGTACACCCAATTTAAATGGCCGCCATTTTGTAACGGGTGATCCTTTTGAGGCACGGTTTCCGGCATTGAACTCTGCTAGCTAAGCCCTTTAAAATGATGTGCATATTGACCTATGCTCCTATTTAAGATTTCCTTCTGACTCCTGGCGGGACGTCCCCATGATATGACAGAAAATTGATAGTTTCTTAAAAAAGTAGATTTTTAGGTGTAGTGTTGATGTATCAAATCTTATTGATTGATCTGTTGTCGTTTAGAAAATATTAAGCCCGTGCGGGACTTTATATACACCCTGTATGTATATTAAATATTATAAATTATATATTTTTCTTTAATGGAGTAAAAAATTTGTTAATTTCGCTCAGCCAATGGAAACAGATTTTTTTTCTTTGTAGATAAAAAAGTAATTTTCCAAGATCCTGAACAAGAGTTCTTGTAAAAATGTAATGTTTTCTAATTAATAAAAGCAATCAGAGGCTCAAAAATCCATAATTGAACTATCAATTACTTTTTTTAGAGATGTGTACGTAAATCATTAACATGTTTTTATTAACTCCTTATTAACATTTTATGGTGGATTAATAATTGCCAACTGGAATTGACCAGTGAGCTGTAAACTCATTTGGTTTATTTCACAATCTTATCATAACTTTAATGTCTTATCGACGTAATTAATAATTTGTTGGGTACGTTTACAAGAGTAGCCAAGAAGGTAAATTTTAACCACCTCTGAATTCAGAGGAATTATGATAAAACTGTTTAAATTAATGAACGTTAAAAATTAATAAAAATCCGAATCTGTTTTATTAATTTATCTTAGTTTATCCTCGGATTTCAGGTTAAGTGTACTGCTTGGGTTGAGTAAGTGGATTTGACGAGGGGCGTGGCTAGCGAGTGGAGGGGGAGATCCACCTGCATAATCTCTGGAGGTGTCATGTAAAGGATAATCAGCTTAGGAATCTTGCGAGTAAGGATGTATAGTGGGAAAACAACATACTTTTCAAAGACTACAAAATTAAACTCTTAAGAATTTGTAATTATAAATATATTTTGACTATTAAAGCTACTTTTCGAATGAACATTTATGGATGATAGTTGAAGCACGAATCTACGGAAAAACCCAGCCAAATGTATCCTAACGATCTGAAAATTACATTATTTCATTACTCTGTGTACGTGTTTTTCAAAGATTTGTTTACGTAATAATTTCCTTGAAATAATATCGGCAAGAAAATATCACTAGAAAGTCGTATATTTTTCTTATAAACGCAATTACGTATAACGTAAGGAATAGGGGCAAAACTAATGTTTTTTTCATTGTAATGTTTAATTTTAATATGTCTCTAACAATATTGAAAGTCTTAAGTACGTTTACATAATTCTACGCTGACTCTAATAAAGTACAAATATTGCATACAATAATTAATTGAAGTAAGTCTACAAACAGGAACACATTTAGCCAAGTTTTCTAAGCAATTTTATAATGGTTGACGACTGACATTAAGACGATTAGATATTTTTTGGTAGTTATTTTTGAAATACCAAATATTTATTAACATATTATATTCCTACATTGAACACATATTCTATTATGGAACAAAAAACGTTTTTGAAAATAGATTTTATAAAAACTAATTAGAATTGTACGAAATGCGTTATTGATAATGAAATCAGGATTCATGATTCTTATAATCTTTATCTAAACTCATGCGATATCGTAATGTAGGTTGGTTGGTGCGTATTTTTGGAACTGAAATCCCGAACGGAAGAGCACTTTGAAATAATGAGGCTGCCTCAGAAAACAAACTTAACAACTACTAACTTTACTTAGAAGACAAGGAAAAGTTCTGTTGTTGCGACATCCTTACTTCAGGGGGTGCCCAGGTTTATTAGCCTCCTGGTTTTAAACTGAGCGTGTACATTATACTTGATGATCATTATTTGAATTTATTATAATTATTTAAATTGTTTTTTGTATTTTTTGCATAGCCCTGCTTTAATTATAAACCATGGAAATGTCGGAACTAAAAACGTTATGAGGACATAATATGTCAAAGCAAATTTAAAACGCAATTTTGTTTAAAACATGAAAGTACATTTCCTAGTTTAAATAAGTCGTGTAAGTGGTTTCATGCAGTAATATCATTCTAACGTTAAGGTAACAGTGCCAAATAAGTTTCAAACTTGGCACATATCCCATTTGATATCTGACTAAAAGTCCCTGCTTATTTTAATAATTCAAAAAAGTGGGAGAGCTAAATTTCTATGACTTTTTAAGGAAAGTAAGGCTTATTACTTCAGTAAAGTATTTGCGCAAATAAAAAAGCAAAATTTATATACAGAGTTTTTAGTAGTTTTAACTAAAACAATTATTAAGAAATTAGTAAAAACGGTCAAAATATTAAGGTCTAAAATATATCACGAGCATAAAAGTATGTTTATATGATAGTAGTTGTCAAAACGTAACTATTGAAAATAAGGATGTAAGAAAAGCAGTAAAATCGAATTTTTTAAAAATAAAATTAACAATAGTCAAGTACGATATGTTTATTCCCACCTTCCCTGCTATTTTCACTTTGAAGCAGAGATGAAAATTCAAGAAAGTGGCGAAAAGAAAGTAGATTCGTACATTTTATCACCGTTGTCACAAAAGCGATTAATTCAATTGAATAAAGGGTTTCTTATTTCCTATAATATGATGAATTATTGATACCTAAAATTCATGAATAAGTTTTATTGTGAGCTCTGCTTAAAAGCGGATTTCAAAACTCCAAAGCTTCCCAGAGAAAGGCCATAAGTTATCTATTATACTCCCACAGTAAGCAGTCGATACCAGAGTCGCATTTAAATTTATGTTTATTATTACCTCTAGCAAGTAGACTCTTGGTTTAATTTTGAGTGGAGTTTATTTTGTATTTGGAAATATAATATTTATGTCTCTTAATTGTTAACGCTTTAATGACACTTATTTTCAGAATTTTTATTTGCAAGGAAATTTCATTAGAAAACAAGATAAATATCACGGCTATTAATAATTGAAAAAACACGTTCTAACGTCCAGATGAAAATTGAATAGTAATAATAATAATAATAATATTAGTAATATTAATAATAATCTATAATCTATAAAGCTATAGTCTATAAAATAATAATAATATTCAATATTCAACATTCTTTATTTCCTCGCATGTGCAAGCAGCTTGCAATGCAGTACATGCATATCCCTCTAGCTTAGAGCTATTTGAGGGAGAACTTATATCATTGTTTTATGAATATTATTAAATTACAAAGAAAAAATGTGTCTTTTATAAATTATATATTTCTTAAAAAATTACAACCTTGTTTTATTGATTCACGTATTCACTAATGGGTTGATGCATTACGCCCAATACACTATAAAAAATATGATAATAGTACATAAAGTATAAAAATATTTTACTATTATAAATAGGTTCTATAAAATAATTTAACAATAATAAGCTATATTTCCAAATTCAACAGCATTATTAACAGACAACAGGTCAAAAAACATCAAACATAACAATTTAACATATCTATAAATTGAATAACAATTGGATTTTTACTCTGTGTCCTTCTTACTCCGCGCCCCGCGCCCCTCCACTTCCACTTTCACTTTTCTACTCTGCTATGACCAGTCAAAGTTTAGAACCCGCCGTTTAGATCAGTAGAGTTTTTTGTGAGGCGTTGCCTTAACAGAAACTTAATGACAAGCCTCTGTAACAATAAAATGTAAATTATGTTTTCGTCATTCCCTTTTCTTACCAACTTTGTACGGTTGATGTTTTACTAACCATTGTATTGTGTGACTAGCAACTAATATATAAATCTTACAAGGTAAGTGATGGTGTTTACAAACATATTTACTATAACCTTAGTTCATTTCAGCCTACTCCTACTCAATTTTAATGATTGTTCATGAAATAAGCTCTTAATTTTATTTCCATCTCATTACGTGTTTCCAAATACTTTAGTACTTTAGCTCTTCTGGCAAAGCGTTTAGTAAATTAGTTACTCTAAATTACGGTACATTTTTTCCATAATGGTTGTTGTATCTAAATGTTATAATCTGGCGTTGCCTAATGTTGTAGCCTACATTATTGATTAGCCTATGCTCATCCTTAAAATAATTTCTAATTGTGTGTATGTGGCCAAAGAATTAAAAGACATTATACCTTGAATTTCGTTTGGTAAATCACAGGATAATATTCTTACAGTTATGTCTAATAAATTTACGAGGCGTTGTTTTATATAATCTGAAGCCATGTAATAAACAGTGATTCCATAATATACTACACTTTGAACCAGGGAAAGTATATCATTATTTTTATGCTTACTGGAAAATTATTTAGTCTGTAGCATTATTTAAACATAATTACTCTCAAAACATTTTATAAATTAGTTAGATGAGTTTTAAATTTCATGTCAGCGTGTAAGAACAAACCCAAATGCTTAATATTGTTACTAAAAGGTAATGCTAAGCATTTACAAAATGTTTCTGGCAAATGATCATAAAAGTGTAGATTGGAGTGACAAACCAAGCCTACATCTAAACTTTCTTTTAAAACGATTCTAGGGTTCTTAAATATAATGGCTTTTGTTTTGGCTGAGTTCACTGTAATACTGTTTTTGAAAAAAATTACCAAGTCGAGATCAGATTGCATTTGCCTCATGCCTGCTTTCAGATTGGTATGGACTATGTATATAATGTTGTCATCGGCATACTGCAATATTTTACTGTTTAACTAGGCTAAGACATTGACATATACATTAAATAACATAGGAGAAACCACACTTCCTCAAACCAAGCCGCATTTTTTACTGTACCCATCACAAAATACATTACCAATACTAACATGACACATCCTATCATTAAAATAACTCTATAAAAAATGTAGTAACTTGCCACCTATGCCTATTTTTTGCAACTTAAACAGCATTATTTCATAATTAACAAGGTCGAACGCTTTGGTGAGGTACTGCAACTACAAATTTATTTTCATTTAAAGCTTTGGTTATGTCATCTACAAAAGATTCTAAAAGGCCTATTGTTGATTTATTAGGCATGAAGCCAAATTGGGTTCTACTAATCATTCCTTCTTTGCTTAAGTAATTTTGTAACTGTATACACAAACATAATGTTCAACAACCTTTTTAATAGCAGAAAGTGACCCCACCTGCCTATAGCCCCCACAGTCCTTCTTATAACATTTTGTTTAAATACAGGCCTTAGATGAGTGACTTTCATTTTTTGAGGCATTATACCGGTTTCAAAAATGGTGACCATTAAGTGCATAAGAACAGGTTTTCATCTGAATACATGATATTTTATATCTTGTGGCCTTATATTGTCTGGTCCTGGGGGTGATATACTGTTTATATACAATTTAACTTACTAACAGCTAAGTAGTACAGAGCCTCATTCTTGATCCTAAAAATCATGCTCAAATCGTTTCCTGTCGTATATACGTTATCCTTAAAGCTATTACTTAAATCAAACAGTTGCCTTTGCATTTCTAATTCTACATCATCGACAGCTTTTTAAAAATTATTCTTAAATTGGTTAGTAAGGCTAACAACTTAAAAATCTTCCTTAATTTTAAAGTTTTCCTCCACAACATTAATAATAGAAGGCCTTTCCTTTTTGTTTATATCTTCATAATTGATCTATTAAATCCCAGGTTTTCCTACGTTCTTTGAGAATTCCCTTAACGTTCTTTGAGAATTCCTTAGAGTAGTAATTTAATTTTCGCCTTCTTATTTTACCAATGAGGTTGTTTCTAGCTCTTTTAAATTCATTTCTTAGTTCTAGATTGTATCTATCTCTTTTTAGGTACCACCATAATCGATTTTTCTTATCAATCAGTTGCTGAATTTCATTATTGAACCAAGGATTATTTACCGCTTTTGAACTAACCTTTATCCTAATATTGCTTTCCTTATATATTTCATTACATTTATAAACTAATCCATCATATATTTCATTTGGATCTCTTAAATCTAAAATAGGCCACCAGTTTTCCTTATCTAAAGCTTCTTTCACTTACCTATTATTAATTATTTCTTTAAATTATACAGAACCATATAAGCTTACAACTTTTTTCAAATCCAAAGTTAGACCCACCCAATAGTGATCCGCTATTTTTCTTCTATTACAAATTTCTTGTTTTTACCTTGCTGTAATCTAACATTTACATGATCCAGGCATGTAGATACCAATTGTTATTGTCAAATTCAACCCTAGTAGGCTTATCGATAGTGTTTAACATTCCATGTGAAAACAGCAAATTCAGATATTTATCTAAGCCATACATGTCTGTGAGATAGCATACGTTTATGTCTCCTAACATTATTACATTTTTCATTATATCAAATAAAAATTGATTACCTAGTTCTACTAAAACTCATTCACATTTAAGTTTGGAGGCCTATAAAATTCTGCTACAATAACAGTTTCTCCCTCAACCCAGAGTTTGACCAACAGCAATTCAACTGTATTAAAATTTACTTGAATCTCTTCAATCTTTATCTCATCACTGTATAAACAGATAATACCTCCACCTTTACTAGACTGCCTACATTTAATAGCACTGTGGAATCCAGCCAAACCATAAAGAGAAGGCTCTTCAGATTTGACGTTTGTATACTTCATTTAAAATTATTACATCAACAAATTGTAATGCATTATTAGAACCAGACAATAACGTATCCCAGTACTTTTTCAAACTTCTTATATTTGTACACAATACCACTAAATCATTTTCTAGCCTAGTACTCCTGAAAAAACGTGTTGCTGTTGTATTAAAATCTGTAAATAATAAGCAATCCCCATCAGAATGTAAGTTATTTTCCTCTAAGTGGAAAATTATAAATTTTTTTAATAACAGAAAAAGAAAAAAACTGTTTGTTAAAACGAAAAATTAAAGTCTATATCCCTATCTTTTTCAGAAAAATGTTATCTTTATTATCTACAGTGCAAGATCCCTTTACTCTACTTAATCATTCCTAAATCCTGTTCCTTAATTATCTGAATAGCCCTGGAGGAGTCATCTTTTTTATCATTATTTTGCTACCGTTCAGCCACAAAAACCTTTAACCTTTAGCTTTCTTTATTTATTTCGCTTTCATCATCAGATTAGCAAGGTAAGGGTTTAGACTATCATTAAAATATGTTTCCCTCTCTGGCTCATTATTACAAATCAAGGACAACTTAGGTTTAAATTTCCTCGCCTTATGGACTATATTGTCTCGAGTAGCCCTGGTACAGCATTGCACGATGATGGGCGGAGTCTGATTGTTCTTGGCGGGGAGACGATGGGAATTCCTCCTTCATAATTGCAATGTTCATTGCTGGACGACCTTCCCGCTTACATCTTCGTCTTGGGCTAGAGGGATGCTGATGATTATAATGTTTTTACTCCTGCCGTATTGTCGCTCACACTCCAATCACCCGTAATTCATCAATGTCCTTTCAACGTTGTGTTTTCCTCTGCGTTACTTCCTTCACTTCTTTTGCTATGCTCTAATATTTATTCTGGACGTCAGTAACGATAGTTGTAAGACCTTCAATCCGATCAATGATCGATTTCTCATGTTTACTGAACATGTCCAGAAGTTTCTTCAATGAAACGTATGTGGGATCAGTTGATTCTTCCGGGTTGCTTGGTAATCTGCCTCTTAGGCCTCTGCATTTAGCACATTCCCATTCAGCTTTCCGTTGAGTACTTTTCCCTTTCCAAGTATTCCTGGACACCTCCGATCAATTATAATGAATGTCAGCTTTACATTTACTACAAGAGACAAAGTCGGCATCAGAGGGTAAATCCTCTTGAAAAACGGAGCAGGACATAGTTTATAAGTTGTTTATTACTTGTGAGAAATAATTTAAGCCAGAGAAAAAGTACAGAATCACTGATTTACGAACCAGTTTGATGGTAATGTTCTCTTATTCTCCAACCAACATAACCTCAAAAGTTACGAAGATGAAGAATGGATTTTAGAAGACGGCACAAAATTTGCGACAGCAAATTTATTTACTCAGTTAAATAGCAGCATCTTACTTTGTAATTCAGCACTAGTACATGACTGGAAAACTTTCACTAGTAAATAAAGTCTTGAAAACTTTGTAGACCAAGATTATTTTCCTGAGGCTGTTAACAACTGTCATAGAGTATATTAATATTATTATAACATATTATATTAACATATCACATATGTACATAAGAGTATATAAGTGTATAAGAGTATATAAATATAATGATAATAATAATAATAATAATAATAGCTGTAACTTATATCATACTTAGATTTTTTTCTTTTTTTACGTAGGAGGAACGCTTTATGCGCGAACCCAAATGAACGGTGTGGGACTCCCTCTCAGATGTTGATCGAGGTACACCCGCTAAACCTACTTATCATACTTAGCTTTTATGATTGCAAATAAATAAGTTATTATTCCCTATTTAGAATTTACTGATACATAGCTTCCAATAGTGAAAAAGTACAAGACAATGTTATTGAATGATACATTTTTTTCATAAAAATAAACGTAAAAATTGTATACGCAATGAAATACCTAGATTTATACACCATGCTAGGTCTCCGTGAATGATGTGTACCATTTAAACGTTAAAATTTATTTTTTGAACGCTGGAAAACCACTTACATATAAGATTAAACATAGAAAAATACATTTGCAACCAACATAATACACTAAAGCACAAATACTAAAAAATATGCTCTTTTTCAGTTGTTTTGGGGAGGTATTTTAGTATTCATAATTTTATATGTCTTTTTCTAATAATGAAAATTTGAGAGCAAAAGTATAGTAGAAAGATAGATCTTTCAAATTTAGAGCTTCCAATGTTTAAGGAAGCATTTAGAAGCAGAGAGCAGAGGAGTTATTCCTTATTCACAACGCTAGACCTGGTCGCAGCTTTAGTGTACCTTTATATTGTTACATACAATCTGACACGAGAATATTTTTTAGTACCTCCTACGTACATTCATTGAGTGCCTTATTTTGAAAAGGAATATAAAATTGTGATATCTAAAACTTGTTTAATTCGTAATACCTTATTTATTTATAATGTTAATGCAATTTTCAGGATTATGCCTGGGTAAAAGTGTTTCAAATAACCATAAATTACTCGTAGAACTATTTCCTGCTCATGAGAATTTATCAATTGATTAGAAAAAAACACTTTTTACCATTGAGTAACCAAAGAAAGCTAATTGAACAAAATGCTTTATAAAACCTGGTGTTACAATCGTAAGATCATTTCTAAATGCAACCTTACTAAAATATTCGCAAAATAATTTTTATAGTTTTCATTTGTTCAGTTCAATTTTTGTTTTGAACTGTTTTCATAGTTTGTCACAGTTGTGATAGTTTTGTAATAGTTGTCAAAATGTTGGTTCTGTCAAACTGTTGGTTTTGTCAAACTGTTAGTTTAGTCAAACTATAGTCATAGTTTTGTTATGTTCTTTAGTCCAGTTTGACGTTTTAAAAACAGATTATCAGTTTTCCGTAAACAATTGCTGCTATTGTTATTGAGATTTAAGATACTGTAATTTCTGCTAAAAAAATAATACCAAGTAAAAACCCCATTGACTTTCAAAGGATTAACACTGATAGCAAAATACTTTATTTATTAACTTATTGATTTATGGTCTCGTATATGAACTCATCATTCAAACCGATATGAAATTGTAAAAAGGCACTCATCCTTTAAATAGTAGGCTAATACCGTATTTTTCCAAGGCTTTTAAGCTGTGATAGATTTAAAGGTGGAAGCAGGGGGCTTATAAATAATTCAAACAGCCAGTCCCAGTCATGTCTCGTCGCAGGGTAACCTTAATATGCTTACGTTTAAAACGACTCGTGACAAGCAAACATTACCCTATAACTAATCTAATATTGGTGAATTTAACTTGCAAACATTTTCTACTACCTCGTGAATTCAGATTTTATTATCATTCTGTATAGCACTGTAGATCCCGTTTTTTCATCCCTCTCGATAGAAAAAGCGGGTTTCAAAACGACATTTATTTTTAGCAAAATTGTATGAATAGTTCTAAAAAATTGTTATGTGAATAGTTATTTAAAAAGACAATTACAAAATTCGTATGATCGCCCTTTAGTTGATAAACGTTACCAATTAAACCAACCATTACTCATTTAAAATAAAGTCATTATTTTCACGTTAATATATTCATCACGACGCCGGCAGTCATGACCGAAGCAAGCTTTGCTTTACAATTGCTTATTCACGACGTAATTATTCCTTATTCACAAAAAAACAGTAAGTGCAGCGGCCAGGATCATAGGCCGGCCCATTGGACCTGCGCCCTGTGTAGGATGGCCAGGTCAGGCATGCCGCCGTGAACAGTCACTGTGGGGCGTACAAGCTTGCTCTGTAAAAGCTGCTTTACACAAATAAAAATAATTAGAATTCTTCAGCCTAACATAGGAGCAGGGCATCAAAGACCTGTTGTACCGTAATACCTCGGAGCGGGGATGCGACATTCTGGTCCTTCGAGCAGGGTCATAACCGAACCTCCCTATAATGGCTTTCCGATACTTTCGGTACTGCGGATATCCGTATGTTGACCCTGGTAAGCTACCCGTTCTAGCAACCGGTTCGGGTTATGTGTTTGTCCGGGTGAGGAGCAAAAATCTTACCTTCTTTTCCTGCTACCCCAACCTGAACCAACTGATCGCAGAATACCCCTTGACAAATGGTCGACTCCATTAAGTTTGGGTCTTAGTTTAGAAACTCCTCCGGTTCGGGCATCGACTGTGACGATTTCAATACCAAAGCGGTTGAATGGGACAGCCCTAAACCAACTCGACTGCCAGGTCGAGCCTCTGTAATCAGAAGTCATGTGGGTTCCAACCTCCGTCTTCCAGGGTATGGAGAGACGGTCCCACCAGTCATTTCTTTTGTTTCTGATGGCATCGCCTATTGGATCTCCGACTGGAAAGTCTCAGGGGATTATTCCGTGAGCGGCCATCAGGATATCTTTCAAGGTCCTTCCCGTGCATGTACGTATTAGTGCAAATCCTGCTCCTCTGCATATCAGTCGTCTGAGCGCAGGTACATTTGAAGAAAACATAAGAACAAGAGATTTGACAAAAAACAAGTGCTGAATATCAGGCCATATCACGTCTCATCTCTGCAGTTGATGCCCGAAGGATGCCCATCCATCCCCAAAAAGGAAAGCCCTAAAAACACAAGGCCCAACCCGAAGTAATGTGCAAACAGTTCCAGGCTAGTGTTCTCGGTGTTGAAGGGGGTGAAGTCAATAGTCGAAGGGAGATTGAACCCACTCGAGTTCGCTCCCAATGTGTGTTGATAAATTGCACCTCCTCACCTCCTTTTAAAAAAGAAAAAAAATATCACTTATAGTTTTTATAGTACCGGATGTTTTTTTAACGAAAACCAAATTTAATGGACAGAAAGTGTCACTGTTAATGGACAAAATAAGCCCATTCGTTACTTCCTTACTTTATTACCGTCGACTTATATGTATTGTTGACACAATGTAGTGTCATCGAAAATCAATTGTAAATAATTTTCAAAAAGGGTGGTTTCCCAAGCTCAAAGAATATGTATTATAGAAGAATATATTAAAAGCAACTACGTTTTAGGTGGGATTCCAGTGCCTAATAATTAACAAATTTGAAGGAAACTAAATTTGCAGAAACAAAAAACAATCGGAAGAGATCCGTGCTAAGTGAAGAAATGTGAGAAGACGTTAGAGTTAGTTTAGAAAACTGACCTCAAATGTCATTGGGAATTTATTATGCCACGCAGTACGTTGAAGTTTGTTTTGGACATACTCCTCTCAAATACAAAAATACTGTTTTGATCAAGATTAAAGTTTTTGAAATATTCTTATTATAAGCACCCATAAACAGAAGATTTATACGGGTGTCAATTTCCTAAAGACAAGCAGAAACACTAATGAAATTAAGTTTAATTTTAGGTTATCGTGTTAATAGGACGTACTCTATTATATTATTACACGTACTCTAGTTTAATTTATTTTTTTCCTTCCTGAATTTTTCAGGCTGGTGTTATAAAGCTCAAGACATTTTCAATAACTATGACGCTTTTATGCCCGAGGTACCTTTCACCAAGGTGACTGACTCTCAGTATGCTGATCTTTCGGCTAACGCTCAGTGTGCGGCCATAAGTGCAACCGCGGCAGCGTGGCAGGCTAGTTGGGACACTTTTAGCTCATACAATATTAACTAGATTCTGATGACTAGTGATCGTAATCATAAGAAATCTCGTCGTGAGCATCAGGTCCTAAATAGGCATTTGTATCTTAAGGATCTTTTTAGAAGGCTTAAAATTGCGGACAATGTTGTTTTCATCGAAGAAATCCCTTTTCTCTACAATCAGCCATTGTCTTCTTGCTGGCACAATCTTGCGGAGGCTGTACATCTGCTACCATCAACTTTTCAGGACGTTCTGCGAGAATACTAGGCCCAAGAAGACTACAAAAAATTAAGAGAGGCCGTCCTTAGATTCTTGAGACTACGAGAGAGAAGCAATTAAAAACAACAAAGAGGAAATATGTTGAGCCTCACCCAGAATAGAGTAGGGAGAACTTTCTTAAGTCTACTAATAAACATCCAGAGGCGCCGTCGAACACTACAGTCAACAGCATCATGATAAACACAGGGCCGCAATTAGAGAGTGTAATCATAGTCACTCTAAAGCCTCTCTTCACAGAGTACTGATATTTTGTCTCGACGATCCTGGATATTTACCTGCCAATCTTGCCCGTGTCATTAGCTAATGAGGGTCCCATGCCAAGTGGGATGGGGGATTTACTAGATAATTTAACTCCTTTTAAATTACAAACTGTCAGTCTTTGGGACGCGATTTCCCATTGAAGTCGTAATTGCCATTCATGGCTCTTCAAGGAAGAAAAGAACAGGGAAAATGGTTCTGTGGTGAAGGGTTGTACCACGTTCTTGAACTTCCTACTCTTGAAGGTAAATTTTGTTCTGACCGTCGTTTCCTTGAAAGCGCACGGGCCTACAATAATCTGTTTGCTTTTTGCGCCCTCGAAGTGTCAGGCGGGTATCGGCATCCTTCCGGGTTGTCTATTTTAAGATTGAAGTTGGCATGTACCATAAGGAACGTCCAGTTTGTAAATCGGTCACGCCTGTGCGTTAGTTACTGGGAAGAACGACGGAACATTGCCGAAGGTAGACATTTTGACGGGGATAATACCAAAGATATTACTTGTTTTCTCCCTCGAGAAAATCCATATATTGAGCACCACCGTCAGTTAAGAAATGCACCGTCAGTGAACGCACTCTTGGATTTTCAAATCACAAATAGAGCTACCCATGACCTTGTTCTTGGCGACTTGTAGGCAGGCATTGAAATGCATGCTGTCTTCGGCACAGACGTCAGTTAAGTAATGCACCGTCAGTGAACGCACACTTGGATTTTCAAATCACAAATAGAGCTACCCATGACCTTGTTCTTGGCGACTTGTAGGCAGGCATTAAAATGCATGCTGTCTTCGGCACAGACGAATCATCAAATACCGAACATTGTAATTGACAACCTGGAAGCATGGCTCAATCAGACTTACTTCCAGACCCAGCTCCCAGCCAAAAAGCAGACATGTATAATCATTGCCCAAGTTATTCTTACGGATGAAATAAAAAACTGTCATGTATCGCTTATGATTACAACGGGGTTTTTTATTTACTTTTTTCTCACCAAGATACAAAATTTTTCTCATTTTCCCTTTCCTTAGCCCCACCAGCACCCTCCTAACAGAAGATCAACCCCCCTCCACCATAAGCCCCCACCAACTACCCTCCCCTAAAAACAACCCTCACCAAACATTACAACGATAAATTTGGCTCAGGATTGGTAAAGCGTTTATTCGTATTGTGATTTAGAGCCACCAGACGGATAGGTTCAACGGTTTAACTCAATATAATATTAATAAATCTCATAAAATTGGGCCTAATGATACTGTTGCATAAATACCTTTTGTCGATGGCTTCGCTGGTTCACGTGCAACACTGTGTCAGCTTTTGACAAATCATTATTTTCTGATCAAGGCTGGTCCCATTTAAGTGGATTCGTAAACATTTAGAATACTCGTTATTGGAGCGCATAAAACCCTCATATTATACACCAACAACATTTACAAAGTCAAAGAGTGAAATATGGTGTTTAATTTCCCGAAAACGAATAATTGGTCCTATATTTTTTACTCTACCACTTTCTCATATATTGCATTCTGACCACCATGAAGACGTTGTAGTAAAGACAAATTTTTATTTTGTAAAAGACAAAGTGAATTTTAGTCTGATGTAAATTTTGGATTTTATATAGTATATGAATAGAATAAAGTACAGAAGTGAAGGTGAAAACCAAAGGCCGACACTGGGAACAACGGACAGTCATTTTCATGCAACAGGTATGTGAAGTAGAGCGTTTCTACATTGTTTTGTTTTTCTGAGATTAGTAAATCAAGTATAATTACATTAAACTGAATATTGGACAGTAATTTCAATCTAAATTGAACAAACATAATTCATGAGTTTGTTGCTTAATGGAAGAAAATGAAAGGTACTTATGGTTTTAGCAAGATGGAGTAACATGGCACAAGTTAAAAATACAGACCTCTTGAGGGAATTTTTGGAGGCAGACTGATCGGATTAAAAGACAGCAACTTGTATAAATGCCAATGATGGATTGTTTGATTACTTAATGTAAGCTAAAAGTGATCAAACTGAAATAATTGGTCGTATCGAATGTAAATACCAATAAAAAATTATTTTTCTATCGTAAACTCGTAAAAACATAAATTTAAAATATCAAGATAAAAATAAACTATGTTTGAAACTGTGAAACATTGAATCCAACCAATGGAAAACAAATTATCTATACTTTTTATCAGATTTATATAAACTCACATCCTTTTATTTAATCACAAGCTGAAAAATAAATTATGTGATGGATAAAGGAAAGCTTTTGAGCTGTGGAAGCGGTTTATTCGTCGATGCACTCCAGCTTTATTAAAATTTCTCTTATACGTCAAACGAGTGAAAATGGCTAACTGAAACATTAGCCAAAATAAGGTATTGATGAAAATCGATCTGCTTCAAAGCTATTATCTGTCATCTTTATAACATGGTTTTGTAACATTTGAAGATAGTGGTTCAGTTTAAAATTATTTTTAGTGCTTTACAAATTCAACTTACAAAGAACAAAAAGTAAATGAATATTAAATACAGTAAAATAAAAAATCTTTCTGGTTGTAGGCTGATTTACGTCAAAAATTAAATTCTGAAACAGGTAACAGATTTCTAATGTATTTTTGCATACGATGGCAAACCTTAATATTGTATTAATTTTATAAAAAGAAAATATTTTCTGGGCCATCTTATTAAGTGAAAATAGCCCAAAAGACATATTTTAAGAGTATTCAAAATTGCTCCTCCTTTAAAGGGATGAAAATCTTTAGATTAGAAAAACATCCTGTGTGGATAAAATGCACGGCTACTTACAGTTCTCTATATCATCTCTTTATCATGTTAAAAGTGTTTTGTATACCCGAGCTGAGTTAAACTTGAGGCTGTGTACACCATTAATTTACAATATTCAGTATATTGAATGACTCCGAAATTGCATTGCACGTACTTTTTGAAATTACAGAATAAAGGATCCTTGAGGTAACATGACACATTTACGAATAGGCCAAACCTCAAGCTAATTTATCTATTGTTGAAAACAGTAATAGTGTCATTGTCCAAATTTAATTTAAATTTAGTTATAAAAAAGAAGAAATGGTTCGCATAACATAAGGGTAAGACAAAAGTAAATTATAAAATCCCTTAGGGTTGTGAAGTATCAAATATTAAAACAATATAATTCTGTACAATTAGTTTCATCACAATGTTTAGTAATTTGTGCAAATGCAGATACACAGCAAAAGAATACAGTCGATATTTTTTAGACCTGTGAGATCCCACTCACACGAGAAGTAGAATTCTCGTAGAGAAAGTCAATTCGGGGCAAGCAATACTCAGAACAATATGAGTGTAGTCTGGTTTTCGATACCTCTGGCAATGCTACAGTTTAATTTTACCAGTTGTAATTATATCAGTAGATATTAATGGTGTTTTTCAAATATAGATCAATAGAGATATAAAGTTTATTAAGTTTCAAAACAACATTTAATTTATTAGGTTCTTTACTTTAATTATAAGAATCTATGGCCTTATGGTGTTTTATTGTACCGAGAATGTAAACGTTACTCCCACCTTATGTTTCAATTATTTTATTAATAAGGTTAAGATAAACTTCCGGGAACGTTTCCATTATGAAGGTTTTGGTGTATTATAACGTTTCACCCCCTTCCCCGAAAATGAGGTAATTTGAGAATGATTCCAAATTTCCAATATCGTAACGGTATCTTACGTTAACCGTGGAACCTGTTACGAAAATCAAAACTCTCGATGGCCCTAACTTTGCATATGAGCTTCGTTTTGTAAGAGGTTGGCGGTCTCCTTTTAACCTAACATTCGCCCCTTTCACATAGACAATTGCACTTTGCGTTGGCATTATCAAACAAAGCAAGGTGTAAGCCAGTGCATTACAAGAATGAACCGTACTCTTTTTAACATAGCGGCAGGGTGCGGATTCGACACCACGACGTTGCTACCGAGGGTCCAAAGTCCGGCACGGTTTGGACCTATAGTTTGCGTAGTTATACTTTTTTGTAAATACCTTTAAAATAATGTGTACCAAGGTTATGAAAACAATTTGAATATTTCGAATTACCCAAAAAGTAGCAATTTTTTGGAGGGCAGGAGAAGGTGTCGAAAATCTAAACTCTTCAAAAATTTTCTCGTTCCACCCTCCGTTCATTTGGTTGAAGTTGAGGTAACTTGAGGAAATAATTGTTGTTTTTCAATGTAATCTGTTTTTTGGGGGAAATTGTTCGGTAAATAGAATTTGAATGACGATTTGGTTCTTTTTGGCATTGTAGTTTTTTTTTACTGTAGGTTATTTTGTAACCTTTATAGGAGAATTCTTTTGGGGAGGGTGTGGGACTTTTGAGACGCACGGTGCATTTACTTTATTTATTAATAGGGAGAGGGAGTAGGGTAAAGGTCTATCAACCTAAATACCAAATTAATCGGTGGGATTGTTAAACCATTACCATGTTTCCTTGCCAGCAAAAACGTAAAATTTATCAAAGAGTACAAAGCATTACCTCACGATAATTACAATGTATTCGACGCTCATTAGATACAAACAAGACACTATTATAATATAGATATATTCTTTTATTACTGTAGTTTTCTAGTATAATATAATACAAACTATAACATCAGGCTTTCCACAATCTTTAATAACGTTTAGTAGGCGATTAAAACAGGAAATGGAAAACTCAGAATACCACGGGAGCGTGGGTTTCGTCATTAGTCATACTTTAAAACTGAATCGGAGTTGATTTTATTTTTTAATGTAACGTTGAGATTTTCATAGTAAATATTCAAGCTTTAGCAGTTTTAATTAGTGGATTTCATTAAAATATTTTATCATGTTAAACGGTTTGCACCATTGAAAGTATACAGAACTATCTTTATGCATTCAATGATACATATAAATAAACAGTTTGATCCATCATTTGACAGCCAAAAATCGAAAGATTTATTATTATTTATATTCACAGGTAATAGTAAGTTTTGTCACTAAAATCAAATAATTTAAAATTAAAAAAACATGTTTTTAATTAAAAAACATCTTTGATAAATAAAAGGTTAAATTTTTAATTTTCATGTTTAGATTTGCTATATGAACCAAGAATTTATCAATTTTTATATTTTCGGAAAACCCCTGATTTCAAGTTCATCTCAATTTTTTTTCACCAAAACTGTTTTTATCTTGAACCAGAAAATCGTAAAAAACCTTAGTAAAAACACGCTATCGCCACATTTTGTTTTAAATATCAAAATAAAATATTATCTACTTTTAGTTAGTTGTTTTTCTACATAGCAAAACATAAAAAAGTGGTTGATTTATCGATTGACTTCGACTTGATTTTATCCGGATTTGGAAAAGTACATATTTCTGTTTGATTGGCATGTTATATTTTTCAGTAGTATGATTTGACTAACGATCATGCAACAGTAATCCACGTCAACAGTAAAACTATGTTTACCATCGTAAACATAGTTTTACGATGGTTTTAGATGGATGTAAGTCACTATCCAAACTTTAAAAAGTATTTAGACATTAATTGAAAAGGTGTAAGAACACAAATATTTACTTTATTTTCTTATAATCTCTACGCTCTCGATCGTGTTAGTAGATCATACATAGCAGTATGGTGCTTATAATTATAATCATTTTACTTTTGAATTAATCAGTTCCTGGGGTGAAACCAATTAACATGTTAAGACTTTTTTGTGAAATACAATAATTCACTTCTATTGAAGCTTGAATATTTACATTCTATGGAAACCTCAACTTTATTAAAACTGAAATTCATCAACTCCGGATTAGGTTTGAGGTATGACTAATGACGAAACCCACGTTCCTGGGGTGTATCAAGGTTTTCATTTCATGATTCATTGATTATGTTAGAGATATTTTGATATCATAGGACAAAAAAGTTCACGATAAAAAATATCCATGGAATGGTAAACTTAGTTAAACTTTAAGGATTTAATTTACCTCCATGAGGAATGGTGAACTTAATTTAACTAGCTAAACTTTTTAACTTAACAAATCTTTTCATGCTACCATATCTCTAGGAAAACTTTTATTTAAGAAGATGGAAAGGATAAACAGGTTTGGCAGTTACCACTTTAAGGTCTTTTGAGAACTTTTTTAGGTTAGATTTGTCGGAATTTAATTAATACTTTTAAATTTAATATTTTAAACTGAGTATTTTCAGATCAGCAGTTAAAAAAATATTGAAGCATTAAATATACGAAACTATAAAAACAAAATGATCAGTTTTTTTAGTGCCAATGATGTTATGAACAACGCATATTTATGTTCAAATTTGTAAAATATGTTGCTGCAAGAGAACTGTGACTTATACAAAAGAAAAATAGGGGAAAAAGTTGATATAAGAACAAATACTAAGCCACTGCCTACCACTCTTAAGAATGCATAGTGAATGAAATTCGTTTTAAAGGTTAAATGGAAAGTGCATTGATAAATCTTATATGACAAAAATTTAAACTAACTTTCAATGGTTAGGGTTTATTTTATAAAAGTTTCATTATCTATTTAAAAAATATTATGTATTCAACAGTTGTTTATTTTTTTTTTAGTCCAAAGCGATGACTGTAAACAGAGTTTTGCGAATATTTTAGATAGTTGTAAAAGAAACTAGTTTTAAGACGAAGCCTTTGTCTGGAGGTTGTTGACTTAGCGAATGAATAGGCTTTTAATGTTGATCACATCTTCCTTCTCTCACTCCTTATTTATCTTAGGGGCTAAAAAAAGGATAAGGAAAACGGGGGAAATTCTCTAAACAATGCTTTACTGAGTGTTCTTTAAATGGGTTTTTAGAGAATCATTTTAAAAGCGGCCTTTATGGGAAAAGTAAGAGATTCTACATGACATTTTCCTCTATATCTACGGAAATGTATCAAATAGTTTCAAGATCCTCGATCAAAAGGTGAAACAAGTTACTGGAAGAAGTCGAATCTTTTACAATAGAAAATGACTCTCTGATAATTGGATTTGGGGTCAATTTTGATTTACTATTTTTTACATAACATAACAGTCATAATCGTAACGTTGTACAGCATGGTCAAATGTTAAATGTTGCAGGTATGTTGCAGAAGTAGTAGTGTAGGGTGGTTTAGTGAGTGTCGGGGGCATGCACGGTACTGACTGGCGGGCTCCTGGTGGTGGAGTCTGAGCCGCTGCTCCAGGATGTTGCTACACGTCACACAGTTGAGGGTGCAGTGGGGCCTCCGCGGGGACAGCGGCGCGGCGGGTCCGGCTACCCCCGTCATGGCTGGCACGGCACTGCCCCCGACACGCCACCCCGCCGCCCCCGCCCCCCGCGCAATCAATGCCACCCCACCGCCACTCTCATCTCGTAAAACGTCTTATCACTATTGTTTTTTCCTTAATTAATTGATCACTTTTTCGTTTTGTTCATTTCTGTAATGCACCTTGGGAATTCCCACGGGTTGGAGTTGAGGTAAGGTAATAATTGTTGTTTTTTAATGTAATCTTTTTTTGGGGAAATTGTTCCGCAATTTTTTTTTTTGAATGACAATATTCTTAAGTATTATTACTCTCTAACGATAAGGGAATCAATTGCATTTTTAGACAGCCGGATATCAATACTTGTAAATATGATTTTGAATTCACCGGGTGTCCCAGACCACCCGTCCACCCCTGGCAAGTTTTTAACGGTTTAATCTAGAATGAACAGAAAACAATTTTCGTCACTAAATCTCATAGTATGAAGAACCGAAGAAAATCGTTTGCGTCGTCTTAGCTGTGGATCACTCTGTATATATTTCATGTCGTTTGTTGGATTCCTCTGACTTCAATGCGATTCAGCGTTGCAATTTTTTTATTATGATTCTAGATTGAACTGTTAAATAATTAACAGGTGTGGTCGGGTTGGAGGTACACCCGGTTAAATTAATGAATTTGAGAAGGATATATTTTTTAACAAAACGTTTAAAGATTACTTTGAAGGAAAAAACAAAAACTCGGGTTGTACAGGGGCGGGGGGGGGGGGGTTATACATGAGGTCTCTGAACGGAATACCCTTTTAAAACTTGAGTAAAAAAATTGCTTCTTTAAAAATGTTGATCACTTGATAATATAAAAATCAACCTCAGGGAAATTACTGCAGATACTATTTTATCCTTCACAAACAGTCTCTTCCAGCTCCAGCACCCACTAACCTTACTTTAGAGATGTACCTATGGCTAAGGTCAAAAGAGTTTCCATTTACCCACGGAACTTGAGGTTGAAAATGGTAAAAGAGGACTTAATAAGCTTGACATTTGCGTTCGCCCTACATTAATGTTATCAATAACGGTTTTTTAGGCCAAAGCTATGACTGTAAACATAGTTCTATGAGAATTTTAGATGGATGTAAAAGTTAGTAATTGTTATGCCTATAGGTTCAAGACTTAGGAAATAGGCTTTTAATGTTGATTTGGTCTTCCGTCTTTCACTCATTTTTATCTTAGAGGCTAAAAAATGAATAGAAAATTCCTTAAAGAAGGTTTAATAAGTGTCTGTAAACATAGTTTTACGATGGTTTTAGATGGATGTAAGTCACTATTTTTTAGATAAAGCCTTCGGCTATAGGTTTTTGACTTAGCAAATAGGCTTTTCATGTTTATCAAGGCTTCCTTGTTTCACTCATTTTATATTTGAGAGGCTTAAAAATGAATAGAATAATGTTCAAAACAAAGTTATTGAAATGGATTTTAGGGGGAGGGAAATTTCTTTTTAAAGCGATAAAAGTCTATAATGTCAAACGTTTTAGACTACTTAAATAAAAACGTGAGTGAAGTAAAGTCAGAGTTCTTAGGACAATATCTGGTAACAAATAACTGGTTGGTTTGCAACCGGTAATAAATTCATGGAGGCAGGAAAATGTTTTATTACGTTTTAACTTAGTTAAACCACCAATTTTTTTGTTTCGTGTAAAATATACTATTATTATTAAGTTGTTGTAGCCTTTTTAAATAATATTTTATTTTATAAATTAAATTAAAGGCAATTTTGGAAAATTGACCGTCAATTTCAATCAATAAATCAATAACAAATATATCTGTTCACTTTCTTACAGAACTGTAAGTTAACTATTTGGATAATGTATATGGAGTTCTTAATATCCACCAATTAATTCTTTTTTTGCAGTATAAGTAATAAATTAAGCGCAGAAAATTCCACCTCCCACCAAGTACTTGGACAGATTGATTGTTACAGATTTTATTTTATATCTTTATCTAGTTAAAAAATCTTTTTTTAGTTTAAATGTACGGTTTGAATTAAATATATTGGAAAGCTTCTAAAAAATGAATACATTAAACGGTAACTAATTATTAGATACTATATCGACACCAGCTTAACCACGGTGACGTAGGAATTGCTGCGTATTTTAACGGGAATATGTTATGATCTATCATGAACCATTATCCAATATTAAAAGTAGTATTTATAACTCTATACTAATCAGCTGAGAACATCTTCGATAAGAAAGTGTAAAAAGTAAATTTCAATGGATGTTTCTGGTGAAAAAGCCACCCCGAATTAAAGAATAGGAAGTTTATGTTGGGATGAAGGATATCCGAGGCGAGTGAAGCGTTATTGCAGACACGTGACTCTGACAGCGAACTGCTCAATAAATTGGCTTTCCTAACCTGGCCAATGGACAATCATAAACGGTATCGTAGTTTCTTTATCAATAATCACAGCTATATGCTACAAATGTTGATGTCGCACATGTATGAATTTATTGTACAAGTATAAAATAATTATGAAGATAGTGCAGCACCAGAACTTGTGTTACACAGACAATCCTATTGTCATTGCATTTCAAAATATCTGTGACTCAAATCGTTAAATGTTTATGAACATTTAATTAAAAACTAGTTTTCAGGATATAAAATTTTGAAAAACACAAATGCTTGTAAAACTTTTTATCTAGGGCTAGGGTGAAAACAAATCAAAGAGACATCACCATACATTTTGGATCTAAGTGCTAATAAAAGGCAAAGCAATGTTTGACCAGTTTATTAAAATGCTCAATTGAAATTAAAAGTACGATTGGGGATGATATTTAGAGTTTTTTTTTATTTACAGAAAACTAAGATATATAACTTCCAGAAAACTCACTTCCAGAAAAACTTCGAATATAAATATATGCCCGAAGTAAATGCTGCAGACAATAATTAGCTTAACATTTTTATTTATAAACGTTTTTATGTGATTGCTGCTTCTTCAGGTTTCCTTGACCAAGTTGTTTGTGTATACATGTAATGAATATCGTACTTTTGTTTAATTGAGCTCTTTAGTAGAAGATAAACTAATTAAGAGGAGCCGAGATACTGCTTGCTGACCGGCCACAGAGTTTGCGCAGCCCAATAATTGGTAAGCAGTTTCACTCCGGCTGGAGCTGCAAAGTAAATTATTATTATAACATTTCCTGGCATTATTAAGGGAATATTAGCCGCTCCAGTATTTGTTTAAGGAATGAATGATAAGATTTGGGCAAAGTAATACTAATGTTATTAACTCGTATAATACTCCGAAAATGTATTTGGAAGTCTAAAATGCATAATATTATTTGTTATTCTTTAAGTCGGCTTAACTAACATAGCACCTTAGGCGATATTGTGATCACATTTTAAGAACAATAAGCAAGTATAAAATTATGATAATTATTTCCTATCTTTATTCATTGAAGATACAATTTAAACACAACAAAAGAAAATTTATCACCTGAAAATTACTGCGATGACATGATGAATTACATTAGCCTTTGATCAAGTAGACAAATCTTTTGATACAAAAATATTTTCGTTGATTAAATTTAACGGCGAAAATGAAAACTTGATAAATAGTACGGTTTATTTCCACATGCATGTTTAACTGCAGCGAGGAGTGATAAAACATACAATTTGTCTGGTTTCATTTTTAACCCCTAGTCAATCTCTAGTTTTCTAGTACATATTTTTAAGGAACGTTTAGAACATTAAAAAAATGTTTGAAAACAAATATTTTGTAATTTACAAGTTTAAAAGTTAATACAACAAAAACGCTATTTTATTTACCTTTAAAATGCCAAATTGAATACATTTTGATGTGAACAAATCAATGAATTTTATTGGAATAAATTAACATAAAAATCCTATAAATTTGAATTGTTTTCTATTTTTAAGAAATACAGATACTTGAAATCATCGTGCTGGTCTGCTAATCTGACGATGCAGATCCAATTTTCAATCCAGATCATGAGCCTTAACGGTCCAAGAGGAGCAGCTCGCCGAGACTCAACAATAACACGCCACAACTCTACTGACTTAGTAAAATATTTCATTACTTTATCATGACAAATAATCGTGGTTTTATTTATAAAAAGAAAAAATATTTCAATTAAATATTTGCTACTGTGTCTATTAACATAATCTTTTTATTATTTTACTGTAAATATCAAGAAATCATTAATTCTCATTTACGAGTATTACTAAGACATAAAAATAAAATAATTAGCTTGAATCACGCTTTCATGATTGTGATTTTAAATTTATATTATATTAGAGATAAATATTCTCCGGAATGGAAAATTAATTTTTAAAGGAAGTAATTATCTGAGAAACCTAAATATAGTTTATATCCAAAGAGATTCTTGTTTAATGTTTAATGTATGAACATTTCCTTTTTAAATCAATGTAATAACTAAAACAGTGTTTTATTATACACAATAAGGAAGTTATTTTAGATTAGGTGTTCATAAAAATAATAGATCGAATAGATATAAATTTAAAGATTTATTATTACTAACCTTTATAAATATAGTTTATAACCAAAGACTAAGCCCACAAAGAAGTAAGCACTTGAAACACTTCATAAGAGGGTAAATATTGATTTAAAAATAAGTAAAAAAATGAAAACCTGCGTTTTTTGCTGGATAAAAGTTTAATAATAAAATTACTGCAGGTAAAAATAGATTAATCGCATTTTGTTTTATTTACGATTTATAGAAAGTGCAAGACTTATACTAGCGTTTAAAACAAAGATTAAATGGAGTTATCTCAAAATTGCATTGCAGGTAATGTAATAATATTATTCATCATTGAATTAAATAGCCTAGGGTTATAGCCGCTGTACCGTTATCTAACGTCTTATTACTACTTGGTTAGCTCGCGATCCTGTTATTTTAGCCTTGGAGACCTAGGTTTCAGATTCGAAGAACTATCACCAGTCCTGAAGGTAGACAGATCTTATAATAGAATAGGTAGCTTAGACTAGGACTGACTGCAGTTCTTTGGAGCTGAAACCTAGGACTCCAAAACAAAAATTATAGGATCGTTAGGTCCTAAGTAATAATGTGACCTAAGTAGATTACATCTTGCACATGTTTTGAGAGTCATATTGGGGCCATTGAAGGCTTTTTATCTAGAAAAAAAAATTGTTTCAAAGGTTTAGCATTTTAAATGTAAGCAAATAAACTTCTACCAGACTTTGGGGGGATTCAATTTAAAAAAACCTATCTTGTTTTTAGTATAATGTAGGCGTATACTTTTGTTAAATCAAATATTTTGACACTAACCGAAGATTACAAACAACTTCTGAATGGCTTGATATTATTCTAATAAAATGATTACGGTATGATTCAAATTTTTGACGAATCAGTAATCTATATTTTTTAAATTAGTTGAAGCAAGGTGATTCTAAATAAATGATACAGTTTTGTAAGACAATAACTCGAAAACTATACATTATAACATCATGATGTAAGAAACATTTAAAATAAGAGATTATTAAGCTTCTTACAACACCTGGGGAAGAACAGCTGCATAACTAGCCTCTACAGATATTGTTTAGTTTGAATTGCAATTCTAAATGAATGGTACACTTTTGTAACCCTATGAATTTTTAGACTGTACAACCTGAATTTATGATTTAAGTATTAGTTGACAGAGGAGATACTAACATTTCACCCCATCAGAGGTGAAGAATGTTTTATTCGACGAAAAGCACGCTTTGATAATGTCGTCGACTCTCTTTATTTTCCGTATTAGAGGATGTAAACAATTTAAAATTTGATCGTATCCATGCTACTCTCTACTAACCTGAAGTGACCAACAATATGCCTTTGGCAGCTAACTAAGCAACTACACCTTTCCCCAAAGTGGTGTATAAAAATAAAATCTGTTTGATTGATCTTTACATCGTGATCTCAAAAAGCTTTCGATGTTTAGAGGTACAAAACTGTATCGTTCATTTACAACCGCCCTGTCCCTGTATTATTCTTGATTTTATTGCTCAAACATTTCTAACAGACTTTTTCAAACTTTATTTACCTCATTTCAAGGAAAAGGGAAACTGATTTATCTAATTTCTTACCGTCGAATGTTTGTAGATATCTCACTTATCACCGTTTGTATGAACATAAAAGATCTATTCCGAAAGACCAATTACATTTTTGTCACAGTTTTAATGGGCGATTTATCATTTTGAAATCACTTAATGTGATAACTTTATAACAAACAAATTTACTCGAGTGTAAGGAATATGAAAGAGTTCAATAATCCGCTACTAGGAGCGCTGAATACTGGTATTGATTCCGACCGAGGTCGACACGTGCTGCTGCCAAGTAAGAAGTATCCAAAGCTTTATGACAATTTTATATAAATCCCATCAGAATGCGCTTATTGCCAGTTTTTTGCGCAGAATTAAACTAACAGTAAACGGATGTCGTGTAAATTGCAAATGTTATAAACCAGTTTACAGTAAACAGTACCGTAACTGTCTGTAACTGTAAGTCCTGAGTGCACGCGGATTCCGACTCAGACTCAGTTTCAGATTATCGGCACCTGTTTAAGCTTTAAGATTTTTTGTAGGTGACCTTAGTGGAGGCATGAAATGCTTCGCCGACTCGGCGAGCAGGCAGTAGAGTTGCCAATGTTGTGTACGTGTACCATGTTTTAGCATTAAGTATGCAGCCAATTCAATAAATAACTTGATAAATTTATTTACGTTACAAGGAATATTGCTAATTTAGGAGGTCTCTGCGGGTAAGATGTCGGGGAGTTGAAAGAAAGCCACGTAGCAATTAATTATTTTATAGTAAGGGTAATTGGCAGCCAAGCAACATCAAATATTCATAAATAAATACTCATAAAATTCATAAATATGTTAAATTCGATTCGTCTCGTAAACTCGACAAAGCCAGAATTTAACTTTTGTACTTTTAAAAATATTTTTACGTTGTTCCTTGGATATGATTTATATGAATTAATGTGGAAAGTTTTGTTTCGTCTTTGTAAGTCAACCTATCGTCTATTAATCTGTTGTGGATGGCTTAGAAGATTAACCCTGTATAAAAGGAAAAACGTCTTACCTTTAGGTCCCAGTTGGTGACCCTCTCCGAGGTAGAAGGGCCCCTGCCTCGTGACGATCTCGTGGATGATGATGGCGAAGGAGTAGACGTCTCCTCTCTGCGTGCCTTCAGGCGGCGGGTGCCTCATCCTCAGCAGCTCCGGCGCCGTCCACAGCAGCTCTGTCAGCATGTGAGAAATCATAAGCTTCTGGAATGATGTTTCTTTCAATAACTTCATATCATAATTCTATCTAGTATCAAATGTAGAGTCACAAATAAAACTGGGTGGGTAGGGTTTGTATATTACCAACGATGGGTCAAGCGATTACACCATAATGCAATTTACAATTAACTTTTCGCTAAAACTTATCTAATATCTAGGTTGTTTATTAGGCTTCTTGAAGTAGTGTACTGATGGTCGCAAAAATCACAATTTAAACTGATGACATTACTTCAGAAATTGTTAATATATTTTACATAGTTAAATATTCCTACCTACTATAAATAACAAGGGTATTAAATATGTGTAGCCGCACCAGACCGCCGAACACAGCTATGCAGCGTTCCGTCCAGATCGCTGTACTGGGTTGTCATGATCAGGGAACAGGCGTTTATCTTTTATTAGTATATTTAAAAATAATACTTAACTTTGATACCTAAATAAAATGCTATAAAACATAATTAAGAGTTATTTTCTACATAGTTGATTTAAAAAGGTTTAAAGCATAAGATTAATCGCAATTTCTAAGTTGTTGACAATGTATTTATTACATATTAGGAGTATATATTCAACAGTTTATTTTATAATGTGTAAAAAATTCTCAAACTGTAATACAATCAAGATAAAACACTACCGCCTTCTTTACAAAATTACACTTTTACACTTTTTAAGTACGAAGGTAACATTTTCCCCGGGGGTGATAAATTCTAACCGTCGCCCACCACGCCATCGGCATACAACCTACATCATGTAAGTGATATTTACATGAAGAACGTTTTGCATATGGGGCACTCACGCAGTCGCTCGTTGCCTTCGCGAGTCTGCAGTGTAAACGGTCTGTGCAACATTCATATTTTTGCTAAAGTATTGAAAATGAGTACTAATCGATGGATCATTTATACTTTTAACAGTATCTCGAAATTTTATCGTAATTCTCCAAGTCCAAGGCAAAATATTACCTATCAGTTGTCACATACTCATGCATTAACTTTAAGTGTTTGGGTTAGCAATGCAATGTTTGGAATTTAATTTATTTTACATTTCAATTTGGACGGACGTTATCAATGTCGATGTTCTCTACGTTGCGGTATCAGTTTAAAGTTTAAATATCGTATTAATTATAACAATATTAATCTTGATGATTTAAAATTTTTCCATCCAACATCCGTAAATATTTCACAATTTTGACGCAGCATCATATTTTGAATTCATCCCGAGATCGTAAAAGTTATTTCTGTACAATTTGTGTCATGCGATCGTTTCTCTGTATTTTTTCACATAAACTTTTATAATTTTTCATAACATCTTTTTTTTTATTTTTCATGATCCTAAATTGCATTATGCATCTTTATTTATCCTTTCGATTTAGGATTGTAAGCGTGGAATTTATGTACCGCTTGAAGTCCATGATAATTAATCCGATAATTGCCAGGTCCTTTAAAGGTAACTACCCTCACAGGTCTCGACTGTAATCCGAGTCCTCCGTATTAGCGTAATAAAACATATTATAATCTTGTGGACTTTGGAGTGTAACAACTATATTAAGTAAAGACACATGTGGGAACTGCAGTTGAGTCGCCTCACTTCTCCAGAAGGCGTAGGAGTCGCTGCCGCTGCAGGAGTCGTCGCCGTGCCGCAGCGAGCGCAGGCCGAAGTCGGCGATCTTCAGCACGAACCTGCTGTCCACCACGCAGTTGGACGACTTGAGCGCGCCGTGCGACCGGATCTCGCTGGAGTGCAGGAAGCACATGCCCTGAAACACGACACGTAAAAAGAGATAAGAATGATCAGGTTTTTATCTATCATTCCATTAGACAATGATCATAAGTTGTAATTTAACGTTTGTGGACAGGATATATATAGTCATGGCTCCATGGCCCCACACTTTCGCCAGAGTTCGATTATGGAGTTTATGTATTTCTGGTCACCTATGATTTCTTGTTTATTTTTATTATCAAAACTTTATTTTCTGATGTCCGCTAATGGTTTAACTATAAATACCGATGATGAGGTTACTCATTGCTCTTGAAATTTCCTAAAGTAGTAGTCCAGAACATTGATGATATTTTTAGTAAAACTAGGATTACAATGCTGGAGAAATGTAGCTAAACCAATTTAATCAATAAACGAACACGTTTACAACTTACACCAAATATTGCATTACTAGTTTTAGAGTGGTTCCGTTTCGTGAAAACTCGAAGTTGAGAGTAATAAAACTTTTTCCATTAGATATTCCCTTTCAAACGTTAACCAGCATCTGCTTTTTATGGTTCTACATCAAGGTGAGCTAAGGCAATCAACGTGTCCTGCATACAGGGTTATTCAAAAGGCGGAAAACATGTAACTAATAGTTATCTGTTAAATTGATAGGCCTAACAATAAGTAATTAAGAGAAGATTTTAAATTTTATTTTCTTTTTGATGAAATAACTGCTGCTCAATAGCCGTTGGACCTCTCTTAACATTAGGCAGCCGTTTTTGTTAAACCGTAATTAATTTGTTATATACGCAGGCGGACTGAGCTTTAAGACACACTTCCAGTTTCTCGGAATCACCTGACCCAACGGGGTTTGCTTTTCCTAGTTGTTGTTCAATACCAACTTTGAAGCAAGCTGCACTGCAACTACCGACTCACGTTTTGCAAACTCAATAAACAAAGACAGCATGGCAGGCAATAGTGGCTATCACTGACAACTTTCGGTTTAAAAATCTGGCTGCCTAATTATGTGTGATCTCAAGCGGCCGGGCTGTGGCTAAAAAATGATTAAGAAACAGAATTTTCCTCTCTTTATTAATTTATAAATTATTGGTTTTCGATCATGTTAACTAAATTGTGTCAACCTTTTTTGAACAACCCTGCAGATCTCCGGATTAGCCGGAGTGATCAAGGTGGTAAGTGGTGAATGTAAAATGTGAGTAATGTGATTAATGCCTAAGCACCGCCAAGCATCGCCAACTGTGATTAATGAAATCGCAACAACGTTGCTCAAGCTAACATTGGGTCCACGACGGAGAATTACCAAATTCAATTTCTTGATTGCATTAAGACTTGTAAATTTGGCTAAAGGTTTAGCCAGTTAAACTGACTTATCAATCTTTTCAGTTTGTGAGAATGACTACCTCACATGTAAAAGGTAATTCTTTCAATTTTGTGGACATGTAATGCTCTACACTGCCTCCGTCAATCAAAACATTGGACAATGAGACCGTAAAATTTCAGAAAGGCTAGCAGAACACTTAAGTAAATACTAATACGTTACAAATAAGTTTTCATAGGAGGAAGGCAAAGTAAACAGTGTGTGATTTAAATAAATTTTATGTTGAAAATTTATGCAAGACACTATTCATTGGTAGTTTTGTTAGTTTGACGCCTATAGAATGTCGTGTTACCAAATTGAATTTATAGGACCCATAGTAAATGAATAGCTTCATAAAGCTAACATACCTTGACTATGTCGTGCATGAGGCTGTATCTGAACATCCAATCGAGCTTGAACTGGTCGTTCTCCAGGATGTCCTGTAGCGAGCCCTTGGGGCAGTACTCGGTCAGCAGGAAGCAGATGTCCGGCTGGTCGATGCACGCGCCGTAGAACCGCACCAGGTGGTCGTGGTGCAGGTCCTTCAACTGCGGCAAACACAACTTCAACTACACCTTGGGGCAGTACTCGGTCAGCAGGAAGCAGATGTCCGGCTGGTCGATGCACGCGCCGTAGAACCGCACCAGGTGGTCGTGGTGCAGGTCCTTCAACTGCGGCAAACACAACTTCAACTACACCTTGGGGCAGTACTCGGTCAGCAGGAAGCAGATGTCCGACTGGTCGATGCACGCGCCGTAGAACCGCACCAGGTGGTCGTGGTGCAGGTCCTTCAACTGCGGCAAACACAACTTCAACTATACCTAGGGGCAGTACTCGGTCAGCAGGAAGCAGATGTCCGACTGGTCGATGCACGCGCCGTAGAACCGCACCAGGTGGCCGTGGTGCAGGTCCTTCAACTGCGACAAGTACAACTTCAACTATACCCTGGGGGCAGTACTCGGTCAGCAGGAAGCAGATGTCCGACTGGTCGATGCACGCGCCGTAGAACCGCACCAGGTGGTCGTGGTGCAGGTCTTTCAACTGCAGCAAACACAACTTCAACTATACCTTGGGGCAGTACTCGGTCAGCAGGAAGCAGATGTCCGACTGGTCGATGCACGCGCCGTAGAACCGCACCAGGTGGTCTTGGTGCAGGTCCTTCAACTGCAGCAAACACAACTTCAACTATACCTTGGGGCAGTACTCGGTCAGCAGGAAGCAGATGTCCGACTGGTCGATGCACGCACCGTAGAACCGCACCAGGTGGTCTTGGTGCAGGTCCTTCAACTGCAGCAAACACAACTTCAACTATACCTTGGGGCAGTACTCGGTCAGCAGGAAGCAGATGTCCGACTGGTCGATGCACGCGCCGTAGAACCGCACCAGGTGGTCGTGGTGCAGGTCCTTCAACTGCAGCAAACACAACTTCAACTATACCTTGGGGCAGTACTCGGTCAGCAGGAAGCAGATGTCTGACTGGTCGATGCACGCGCCGTAGAACCGCACCAGGTGGTCTTGGTGCAGGTCCTTCAACTGCGACAAACACAACTTCAACTATACCTTGGGGCAGTACTCGGTCAGCAGGAAGCAGATGTCCGACTGGTCGATGCACGCGCCGTAGAACCGCACCAGGTGGTCGTGGTGCAGGTCCTTCAACTGCAGCAAACACGATTTCAACTTTACCTTGTCCTAGACATTCTTAACTTCAATGTATTCTTAACTTCAAATAGACGAATGAATTTCCCGGGTAAGCATTTTTGGTGAGCAAAATATTATTGCGGATATTGGCTATCACAGATTAGCAATAAGAAATCTCACGACGCGACATTTCGAGAACTGAATTCTTATCCATCTTCAAGTGGAAATAAAAAAGGTACTTGAAGATAGCGGTTAGTACTTTTTATGTTTTTAGGACTTAATTAGTATTACATACGGTTTTTTACTGATCTAGTCAATTGAAGCTATAGATTTTATCATACACGATCAAGATTATGAACCATCGTGAAACTGGGTTTTGCTAATCAGTCCGATGGAAAATATCCACAATAATTTAAACAGCAGTTCGATCAGGGCTGCCACAGAATTTTTGAGGCCTTTTTTCCTGACTTTTCCTGACCAATCTGAGAGATTTTTCCTGACTTTTTGGAATCGCGGGGTTTTCAAATAAATAAACGAAAGCTCTGTACAAAAATACACAATCATGTCTGTAAAAAATGTAAAAACTAACCAAAAGTAACTTGGAATATATTTAATAAAATAAAAATAAAATATAAGGATATAATTTTTAAATATCAATTAAAGAAGCCACAAGTAATTCTGAGAGCTTAGTAATTATGAGGCTCCTTAATGGCAAAAATACAACAAAAAAATTAGTAATGTACTCCTCAAGTAAATTAAATATCTATGCATAGTTCAAAAATAGCCACAGCTAAAAGATATTCATCGAGAAGGCTTGGTAGCTAAGCATGTGACACCCTGCAATTTTATACTCTGGGGCTTCAGTCTTTCCAAAGTCTTAATTTTACTGATGAGCTTTTCATCCTCGATTTGAAAGGTAAGCCTAACATTCTTCCTTTCATCCTCAAGTTTTTTTTTTCATTTCCATTGTAATTTTCCTTTTAACTGCTGCTGCTTTTTCTTCTTCAGATCTCTTTTCTCTACTAACTTGCAGACCATCTTCATACCTCTTTCTGGCAGATCTCACAGATAATAACATTATGTCTACCTCTGTGATGAATAAAAACATCATAAACCTTCCTTTGAGCTACAAGAGTTTCTTCATGTTGGTTTTCAAACATAATCGATTTGTTAATTGAAAAACCCCCCTTCAACTGATGCATTTCCATGTGAAAATATAAGGCTCATTTTCACCACCTCCCAAATTTCTTTAGATTCTGGATCCTTTGACAAAAAAGATGCATAGAAACTATTGAGTACTTTTTCTGAAGAATCTTTAACGGTTCAAAAATTGATTTTAACTTCCGATTTGTGGGGGGGAAATCGAAAATCAAGACGGTCGGGTTGTGCCACTGCAAATTTTCCTGACTTTCGGCACTTTTTCCTATTTTTCCTGACTTTCGGCACTTTTTCAAACATTTTCCTGACTTTTCCTGACCATAACCCAAAAATCCTGACTTGTAATGTCTGTGGCAACCCTGTCGATTGAGCTGAGCAGCGTTGTGAACAGCCTGGTATTTTTACGACACAATGTTAATAAATATCAGCTATTGTGAGAAAATTAACAATATTAGTTAAAGAAAAGCAAAGTCACTTTTCCAAGGAACTATGTCTAGGGCAGGGCTATGAAGAAATTACTCAACCACTGGGATACATGATACATGGCTGGTTTTAGATTAGAATTATAACATATTATATGTATTTATGTTCAAATGAGCTCTAAAAAAGCACTCTTACATGAATAACATAAATATAAATACCTTATAACTTTTGTAAAAGAAATATCAAACTTTGTGGATGATAATCTTCGACATTTTACTGGGAAAACTTGATACAACGGAATATCTCAAAATATCAATACTTGGGCAACAATAAATTATAGAATGTTGGATTCGTTAGGACGGGTATTGGCTGACGAGCCGGCTGTTTACAGCGGGGGGCGAGGACCATTCCGTCTAATTGGCCTCGTGTAACAGTTTCTTCGACTGCCTCGTTCTGAGAAAATTCAGTTTCCTACGTTAGGCCGCCTTAATTTTAACACCATTGCCATGAAAATTGAATAAGTTTATTTTTATGACTGATGTTAAAAATGGCGGAAATTCATTCGAACGGATTGGTTTTAAAACCTTTGTTTATTATTGAAAAAGGCATGGTTTAGTATTTGATTGCTTCAAATAGCAGAATATGATATTTCGAACAACCCGATTATTGATTACCGTCCAAAGAATGCATCTTAAACGGGTTTTTATCTGTATTTGTAATTTTTATAGTATGAGTCTATGCATACATAAACTATAAAAATAAAACAAATGGTAGTAAAACTTAGCATGAAAACATAAAAACATTATAAATTTTAGTGCAACTTATTTAAAGGTGTTTGACAATAGATTACTAAGTAGTTATTTTTTATAAACATATTCTATAACACTAGTAGTGTTTTTGTATGAATAATAAAACTTTACTTTTCGGAATGGCAATGTCAATCCTCAAACTTATTAAGTATAGGCAATCCAGTGTATGTCTCCTTAAAACAAATACATAATTATTGGTTATGGATTAAATTAAATCCAAAATTCATATAAAAAGGTATTCCAAAGAAAAGGAGAAGAGACGACTCGCGCAGTGCGTTTGGTTGCCAAGGCAACACGCTTATTGGACAGTTACCTCCCTCGCCGCGACCACCTGATCCTACTGCCGGGGACTGTATGTGGATGTTACTGCACCTTGCTTTTAATCTTTTTTACTGTTAAGAGTTACCTTGAGGTATTGAAAATTGTCATCAAAGACATGGGAAATATATCATTTAAAGGGGAGATGTACCATTTAAACAGAGATAATGAATTTACAAAATCGATCAATTAACATCTCACAACACGAGAAAGTGTCTACTAAATGTTTGCAAAATAAACGTAAAAGTAGTTATTTTAAACATGACTTTTCAAAATGTCAACGAATATTGTCGAGTTATTAATGTATTCCTTGGAACAAGTTACTTATTCCACCGAAAAACTATGATTCCTTTGATTCCAACTATTACGCCATCAAGTCCTAATTTGGAGATATTAAATACCAGTACTGTACGATATCTTTTCAGTTTAGTCCAGTTTAAATGTTCTGTATTTTGTCGCATTATATAGGGTGTACCAAAAGAACACCCACGAAACCACTGGCCTAACTATATATTTTTTCAAAACATAGTTTGATTCATCATTATATTTCTAAGAGAACCCATAAAAAACATGTGTCGTCTAAACCTTGATGAATTTGATTGAGTATAACATTTTATCGGGGTTTATGGTGAATGTTAATGTGAAGTGCTTGTGAGCAATAACCTAAAAATGAAAATGTAAATTTCTATTCAAACTACTTTAATTTTTTCAATCGTGAAGTGCCAGCCACAAATTATGTAAATTTGTAAATAATATAATTCTAACAATTTTTTTGTTTAGTTATATAATGTTCTGTAATACAGAGAACCTAGTTTCCAGAATTTGCAGCACTCACTATGACTAGGTAGGTATAGCTCAGGGTCAGTCCATTGTAAAAGTAGAAATTTATCTTCCCCACCCAGAACTTTCTCATGGACAACTGTGTATGTGGCGTCAAGTCGAGCAAACTCCATTGAAGGGCTCGTTATATTCGTAGAAAACACTAAAGAACAAGGACATTTCCTGAAAGATGATAGAGTATTCACAAGTAATAAAGTTTTTAAGAGCTTTCGTAAAAAATCTCAGTATAACAGGAAGTTTATTCCCATCATTAATAAAATAGTGCTAGAATACTGCACCTCAATTAATTTTATTAAGAAATCAATACATCAAAATGCTCGATTTCGAGCAACGGGTTTACAAGTAAATACCTAAGTGGCAGAAGGAAGAAGTTTTGGTTTTTCTTGAGGCAGCTGATCATTTACAAAAACATAATTATTTATATCAACTATGCGATGGGTAAAAATCTCCTTCAATTTTGAAATTCATGGGAACTTTAAGTCCAGTGGGGTAAAGCACATTAACCTGAGGGTGGTAAAATTATTCCATGACTTCTAAAGAAAAATCCCTTTGATTTGACACAGCAATCATAAAAATTGGTTCATAAATAGAGAAGTTTTGCTGTACAAAAGAAATTTCTTTGTGAATTAATACAATCGATTTTATATCTCGCCTATTTCTAAACGTATCTTGATAAAACCTTATATATGGCTTCTCATAGTTAAGATCCTCATGATATCGATTTTAAACCACAAAATGTTTTCATACCTGTTGCAACAGACCTGCATACTCATTCACCATGTTATTCTTAAGGATAAAATAAAAAGGTCTGATATCTTCAAAGTTTTGTTGAAATATTATTCTAAGCACCAGAAATTCGCTGAGTATGCAGGTCTGCTCTAACGAGGGAATATTTATTTTATGAATCAAATGTTATAAAAATATACATCACTAAAATGGCGGGTTAAAAACCCATTCCAAAATGCTTGTCGAAGAGATAGAACATACCATAGCGGTACCTTTCATTTGAGTTAATCTGTATAAGTTGAGGAGAGAGTTATTGAATGACGTCTCTTCATGGCTTCGCAATCTGGACCGGGAATTGAACGGGTAGATTAAACCATTCACGTGACGCCACCGAGATACTGAGAAACATAATACCCAGTATTTCGTTGGTATATTTAATAAAATATACTGCCAAATTAACTTACTTACTACATATACATATACTAATGCAAGAATAAATACCCCCGTTGCAGCAGACATGCATAATCAGCGAATTTCAAGTGTAAAACAACATATTTCAATCCAACATAGCGAAATTTGACATGTTTTTGAAAGCTCCATAAGAATAACATGGAGAATGAGTATGCAGATTTGCTGCTACAGGTATGTTTAAACTGGTTGGTTTTAATTCAATATTTAGTAGATCTGAACTAGAGGAAGTCATTTACCAAGTTTTATAAAGATATGTTGAGAAATAAGCGAGACATAGAATTTTACTTATTTCCCATAAGGTTAACATTGAGACAACGTACTGTGTTTACCACTTTCAATATCTCGGTAACCAATGGACATAGAGCAGTGATTAAAAATATTAAATTGTTAATTTTTTTTGAGCTGAATTCAATGGTGCCAACAAAAATTTGACAAATATAATTTTTCTATGTGAAAAACTCAAAAAACCCATTTTTAGGGGGTTTATTCCCCTTTACCCCCCCTTCCGGTTGTCCGATCGGGCTGGTTCACGAACTCGTCCGAGTGATAGCCACTTTACACGTCTGTACCAAATTTCATTAAGATCGGACCATATTTACGGCCGCTATCGTGTTAACAGACATATATATATATAAATTCAAACGAGTGGTGTTTTTTGCTTCTGGGGGGCCCAAAATGAAAAGTTAACATGGTCTCGGACTTAGGTCTTATCATGAGTACTACCGTAATAGCTTATTCCTTTAAGGAAATTCGCTAAAACTGAAAGGGTAAGGTGATAAGCCATTAAAAACTTCATTATACAATAATCGGAAAAACTCGTGCTGCTGTAGTCGCTGGTTTAACTGAGGCCCGTATTACACTATCAAATGTTTTGTAAAATATCTTTTATAAAAGATTTGATTTCACCAATCAAAATTCAAGCTACCTGATTAAAAAAAAATACTTTTGATTGTTCAAATAAAATTTTGTATGAAATATTTTATAGTTTTATGCGGGCCTAAACATACTAATTATTTTATCTTAACAATAAACCCATTTTTATGGTTGTGATTATACTAAACTCGACAAATTATTATTATCATTATATCCCCTAAGGACAGCCGGCTTTCGGCTGTTCGGATGTCTGGCGACCACGGGTTCCCAAGCCAAGCTGCGAGACTTTTCTCGCAGTTTTTCTAGAGCTATGATCTTTTTTTCTTCCTTTGGGTCTTGGCTCGCCATCTTTCCTGAGCTAATCTTGCTCACCTTCTTCTTTCTTTGACCCCAATCCCTGGATGTCTTTTCGCGCCTCCTTCTTATCCGTGTTGTGCCGGAGCAGAATGTTCCAACAGTATCCTTTGCTTGCCGTAAAAGCCAGCTACAAGGGGAACAGCAAGCATGATGTCTGCAGAAAACATCGGAAACGTACCCCAGGTGGGTCAGGACTCCGGTCCGAAATCCCACCCCGTTCATTCGGGCTGCCCTACGGATTCTGGGGAGGGCAACCAGACATTCTTGACTGTGCCACAGTCGCGGCGAAACAGCTTGGCGAGCACAAGCCAAGTACAGTGACTTCAGTCATGCCACCGCTCAAGACCTGGAGTTCTGCGAGAGACAATGGGGGAACGTCCTCAAAGCCCGCGAAGAAGAGATGGAGATCTTCGGCCAAGTGGAGACGTTGTTGGCCAACATTACTGGAGCCTGCAGGATCCAGAAAAACGGACACGGTCAAGGCTCGTCAAGGTGGCCAGTAGCCAGTCCTACGCGGGTGTTCTGGGGAAGATCCGAAAGGATATGAATCCGGACACCTGCGCCGCTAAGATCGTCTTAGTCAGACCACTCCAAACGCAGATGTCATCCTCCGGCTGGGGAAGGGCTCGGAGAGGGATACATTCGCTTCGGCCCTTGGTGCCGCTGTTGGTGACACCGGCAGTGTCGTAGCTCCAGACAATCGGGTGTACGTAGAGGTGAGGGACCTCGAAGCCCTCACGGTGACGAACGAGGTGGTCGACGCCCTCGACAAAATCTTCGGAGGACCCAGCGACAACTTAAATTGACGATTCTCGACCTGTCCGAGGTCGAGGCCGCCAAAGTTCTGAGGCTAGGTTATCTTCGGGAAAGTTATCTGAGCTGTGCGGTACGCTTGCGTACCGTGGTCTTAAGTTGCTTAAAGTGCCTGGGCTACGGACATCGTCGCAGTGAGTGTACAGGGGTTGATCGGTCCGTTCACTGTTTCAAATATGGTGAGTTGGACCATCTACACGACACGGGGCGTACAACAAGGCTCCTCACTGCTTCATGTGCAGAGAGTTGCAGCCGATAGCGCAAAGCGATCACATCGCTGGTTCCGAGGCCTGCCGCGTTTTTAGGTTTACCCTGGAAAACGCAAAAAAAGGACGCAAGCAAACGCAAGTCTTAAGCCAGCTAGAAGAAGAGGGAAGTAGTTCCCTCTTCTGAAAGACCACAGTTTCCAGGATGCGGCTTTCCAGCACGGGCCTCCCCGTGAAGTAATGTACGTGCTAAACAGTCCCGGGGGGGACTCGCCCGGAACGAGGAGGTGGTTTAGTGGGTAGGGCTTCGGCGAGTGCCACACTTCGTCCGTAAATTGATTCCACCTACCTTTCCTCCAAATTTTTGTATAATATTATTTTTTTAATTACTATTATTATTATTATTATTATTGGAAAATTAGGGTTCTAAAGTTGTACAGTACAAGCTAATATCTGCAAAAGATAATTTCAAACTTATCGTTACTATATATTTTCAATTTTTTAACTGTGTTTTCCATCGGTGGAACATAATTTTTTTGCTCAAAGGTTAAATGTATGCGTGCAAACTAAAATTATTATATTTTAATCGTGTCTATTAGTGTATACAAGTTCGTAAATAATTATAATCACCAAAATATGTGTTTTTTAAAAATATTTCTTAATTAAATAGAGAGATTGATCACTAAGGAAAAGCATGATACCAATTAGTTGATTTTATGATGAAATGAAAATCAACGTAAACAAAGCCAAACGAAATATCTAAAAGACTTCAGATTACAAACAAAAACAGGATCTCATCTTCAAGACCATTGAACATAGAAAGATGAAAGAAGAAATCCTTCCAGAATAAATCAATGTGAGTTACTTGAACTCATAAATAATGAATCGTATATTTTGTCATAACATTTTGCTAAAGAGACAATACTTAACCACAAAGAAAAAAATAGTGGAAGGCTCAAATTATAAATCAAGAAATGTTTGTTGGATAATTATTACATTTTTTATTTGTTTTATATTTTTAAAGTTCTCCTTAAGTACATGACTGTCAAGTGAACTAACATCAGTAATAAACTAAAATATTTTACTAAATAAAAAGAATAATAAATGCCGAAACTAAATAAGGATATTTTTATTTTAACTGCTTGTTGACCAGTATAACTACTGCTAATTAACTAGTATAATTTAAATATATTTTACGATTGTTAGTATGAAAGCAAATAATTTGTTTTTTTTCTGAATATTTTGGACTTGCTATCTTGTTTTGCAAAACGACTACATTTTAAACTACCTTAAACAAAGATTAATTTACGTCTTTAATATTTGACAGACTCTTATTTGGACTTTCGTTCGAATACACAGCCGCTTAAAAAGCCAAGAACGGAAAAAGGTTGTTGTTGCAGTCAAATATCTATTATTACATGTCCCCTCGATGAAGAATGTTTCCAATTGTCAACAACAATATTAAGGGTTAGGTTAAAATAATGTGGTAGCTAGTTTAATACGATCATAATTGTTGCCTGCCCAACAATAAACTCATGCCTTCCGATCTTACAATCTTAAATGTTAGTAATTAAATTTTTGCTACTAACAAAAATAACATGCTTGCCTTCTTAGATTTTTTTTGTATAATGTAAGTTCAAAAAATAAACAAAGGATAAAAAGCTTTAAGCAACAAGCCTTATTTCACAAATATATCAAGATATCCATAAAACGCTTTCAAAGCAAATTATGTTCGCCAAAATCTAAACAAACATTGAGCATCTGAAGTGGAATAATACGCTTGGTTGAGTCTTGCAAACATGTCGTTTTGAACATTCCATATGTACATAAGAGTGATAAACTAAAAATACAAAAGGTTAAGAGATTATAAGTCCTCTGCAGTTAATAAATAATGATCAGATCTCTTATAATTCTACTTACTCTTTTAAGCTCCAGAAGTAGTGGTCTAGTCAACTCGATGCGGGCTTTCTTTATACTCTTGATCGCAACTTTGTTGCCCTGAAATGGGAAATATTATATGAGACAAACTAAAAATAAATCTATGTGATTCTTTGGGTTGGACGATTAAGATATTATGTCTTATTCAAGACTATGATCCTTAGAAATTGATATTTCCAAAGGAATACTGAATGTAAAACATTTCTGAAGCCATGAAACACCGGCTAAGTAAGACAGTTAAACAAATATTTGGATCCACAGCTTTTTAGCATGAACCACAAGAGTTGTTCATATGCAAAATGTAATTTAACCGATTTTTGTCTTTATGTTATATTTATATGGGCTTGCTTGGGATTTTCTTTTTATAGCTTTAGTTTGAAATAAGTGCTTTACTTATTAAAATTATCACTAAAATTAAAAAAGAACAGTATTTCTGAGACCCACTCAAAGAGTGTAGTGATTTGTTATTGTATTGTAAAGAATATTGCAATTTTAAAAACTGTAAAATTTGTTGTGATCTTGAGGCTGTCATCCATCTTTAGATCACCGGGCTGAATGTTACTTAATTATTAATAGGATGCACAGCACCAACCAATCAATGTCAGGTCCTTAGTGAAGCTGTCATGAGATGGTAATTGTATATGCGATATTTAATCAAATATCTATCTAAATGATTATTCAATAATATCACACTGAAGTATTAATTCTTTAGTTTATTCCACTTAAATGCGTAAATTTAAAATGCACCTTTTGAAGAGAATCTGCATACTCGGGGAATTCAAAATACTTGAATAAATAATTTACACAATCCTCACACCAGGGAACGTACGTCCGTAAATAAACATGCAACAATAATATCCATAGGAATAACATGGAAAGTGAATACCGGTATGCAGATTTGTTGCCACATAAATATTAAAATAGGGGATTTTAGGCTAAATAAATATCAAGTAAGTGAAAGCCACTGTACCAATCGAGTTGAATGAAGATAGTTAGGAAGTAAGTTAGCTATACAATTTTATTTATTTCCCATTAGGTTAACTTTGGGGAAATGAGTATGCAGGTTTGCTGCCGCAGAATTCTGAAGATTTGGAGATTTTAGGCCATAATCAAGTAGATCTTAACTAAATAAAGCCACTTACTCTCCTTAAGATATGTTGGGAAATGAGCAAACTAAACTAATTTTTTTATCACCAATAGCTTAACATGGGGAATGAGAATGGAGGTTTGCTGCATGAAAATGTAAGAAAAGGGGATTTCAGGCCATAATCAAGAATATCTCGTCTAAATATAAAGATATAGTTTCCCACTCTCCCCCCTCAACGTTATACTGTAAGTGGGACAACATACTGTGTTTACCAAGTAGGCCTGGTGTTTACCACTCTCAGTACCTCAATGAGAAATGGCGAAAAATCGTAGAGCAATAATTCAAAATAATAAATTAATTGATTTTCGAGTTGAATTCAATGGTGTAAACCAAAATGAGACAAATTTAATTCGTCTATGTTAAAACACTAAAGAAAACCCATTTTTCAGGGATTTACCTCCCATTTTTCGTCTTATCAGGCTGATTTAAGAACTCGTCCAAATAATTACTCTTTTACATATCTGTGGCAAATTTGGTTAAGATCGGACTATTTTTGCGAGCGATTTCTTGACACGCGCGCACACACGCACACACACACACACACACACACACACACACACACACACACACACACACACACATACGCACGGGCACACACATATTTAAATATATAAATGTATCTGCAACGGGTACATTTTTAAATTACACATATTTTACGAATGAAGTTCTTAGCATTTGTGGGCTCCACAACGAAAAATTACCATTATCTTGGGTTTAAGTATTTCCATGAGACCCACGGTCATCTTCTTCTCTATAGGGGAAATCGGTATTTGATAGACAACCCAAAATAATAGACTTATATGTAAACTATATCATTCATGATGTTTCAGTAGAGCATTTAATGTTATTGTTCAAAAAATAATCAAGGGTCCGTCGTAGTTTATTACTATTTTTGGGTTTATATTAGCATTTTTATTGAAATGATAAAGCATAATTATTTTTTTTATTTCTAAAATAGAACGAAAGCATAAAGGAAATGAAAATAATAAAAATATACCTTTGAAAAACAATATAGTTAATCACAAATAAAATAATGTTGACATTAAATTACAAATGATTGTGCTCACCTTAATGGAGGACAAAAGTGTTTGATATTTCCCCAATGAGATAAACCATTTACCGTGCATTCAATCACTTACACAATTAGTCTGTTTGAAATAGTTTACCTCTTCTGTTATAAAAGATTTTCCAATAAATGGTATCTGTCATTCCAACACTACTCATTCCCAGTGATGTATTTGTCTCTATTGCGGAATGACCGTTGAGGTATGTAGTTTATGAGTTTTGATGATGATTTTTAACAAAAATTTCAATTAAATCTACACACACGAAAAATATATCTACTTCGAGTAAGAGATGAAAATTGTCGATATTTGACTCAGTGGTTCAGACTAAGCACACCCATCGCGATTACTGACGTGTGGCGTTTAGTTTTTTTTTTGTTTTTTTTAATGGTTGTCGAAACAAACATTAGGTGTATTCTAACAGGCTCTTTCGAGTTCTTGAAGGAAAAAACAAAATTAATACAACAGAAGTACATCTACTCCGAATTATTTTTCTTTTACTTTAATGGACCCGCAAATTTCGACCCCTCCCCTCCCTATTTGATATCTGCCTGTTGCCAAGCAAAATGTTGGACCGTAAGTATCCAAGATGGCGGCGAAAAGTCTGTTGCCCTGTAACTCCAAGTTCATTTGGTTAAAATAACGGTTCAAACGTCTGCTTATGGGTTTTTATCAGGTTGATGGAGAACGTTGTTAGCACATTTCGTCCACGATGAGGTTGTCAATAATGTTAAAAATCTTCACGACACAAAAAACACGAAAACGAATACGACATTGAACGTTTAAAACAAAAACTTGGCCAAGTAATCCGTCACGAGATGCGGTACCGGTGGCGGGTGAGTCATGACTGTGTTTTTAGCGAAATTCCCTTATAGGGAAGAAGCTATTACCGTAGGTCTCATAGTAAGACCTAAGCCTGGGACCACTATAACTTTTCGTTTTGGGGCCCCCAGAAGCCAAAAAAAACAATTCGTTCAAATTTATATATATATATATATATATATATATATATGTGTGTGTGTGTGTGTGTGTGTGTGTGTGTGTGTGTGTGTGTCTGTGAGCACGATAGCGCTCGCAAAAAAGGTCCGATTGGAATGAAATTTGACACAGACGTGTAAAGTAGTAATTATTCGGACGAGTTCGTAAACCAGCCTGATCGGACCACCGGAAGGGAGGGTAAAGGGGGATAAACTAGGTCTCCGGTTCGATTCCTGACAGGATCGAAACTGGGTCCAGTTGCCATTTGTCATTGGGCTATGAATTAATGATGCTATCTAACAAAAGGTCGCCGTTCGATAGTAACAAGACCCGGGTTTGGGCCGTTCCCGATCAAAACGTTAAAAAATGCCACTGGCGTAGAAAGACACAAAATACAAAAAAAACCAAAAATGTTTTTTTTTGAGTTTTTTATATAGAAAAATTTTAAAAAATCCAATTTTTGTTTGCACCATTGAATTCAACTCAAAAAACAAACAATTTAGTATTTAGAATCAATGCTCTATGTCCATTGGTTACCGAGATATTGAAAGTGGTAAACAGAGTACGTTGTCTCAATGTTAACCTTATGGAAAATAAGTCAAATTCTATATCTTGCTTATTTCTCAACATATCTTGTTGAAACTTGGTAAATGGCTTCTTCTGTTCGGATCTACTAAATACTGAATAAAAACCACCCATTTGTAATATACCTGTAGTAGCAAACCTGCATACTCATTCCCCATGTTATTCTTATATGTTATGGAGCTTACCAAAACATGTCAAATCTCGCTATGTTGGATTGAAATATGTTGTTTTGCATTTGAAATTCGCTGAGTATGCAGGTCGTTCGATGCGTTAATAGCGTTATAGTTTCAGTTCGTGAACTGGCCCTTTACGCACGGTTGTAGGAAAAGAATCGAAAAATGGTTTAAATTGAATTAGTCAATGAATATAAACAGTACGTAATGTTGATATGGACTAGGTGTATTGCAACAAATATTGAGGTTTTAATAAAAATTATCAAAGTAATATAACAAGTGCAATATTTGATTATTAAGGAATTTAAAAATACGTTTCAAGCACAATGAATATTACTTTTCAATAAAATTTACAGGAAACATTATTAAAAACTATGTTTACTGTGCAAAACGTGATTATTAAATCATGTGTTCAAATTATGTTAACGAAAGCTGGCTAGGTAATGTTTGCATAGTTCGCTTTGTACTAAAATTCCGCATTCTAAGAAGATTTTATTTTAGTTATTATTTAAAAAATCATATGAAAAAACTACATTTTGTACGAAATAGTTTTAAATATATATATATATATATATATATATATATATATATATATATATATATATATATATATATATATATATATATATATATATGTATGTATATGTTTGGTTCCGCTATTGTAAGCTTTTTAACTATCTAATACCACAATTTCTTTCCGAATTAAATTACATACCTATTCACAAAGGCTAAAAAAGAAAGTGTTTTGGTTGCTGAAATATGAGGACGAAAGCACAATCTGCTGAATCATCAATTTCCAGAAAAACAAATAGAATTGGAGAAGGTGGTGAAACCTGCTTGTTTAAACGATTCCCAAATCACGTGCCTAACCTGGAGAACATGGTAAAACGTATTTTATACCGCATTATAAGGCAGTCCGCTATAAAGATCGTCGTAAACCTAAAATAACACTGCAAAATTTACTGATAATTCATAAAAATAAAACCAAAAGTTTATTTGCTTGATATAGTGGCGAAATAAGAAATAGGTGCGCTAGTATCGGTGAGTTAATTAGACTGTCACGTGATCAATATTAATATTTTTTTGCAACTGCATTGATGGATGCTCAAACGCCAAATACAATCACAGTTCCTCACATCCATGGTGGCTGAATGCGTCATTATGATTTTTAGTTATGATGTTTTTTAAGTTGAGCTCAGTCGAATAAAAAGGAAAGCGGAAGCGCTGGAGCCAACGACTGTTATAGGCTGGATCGCGTAGAGTAATAATATAATTAGCTGGAGAGCGATAAAGACTTTAATACTCGCTCCTCAGAAAACAGTTATATTTACGATTGGTTTTCAGTGCGTTAACTGGCAGTTTACGCGCGGTTGTAAGAAAAATAAGTATTCCCCGATTTAAATGAAATAAAAGGTTTTCTGAATGGTGCATGAACGTCCGTGTGGATGTATGTAAACAAAGCTACAGACGACACCAATGGTCCGATTTCATGAAATTTGACATGTTGGTATCATGCTATGATGTCTTTAGGCTTCTTTAATTTTTAGAATTTTTTATTTTTATTTTTAAGAGTATTTCATAATCCATAATCAAAACCCATAAAAATCGGCAAAAATGAAAATATAGCAAAAATGGCTTTACGATTAAAAAAACATCGTCGTTTTTAGTGCTTAAGATGCCTAACCTAATCACCTTAACCACATGAATGTAAACATTCATTTTTAAAAGTTATTGCTATTTAGGTTTTAAGCAACTTTTCAAAAAAATTTGAACAAAAATATTTCTTCAATTTCTAAAATTTGCTTAAAAATACAATATTTAAATTTACTTGCAATAATTAATTTTGGCTTAAAAAAGTAAGTAATCCTGCATCATGAATTATTCGTACAGGTCAAACTGTCGCGAAGAAATTAGGTTTTTCGATAATTGGTAAACAGTTCACTGTCCCTGTGTTATCCTTATGGTAGATTAGTAAAATTGTCCATTGTCATTATTTCTTGAAATATTTTGATAAAGAGTTATTTTGATGATATATTGATAGTTGAGCCACTACTGCGTATTTATAAAAAACGCTAAATTTTACATAACTGCACCTGTAGCAGCAAACCTGCATGCTTGTCCTCCACGATATTCTTATGAAAAATAATCTAAAATCATATATTGCCATAATAAGCTGATATACAATATTTTAAGTGTAGAAATTAGATGAATTTGAAGTTCTACTGGGACTGATGTGTTCAATTACAACAAATTAAGAGTAGTTATTTTATGATTAAAATATTAAAATGTTCAACGATGCCTTTAACAATTTACTTTAAAATTTGTTTGTTTGCAAACCCTTGAACCCCTTTATATATAGCACCACCAGCATGGTCGTAAGAATTTAGTTTCAAGATTTTAAGTCTTAAAAATATAAAATTGGATCGTGAATAATTTCTGATACCGTTTATTTTAAACGAGGTTGACAAAAGCCGTCGTCACTCCTTTGCGGAGAAGGCTCCGATGGCAATCAATCACTTTCTTCACCCTTGATTATCTGGCATTTGATGATCCTTTGCCCATATATTTTAATAATTTGGCACAAGAAACTAAAAGTTAGTAATAAAAAAATTAAATCAAAATTTACAATAAAAGATATTTAACGAGGTCATAAGTCAAATAAAAAAGGTTTAAAATGGCCAAACACAAATAATGCAGAAGAATACAAATGACAAAAACAATTATAAAGACTCGTTTTCGGTAATAATATCAGCGAACAAGATTAAAGTTTAATAGACTATTATTCATAACCAAGGAAAAAATGAGACTAGTAGTAAGGGAATCAAATTTTGTATATCAATTGCAAACTTCTAGTGTGAAAATCATTAGGCAAATATTTTTGAACTAAGAATAAAAAATATATTACCAGGAGATTATTGAGATGTACCTCACAATAGAAAATAAAGCTGATGTAAACAAACATTTGTACTTGAATGGATACCATCACAACCAAACACAAATCATCAATTAATTAGGGACTCTACCATCATAGATAACTATTATGACTAAAATTACATACACAATACAACGTGTCCTAAAATCGTGAAAATATAATGAATATAACCGTTATGATAATAAGTTGTTGATTTGTACTTGAATGGAGACCATCGCAACCAAATGCAAATTGTCAGTCAATTAGCAACCCAAAACGTAGACAAGTGGCTGACTTTACTTTAAATAAAATACAACGTGCCCTTAAATATTAAAACTATAATGGAATATCGTTAACGCTATTGTACTGATCTAAAGTCAGATTTATTAGCTTTACAATTATTTCTTGTATACCTGCTTGGGTAGCATCGAAACGAAATAAAACAAATCCCTTACCTTATAAAATGCAGTCGGGACGAACACCTGGCGCCCCATGTCACAAACGCTCATCGCGTCTTCCGAAAACGCCGTCTGAAACAGTGTTACAACAATTATACGAATCGCCAAGAACACCTGCAACCCATGCCATTTACTCACCAGATCCTCAAAGAATGCCGACTGTAACAATGTTACAGCAATTGCAGTATGTTAAACGGCGAGGGCACGTACAATCTCTGTCACAGGCCTTCATGGCATCCTCCCACTCCGTCAACGCCACGCCCAACAACTAACAACAATTCATTTCATAACTATATTTCACCACGCTACCTCATAAAACATAACTTCGATCAAAATTTGCCTGAGTTTTGTTTGATAATATATTTGAATATTAAATAGGTCATATGTTCTTATAAGCACAATCATTTATGCCTAAGGGGAATAATTTATGCCTTATAAAATGTGCAAGTGAACATCATATATGTGAAATCATGAACGGTTCTAAAGCTTGCATCGTTCAGGTTTCGCTATGGAGAACTAATATCAAATCTCAATGGAGAATGGACTGCAAGCTTTAATTGAAGTAATGACAGATTAATAAACGCAAACAGTTTTCATGTTTTCGTTAAACTAAACGAAGGACTTATGAATTAGTTTTGTTTAGCAAGAAGCGTAATTTGGGGCTTATGTGTTAATACCCTAGATGAACCGGTACGATCCTATATTGGTGTAAGCTCATTGGAGAGGTTTAATCTCATAACGGGCGATTACACTACCTTGTATAAGCGAACACCACTGTGAGTTTCGTCTCTACAGCACGTTATCACACTCAGTTATTACCGATTACACCTTGACGGTCTGATATTGCTGGTAGTGTTATTTATCTTGTAAGGTTTAGACCTTAAACGTATAGCGAGGTGTACTATAAACATTCAAGCAAAGCACCGTGATGGATTGTTCCGTTATCTCTTAAAAACCTGTATTCAATTTAAAAACTACGCTGTTATGAAAACTAGTAAACAACAAGAAGTTGTAATATCTAAGTGACTTCTAGACCTCACTTATAAAATTCATTTTGTACTCGTAGCTACACAATCACAACAAATTAAACATGACAAATCATTATTGCAAGTTACTCTTTCAAACTTAAAGTTTAAACCACTAGAGACTTTACAAGGAGACTTTAAAGTTTATATTTATATAACTATTTTATAATTTTTATAATTAGTATATCTTAATTTAATACCTTTTCTTTCGCAGCATGTTTTGACAAACTTACAACACAATAATGTCAATCAATCTAGATAATGGTAAAATAATTTTCGTTATTATATTTCAGTTTGAGCTCCTTCCTAACACTTCAGGCGCTAAATTTCCTTCCAGTCGGTTAAGTATGCGCGGAAATTGCGTTGAGGCTCTCTCAGGAGGCGGTGAAGTCTTAATCGATTTATTGTCTTTTTTCTTTCTTTTCCTATTGTTTATCAAAAACGTTTCACCGCAGAGTGTTAGGCAAGAAAACAATATTGCTTATTAAGTAAATTTCAACCGGACGATAACCATATGTTTTAGTACAAACTGATGTTTGTTGGATTTCAACCTATTGCTTCCATGTACTAAATTGGAGGAAAAAGGGATTACGTACATTATAATTTATTCATTTATGTTTATTTAAAAACTAGTTTTTAATTATTTATTTACTTTGGCATCGAGTATGTCAGTTACTGAACTGTGATCAAACAGGATCCCCTCATGTCTATTATTTGAATATATTGATTTTTATATGTATTGTAAAGTAAAGATAAAATTAATGAGCTGCTATTTGGTTACTAAAAAGCCAACGGCAAACGATTAGCTCAGTTGCAATTACCAGTTTTAATAGGAGTCAACTGGTTAATCATGTTAATCCACTAAGTGATGGCACTGTTTGACAACACATCAAGGAGGCTCTATGCCAATGTGTAATAATACTGGTAAGCCCTAACGATGGTGTTGACCTTCCCAAAATTATTTCGAGTTACCTTGTATAAGCTACTAAGCTCTTATATGCTTAAAAACTGGAATTATCATATTATAACAAATTAAGATACAAAAAAAACTTTTTTTATATCCAATACGCTATATTTATAAACGATGTTTTACTTTATTGCTTAAAGAGGCCTCAAACTTTAAATCGAGTTTTTTTTTAAATTTTACCTCAATTTATTATACACCAGGAACCTCGGAGCTTATGTTATAATGTTTTCGAGAACTTTCAATTTTCTATGATTTCCTTGAAGTTTTTCAGCTTTAGTAGATTTAATATCATACGCAGAGGGCTGAAATTTGGTACACGTAACCTCCACAGCATATATGTTACAAATCATTAATAATATAACTAGTTCTTAGCATGAAAATGCATATAAAGGTAAAAAAATCTTCGCAGTTGTCCAAATATCGCCTAGACCTCTGAAAGTTTGCAAACAGTTTATGTATGACCTTCGGCTGAGCTAGGAACCTGAAATTTGGCATGCACTTTTCTCATTGCTTAAAACCAAGGGTAAAATTATAAAAACTTCGAATTTTAATTTTTACCTTCCTCAAAAAGAGCTGTTATTGAGCTCTAATGGCTGAACGGATGGTCCTATCAAAAAATGGGCTGCACCATGTGCCGAGAATTCCTCACGATCTTCAACTTTGGTCAATTGATCTTTTGCCCTATCTCACCTCCTTCACCCTTAGATAGCCCTAATACCTTTCAACCCCGAAACCGACCAATAAATTAAACAAATTAAGCATTTTTTAAATATTTTGCAATGTTATTTTTAAATAAATACTTTGGCCTCTCGCTCTTAGCCCACCAACCCTGTCTTCTATCAAATAATTAACCCACTATAACCAAATCCAAGGGTAAAATTATAAAAATTTCGAATTTTAATTTTTGCCTCCCTCAAAATGATATTTAAAAAATCAATAAAAATGTCTTGAAAAGCTTTTATTATGAGCTCTAATGGCTGAACGGATGGTCCTATCAAAAAATGGGCTGCACCAGGTGCCGAGGATTCCTCACGATCTTCAACTTTGGTCAATTAATCTTTTGTCCTATCTCACCTCCTTCACTCTTAGATAGCTCTAATACCTTTCATCCCCGAAACCAACCAATAAATGAAACAAATTAAGCATTTTTTTAAATGTTTGGCAAAGTTATTTTTAAATAAATAAATACTTTGGCCTCTCGCTCTTAGCCCACCAACTCTGTCTTCTATCAAATAATTAACCCACTATAACCAAAAAACCCCTACTACCAATAACCCCCTCTCCTTAAACAAACCTAAAATAACTTGTGCTGAGAATCAGTGAATAAATTAATTTTCACTTCAACCCGAAACCCATCAACCCTCTCCCCAAAAAATGGCCTCACCCCCGCCATCATAACATCCACCAACTGCCCCCCCCCCCCCGCCAAACAACAAATTTTCCGAGGATTTGTAAAAAGTTAGTTTGTACTCTGACTTTTCAATACAAACCTTCATTTTTTCTTAACCTCCACGTAGGAATAGCGAATCCAAGATAAATTTTAAATTAAATTTTCTACAACTTCGGTAGATATGTTATTTACCCTGTCACACCTCCTTCGTCCTGAAAATGGCCTCTTCTTTATTTTTTTATTATTTGCTGTCTGGGAGACCTAATTTATGACACGGAGGGTATTAGTTTGACCCTTAAGGTTTATCAGAAGTGATTTCCAAACTTTTCTTAGTTTCAACCCCTAAAATGTCCAGTAAAGTTGACCTTTAAGTGAATTTTAAATTTTCCTCATGATTTTCATTTTACGGCAAACTTTTTTTACTAAGAGACGTAATTTTCGAAATGGAGATAGCCAATTGTATCATTCAGATTAATCCAAAGTTCATTTGCCAAGTACACCCTGTTTCAATTCTTAAAATAAATTCCCCAAAGTTGAACTTCCATTAAATTTTGTATTTTCCTTGGGGTTTTTATTATTTGGTAATTTTATTTTTTTGACTGTTAAACTTTTTTTGACACAGATAGTCAGTCTCATTTTCCAGGTTTATCAAAGGTCATTTGCCAATTTTGAACTCGTTTAAAACCACAAAGGTCTTCTTAAGTTGAAATGTATAGAACTTTCAATTTTATTTAATGTTTCATTCTCATGTTACTTTATTTGTTTATTGAGGGACCTAAGTTTTGATAGAGAGATTGTCAGTGTGAACTCCCACATTTATCGAAAAGGTCATCAATCATTTTCATCCCGTTTCAACCCCTAAAAGAGTGCTCTAAAGTTGGGCTTTTAAACAATTTTCAATTGTTTGTGGTTTTTATTTTCATTTAAAAAAAATTATGTTAGATTTAGGTATTTAGTTATCTTCTTGGCAATTTCCATACATCCATTTGCGATAATCAACATTTTTTGCCAAATTCAACTGCTTTTAATCCCTAAATTCAAAAGTTGATGTTATTAATATTTTTTATATCTCATTGAATTTATATAAAAATAATTGAACCTACCCCCTACCCTGCCTTATCTTCTCTCCCATCCTATCCCATCCGACCCCATCCAAGAATGCAACCCCTTCCCCTTGACTTATGCAGAAACCCTCCTCCCCACACCTAACTTGTGGTGAATTATTTTGAAAATAATTGTGTCTTAGAATAATATTAAAAAAAAAACTTCCTAAGCCGAGATACATCATAGGGGGACAGAGGATTAATTAGTGTCACCCTCCACCTTTACCCAAAGTAATTTCCCGATTTTGCCCCCTTTCATCCCCTAACTTCGGCCAATACATGAATAAAATTCAGCACTTTTCAGTTGTATGGCAATGTTATTTTCCTACTTTTTCCTTACCCCCTGGCCCCACCAATCATTTTCCCTCCAATTAATCAAACCCCCAAAAACAACTCACTCTCCGCCAACTACCCCACCTTGGAACACGATCTAAGATACCTTCTACGAAGATTTTTTCCTAACAATTAAATTAATTTATTTTGTGACTTATCAGTAACCCAACCCCTCCCAAAAAGGGACACAACACCGGGGGCCTGGGGGCGGAGCCCCCAGCGAGCCGTAAGGCGAGTTAACATATACTCTTGTTTCTGGAAGGAGGAATAGCTATTTGTGTATTAAGAGCGCAAAGTACGTCATTGCCGCTCAAGAATTGTAGATGGCCGCACGAATTGTTAGCTGAGAGTGGCCAAACATTTAGAGAGCGGCAATGACTATTTGTGCTCGTAATACACTCAATATTTTTCCTACCACTGTTATTAAAACAATTTAACTTAATTACTAACCTGTGCACAAAAGCCCATTGAGGTTATGTTTGCTTATTCTATTGGAAAGAACCGGAAGTTGAGATACAAAGGGTGACAATGAAATCAGCTGATTTAGAGCAAGGCAACTGGAATTTAGGATATGGTGAGTGTCCTGGGATTGATTGATCACCAATAGAAACTGGTCTTTGGTGTTTGACGTCATAGTTATCTCTCTTGTGTTCCACATTAACCTAATAAGTTACCCTGATTTAGCGAGCGGGAATGAAATGAAAGCGGAAATGAACCGTTTTGCGCACTATTTACAGATGTAGCAATGTGATTATTTCCATGCAGTGGTAGGAATAGTTATTTGTGCAACTAGTGAGTAAAGTGAGCAATTGCCTCACTCGTGAGAAATCCTTACTCACGAGCCGTAGGCGAGTGAGGAATGGTTTCTCGAGTGAGGCGATTGCACTTTGCACTCGAGTTGCACATTATATTTTTCCTACAGTTACCATAAAACAAATAAATCGGTAAATAAACGTAACATATTTTTACACAGAAGTGAACTTTAAATATGACATTTAATGTGAAAGTAGGGATGGCAACGATATATCGATATTTTTGATACATCGATATTCTGGGCCCGATATATCGATATACATCTCCATCGACATATTCATCTCGATAGTATTGGAGACATCAATATTTTTGGTCCGATATATCGGATTCATAAAATGACAAAAATAGTCATTTTATTCGTAATTTTCTTGGAGATTCAAGTTCCAATCACAAACCCATATAACATTTTGAATGTTTTTTTTAAGTATCCACTAATTTTAAAGCGGTTTTGTTTTTTTTAAATGGCCTCTCTTGCATAGTTGCTCCTATAAATAGTTATATTTCTAGTTATATAGTTATATAGTTGGTATTTCTATAAATTTTTTGAAAGCGTATACAGTATAACTTTTTTTTCATGATATTTGAAATTAAAGATAACATTTTTCGTGATTATGTTTACTTAACTAACCTTTAATATTCCCTGTGTTTGCACATTTGAACTTACAACAAACAGTTTTCTTGTCAAAAAGCGAAGTAAAATTTTCGATATATCGCTAAACCGATATATCGATATTTTGGGGGTCGATATAACATAGACATCGATATTTTATTGCTCCCGATATACCGGAAAACCGATATATCGACAAATCGAAAGATTTTCCCATCCCTATGTGAAAGTAGCATAATAACATTCCTTGCGACATTTTTTAATTCTTCTGGAGTACAAGATTCTTCTGGTGAACTACTATTACTAAAATCGTCATTAACGTACATTTTGCGACAGCAAAACCACCTTCAATGTTTACAAATGGCAAATCAATGAAATGGTGGCTTCTGCCGTGACTGGAAGTGTTGTGACAAATACAACAGTACAACAGCTGACCAGCTGATTTACAGCCAGTGCTGCCAACGTATTCCGCGCGCATACGACCTTGTCTGCATGTTACGCGCTCACTATTTCGTGCCTTCACGTTGCAAATCTGGAGTGAGACAAAGTAATTAGAGTGAGACAATGTTAACATTGTCTCACTGATGAGCGAATTGGCCACTTTGCTTTCTCAAATCAGTGAGAGAACATGTACATTGTTAGGTAACTGTTGTAGCATTTTGACAGTTTTAAAAGTTACATGGCAATAAAATAAACATGCCTCTGAAGAAGTATAAAATGCTAATTTATAATCACAATAAGAAAACAGCTGATTTATTTTTTAAAGAACTACAAGTTTGTAAACAAAGAAGGAATGAATCAAGAAGTTACGACAAGAACTTTATTAAATTAAATCACCCTCACAAAACTGGATAAACGAGGTAAGACAGATTATATCTACACAAAAATAAAATATCAAATATTGAATGTCTAGTAAAATAACCAGTATATGACAAATTATTCATGCTTGGGCATAATTAATACATTTTATTTTATGTTTTATTTTCAATGTCTTTGGTTTATGTGAGAAAGGATTGATGCTTATTGAAATGTACAAATCAGTATATTTTTACTGGAACGAGGATTTAATTTTATAGGTTGTTTAATCATTTACGTTTATTTACGTATTTATTTGTTATTTTTTTGTGTTCCATTCTTAACCTTTTGAATTTGCTAATGTGTTTTTATAGTCAATGCAGGCCTATAGTTTTAAAGTTTTTGTTTGCAAAATAGTGTTAAAAACTAATTTTGTAGGGTTTTGAAGACAGCCACGAGTGTTATTTTGAGCTAAGGAGTGAAACAACAACGAAGTATGTCGAGCAGCTGAGAAAAATGAACTGATCGAACCGATAAGTGGAAAACCAATTAGATATAATTATCTAGGTTAAATTTTAGGAATTTTTAAATCTATAACTTATTAAAACAAAAAGAAAACCTCAGTTTTGTTAAATTTTTGCATTTTATTTTATGTTCAAAATTATAAGTTTAGGTACTATTTTAAAATTGTAAACCTGGCATGAATCTTCGATGGCAACAAAATTAATAGTAATCTGTCTTACACTCAATAGGAGCAATTTCCCCGTTTTATCTCCTATTTAATTCTAAAACGGGGTGGCGCCCAAAAACTATTTGGCGACTTGAATGTGAAATATAATACTTTTAAGAAACTTTTGGAAAACCCTGCCCATCTCCCTAGCTAGCCAAGGCACTGAATTGTGGGGGTGACACTGTAGGAAAAAATATTTTCAGCTATTTGCAGCTAACCTACAAATCAGATGGATCAGCGAAGTAACTGGTAAAAACCTAATTACGTGAGACTAGCAGCCCACGTCACTTCGTGACTTAAAAACAACTAAGTGAAATAGGCTTTAGTTTCAAGTTGATTATGTGTGGAGTCTTGCAGCGAAAAATACCTTTCAAAGAGGAAGTGTTGTGATTTTTTTAATTTTCTAGACTTATTCCTTGTGTCATAGCACTGAAATAATGTTGCCAGTAATTGAACTTCTCGTTGGGGCAAACTTTAAAATAAAAAAATAACTAATTACCTTAGACTTTAAACTTCAATATGGGTAAGAAATTCCTCACAGAATGTGTGAAGTTCATTAATTTTATCTGCTTTAAAATTGTTTATGTATAAGACTACTCTTTAAAATTTCGATAGTGCAACAACGTTCATTTTTCACAAAGAGGTGGTTAGTTTACACGGATCTTCATTGCTTGGTGCATCTTCATGTCCCTGTTTTAGAGTTTTCTTGAGTATTGAACCTTTATGTTAATTCTACACAATAACAATGCGTCAGTTTCTTACAATCATCTTTGTTAGGTCTTAACAACAAATGGTAAGAAGATGGACAAACTATACTGATCTACCAATGAACCGATCTCTAAATAACATTTATAAAATAGCCATTCGCCGTAGTAAAAACAAAATTATTCAACGCTCAAAACGGCCAAAGAATTAAATTTTCAAATTGGCCCGCTTTATTGTTTCACATCTTACATACATGTTTGGCAAATTTGTACCTAGGCCTAAGCAAATATTATAACTTTCAATGAAACACCTTCTTTAAATAAGCATGTGGTTATTGGTACATTTAAAAATCAAACCAAATAGACAGGCAAACCGTTAACACTTCAATATCGCGATCCATGTACATTTACAAAATACAGGTTTTAGCGTTTTAAAATTATATTTTTTTAGGTTAATATTTAACTAATATTGCTATTTAAAACTCTAAACGTTAAACATTCATCAATGTGTTGAAACATTACATGTATCAATGTGTATTCACTGTCAATAGTTTGTTAGAAAATCCCATTTCCAGAGCACCTCCTGAGTTACTTGTGTTCATTTTTAAGTTCCCTTTTTAAGAAAATAAATGCAGTAAATTAAGATGATTACAGACTGATGGCCTTAGTTTCAATAGGGCAAATAATCTTCCTTATTTTCTGTAGTCTTAAAAAACATCAACATTTTAAGAAATCAAAATCATAATGTGGATGAATATTATACAGAAACTACTTGACTTTTGCTTGACCTGTATTCTGGGGGATATCTCTGGAACTATTTCAAATCTTGATCATCTGTTTTGTCATGAACAAATGTGAATTGGAAAAAGTTCACAGGTTCTAACACAGATAGTAGCACTTTCGCTGGAATTTCAAAAGCCTCCTGTGCAAAGGATTTTTATGGGATGTTTTCCAAACCTGCAAAAGGAACATCTAGAGAGTAATAGCTTTAATTTGGTACCAAATATGTGTAGAAAAATTAATTTCTAGAGGTCGATTTGCTCTGTACAAAATCTCATAAATTCTTTTAATAATATAGATGCTATAGAGAGGTAAAATGCATGCATAGCACATAATATTCCATATAATTTAAAAACAATTTCTTAACTATATTTTCGTGTCTGGAAAAAATTATACCCTAATAAGAAACAAAGCATTTGTGTAAAAAAAACGGAGGTGAGTTGTTTTAATATTGATTATAATGTTCGATCCCTAATTTATTCTTACCCTGTGTAGAGTGTATAAAATATTTAAAATAACAATAGTTACATGAAATGTAACCGTTTTGAAGGGTACGTAAAAATCAGCAATAACCTATATTTAGACACAAGCTAATCGCAAACTACATCACAGTTTGGTTTAGAAATGTACCATAAATTTTGTCTTTGAAAAGTATAAACGAGTAGCCTTCGCTCTTTAGCCATCCTTAATGTGACGGCCACGGATATGAATTATTCATTGCAGCAAAGAGCTTCCCTTACATCTCTGGAACATTGAGGACTTCAGCATTCATTAGGTGTTTATATTATATTGGTTATTTTGCTAATTTTACTTTGTTTAAATATTTTTAATGATATAAGCTGAGACTAATTTTGTAATGGGTTGCAACCTTGGTATATTTTTTTTTTGTGAAAACAGAAGACATATAAACGTGACTGAATTAAAAAAAAATTGTTGTTATCATAGCAATATGATAAAAAAACAACGATTAAAACAAGCGAAGCTGCAACAGTAACCTACTTCTAATGTATATTCGCCTGCAAGTACGTTGAGATTTTATTTTAAATATGTATGTGATATATTTCAAATATTTTTGTTTTATTCATAACAGCTGATCTGCTGGCATCCCATGCTTTTTAAGTGGATCAAAAGATAGTGTGGATTCCCCCACCTAACTTTTTCTACGCGGACGTTAAGGATGTGTAGGATATCCTAACTCGGCAAACCTTCTCAACATGAAAAATTGCACTTTTTGATGAGAGTCCCAGTTTTGCCCCCACACCCAAAACGGGTTATTTTAGGGGCAACCCCAAATTTTTAAATGTATACCTCTGTCGAGTTACCCTCATTTTAAAGGTTTTGTTGAAACAAATGCAATGGCGCAAACCGAAGGTCAATATCACACCCTTAACCAAAATGGCGGTCATTTTCAAATTTGAGATGGGTAATCAAGCTAAAGTGTGGATACTCCCTAATAGCTATTAAAAGGTTAATAGTAGATAAACTGAACTCAGCACAACTTTATACGTCATAAAAATGTCACATTTACAACTTTGCCCCCATCCCCAAAATGGGAAAAGAATTGGGCACTTTGGTCGTAGTCCCAAATTTTTAAACGTGAACCCCTTTCGAGTGACCCCTCATTTTAAATTACTTGTCAAAATAAATGCAATAGAGCAAACCGGAGGTCAATATCACACCCCTAGTCAAAATACCGGCCATTTAAAATTTTTACGTTTAAAAATTTGGGGGTGGCGTTAACTTTGAACCCGCCCTCAAAGTGCCCCATTTTGGGCGTGCGGCAAGGTTGTTTACGTGATATGAAAGTACAGCTTTATTTCACATTGAAACCTGATTTTATCTACTGTTACCCGTTAATTGCTGAGGGGGGCATCCACACATAAGCTTGTTGTCCTATCTCATGCTTTGAAATGGCCACCATTTTGGTTAGGATGTGATATTGACTTCTGGTTTGCGCCATTGCATTTATTTTGACAAACGCTTTAAAATGAGGGGTCACTCGATAGGGGTTCACGTTTAAAAATTTGGGGCTGCCTCCAAAATACCCCGTTTGGGGGGTGGGGGTAAAAATGGGACACTCATCAAAAAGTGCTGGTTTTCATATTGTAAAGGTATGCCGAGTTTGGATTTCCTACTGTGACGAACCTAAAAAAGGTTTTAAAAAGTTAGGTGGGGGTATCCACAGTTTTGCCTGACCCTGTTGTTATGATTGTGTTTATTCTTTTAGTACAATTTTGCTGAATTGTTAGCCCAAGCCCTGCATTGCGTAAACCAAAGAACTAACGAAAATTCTACGGGTATTCGGTAAAACTACGCGTACTCGTCTTTAATTTGACACATCAGATTTTATCAGCAGTGATAGACATCTAACCGTTCAAACTATGCGAATATCCAAAAAACGTTATATTCTGGTAAATGCTTCATTCATGTAGTGTTATTTCTTAAAACGGCGAAGAGTTCCTCATTGGTATAATACTTACGCACTGACTGCTTCGTCGGACCAGGCTGTAGACGCTCCCTCGCAGCTTGCCCGGCGGGACCCTCACTATGTCCCGGTAGTTGACTCGCCAAGTCATGGATGCTATCTCTGCCTCCAGTTTGTAGTGTCTGTAACACGTGAACATGCCCTTTACAATCCCACCTGACACCTGACCTCCGCGCAGATCATCCTTGATCAAATTGATACAAATTTTATTTGACTGTTCATTTACAAAAATCATTCATTACATTAGGCAAATAAATTTTTCCATAACTGTTAACGTCCTTTAGTGTTAAAACAAAGAAGAGGAACAAGTTTATAGGAGTCTTATGGGAAGAGCAGGGCTTATGAAATATCTGTTTAGATTAAAGTTATGTGAAAGAGTTTAAGGAAATTCTCATTTGTTGTGTTAAGGGAAGGGTTATATTAAGGAGATTCTCATTTGTTTACATACCTAACAAGGTATTAGGTGAAGCTAAACTGTACGAAACAAATAACTCACAAAGTGATCTAACTTTAGAAGTAGTAAATTGCATACACAAGTAATACTGATACAAATATTTATGCCACCAAAAATATATTAATAATAAGAATGCAAACCAAGAATAATTAGGTTTAAAAGTTGTATTATTAAGGCCTCCATAAATATTCGAACATTTTGTTGAGCGTATTAGCAAGTACGTTGGGATAGAGTAGCTTGACGAACTGTATGTTTAACCAAAATAACGACAAAATTAAGCAGCAAAATATGGACATCACCCGATATTTTTGTGAACTTGTTGGGAAGCAGGTTAGGAAGGAGTCACAATGCTATCAAACGTTTAGATTCCTTTCCCTGTGGTTTCTAAGAGCCAGCTAACAGTTCGACCAACTGATCGAATGTGTATGGAGTTTTTTTTAATAATCAACAGTAACAAAGGCCAAAAACTGTCTTCTTTTAGTCCCAAAATTAAATCCAACATTATTCTACCATGAAAAATAGTATTCACTCCATTGTAATGAGTGTGGAAGCGTGCCAGTATATTGATAGGGCTTAAGAACCTATTGGAGATGATTTGTAGCGTAGTATTCTTTACCCTCGACGGATATACTAGGGTGTTGGCAATATTTTTTACGATATGATCCAGACTAAGACCTCTACTTTTTTACAATACAATTGTATTTACCAATTAAATTATCCAGACAATGACACGGGAGTCTATATATAGAGGGAGGAGGTTGGCTTTTACTCTTTTTACGTTTTCTGCAATGGCTAGTTTTGCTCAAAATCCAGTGAAATGTTTTGACGATGAAGTAACAATTGAATAAACTATGTTCAAGTATTACAACTGTATTTAAATATTTAAATTTTTAGCTACTAACTTAAATCTTCCGCTACAAATATACACATTATGGGACGGATCATTTTAGTTGGTTTATTTCAACAATATTTAAGAGCCTAAAAGTAATAGAAAAGAAAATTATTTCAACGCGGCCCAATGATAGATAAGAAATCTTGTTTAACATCAGAAGCTTTGGCCTCCGGATTGATTTAACGTTGTACGCATCCGTAGGGACACTTTAATTTAAGAAAATTCTTAAAATGTAAGTTACTCTTGAAAATCTCGTACAATAAGTACACTGAGACAACTTCTGAACCACATCACTATTGAATTAAACCGCTTAGACAGAATGGAGGTAAATAAGTTACATGTAAATGGGTTTTTCGAATGAAATATCTTGATTTGTATTCTATTGTAAAATTTAGCTTTCTCTTTCTCGAGGATTGCTTTCAAAACCTGGGGAATTGCCTTATTTCATAGAAAGGTTTATTGAATTGTTATTCTGTTTTTAAAGCTTACAATTAAATATTCTTTAACGGTCTGTCCCAATAACCAGAATAGTTGCAAGAAGTTATGAAACAGTTAACAATGATGAATAAGACGAAACTGAATAAAATACGGGATGAGCTAAGTTTTCAGTCATTTTACTCTATGTTTAAAATAGGATTTTTTCGAGCGTTAGATCACCAAACGCGATGGATCGTATCATGTAATAAATTATGAAATAGTTGTAACATTTCATAATTCATAGTTGTAACAGGCTTAAGAAATTAAATTAATTTAATTCCTATATTTTTCATAAAAACATTTTCAAGGGACATTTCAAGAAAGTTGAAAAACTACTACACGAAACTAAGAATAAGTCTGCGACCTTTATATGACACTTTTATGTATGTAAGGATGAAGGGTACAATAAACTCTTCTATAACATATGGCAATACCAGGTTTTTTGAAAAAAAAATCCTCCAGTAAGAGAACGCTAACTTTTTTGACAATAACAATATATGTTTATTTCCATTATTTATTAACGAGCTATTTACAGAAAAACAATCCTTAGTTACGCCTTCATGTAATATATTTTAGACAAAAAAATTATGTTTGGTTGAGAAACTTTTTGAAGAAAGGTTATGTATTTTAAATATTTTTCGTGTAGACAATCCATTAACTAACTGATTGATAACTAGAATGTGAGGGAACATTTATTAACTTAGATGCTTTATGATTGCGTACACCCTATTCAGTTGTCACAGAATGAGAATTAAATCCATTTCAATGGTGGTGGTGTCCCTTATGGCTTGAAACAATATTTACGCATTACTTGTACAATAAACTTGTTCAATAAAAAAAGTCCCAGAGTTGAGATTTCCTGCTCATCGTCAATCAAAACATTTTTGGAGAATTACATAATGGGTTAAGAACAGCCTTAGTCACTTTAATAAAAAGAATTAGTAAAATATAAATGAAAAAGAAACGGAACATTTTGTATTACTGCTGGCGTTATTGTCGAATAATTTTTTTAAATATATTTTGTTGTTACGTGCATTTAATTTAAATCGTTTTACACGAGGGTAAAAAAGTAATCTTATGAAAGGAACAAACTGATACACTGGTACGGACTAACACTGGTAGACTGATACCGGTAATGGATCTGTTGCTGATACTGATAGTGATAGTTTTTGCTTGAACTGCAGTTTGTAGGGAATATTCACTAAAAGTTTGTAGCTTTCCTTTTCTGTCCTTCCTTTTCTGTGAATCATATTGGAAGTCAGAATGGTTCTTTTGGCGGTGAAGAAGGCGACCATGAAATAATCACACTAAATAGTTATTAGCATTAAATGTATATGTTTATCGGTTATAATTGATAAACACAGAAGGTTGGTAAAATTAAATGGATTAATTTTAGTTATTAATACTCTGAATCTGCCGCTAAGAATAAAAAAACTTGGCGCATACCTACCTATTCCAAAATTGACGTAAATAATAATTTTGAACTAATGTTTTAATGATTTTGAAAAATGTAAGCATATTTTAAAATACTACATTTAGTGGAAATTTACGTTTTGCACTATTTGTATATTCGTCTAAGATCGATTTTCTTAACATCTGCATCTTTTTTAGAACAGAGGAATTGAAATTTAAATTTTGATCTAAAGAAAATAAATTAGGTCAAAATACCTTACGTGAGACTGTAATACTCCTTTACGATATTTATAAATGTGCATTTAGTTAACAAACGTTATTTTCCTTTTACGGACTACAATACCCTATTTTGTATATAAAACTAAAATAAGTATTTAACGAACATTTCAGAATGGCAGTACGCAAGCCAAGGCTACGATTGTGGTGATTTGCAGAGAGGAGGGAGAGCAAATAAATTGTCAGCTGATTGCCGCTGCTGATTGCTTTGCCAATGCTGCCACATTCGCCACATTTTTTTATATTTCTTGCAGAATCTTGCATGAAATCCTCTCTAAAAACCAAACAACCTAAAAACCATAATCTAAAGTATAGAGCAAATTCTCACATTTGTAAGTTAAATATATTTTTGAAATTAGCTTTAAAATTATTAATACGTCAAGTTGTGAATTATTAATACATCAAGTTATTAATATTTAGGTTGTTAATTTGCTGATTTAAGGATGCTGAACCGTGTGTAACGAGTTTTGGACGGTTTCATAGTGCAGGTTTATTTATCTTGTGTACGTTCTTTGTTTTGGATATCTGCATAACATTCCGACATTTCCATTTGTGACGAAACTTAACTGTAATTTGAACACATGGATAAACAATAAAGTACCTTTAGAAATAATATTTTAAGGTAAACTGTGGCTTAGCTTGAAAGCTGTCAGGCTAATCCTTTGTGGGAGGCAAAATAGAAGGCCCCTAGCCACAACTGATCTACCTTAATCTCACCGAGACCCTGAGGAAATTATTCTCAACAGACTTAAAATTGCAGTTTTTCAACTACGCAAAGTAAGACACTGTACAATTTCATCTAATACATTACATAAATACTATAAAACGCCAACAAGAAATCAATAGATGCAGGAAAACAAAACAATCCATTTAAAACTTTACCTCCTTAAGTTTACGTTTGTACGTTATTTAGCATTCGCTAAAATGTTTCAGTGGGAAATATTACTCCATAACTTTATCAATATTAATCCATTTTTTGACAATATCAATACCGTATTAGTTTTTTATCTGTATCCACAGGCTAAAAGCATTACATTTCATATTTAGCTGTAAATTAATTTCATTGATATACGTATAGGAAATGAAAAAGTCCTTTATGGTTTCATACCCTTTACTACACAAGAAAAGAAATGGAGCGATAACAATGGAAAATACTTTACTGGACCATTCCATGGAACACACACCGTAAAGTTGAGTTTCAGATCTAAAATGCGAATCAGTTTTATAGCAATTAAATAATATACATCGCATTTCGGGTGCAAGTTTTAAATGAACAGCGTTTGTTAACGCTGGTGTCTCGGCATTCAAACGTTGCCATGGAGATAAGCAGCTAAAGGTGAGGCAAGGTGTCTGCTCAGGGCTCACTTTCATACCATCCCTTAATGGATCATCTCAGTAATGTCTTAAATTGACAATTGTGCTCGTTGATATTTCCAAATTGCAAACAAATCCAGGTCGTCTTACTCCATATTTTGCGAAGACGGTAATTATAGTAGTCAGCTCGTTTTTTTAAGAATATTATCCCAGTACAGTTTAAGTAGATTTTACTTAACAGCGTCAGAATCTTCAGGAAACATTGAACACTCTATCGCATATGTAATGGATCGCCTGCAGGCAACCCTAGGTGGGTTCCATTATACCAGTAAATAATGCCATACACTCAAAATTAACGTGAGTGCTATGGATGGAGGATTAATTTTATTATTATTGTTTTGGCAATTACAAGTTGGCAGAGCAATGGCCTTTATTGATAATTGTAAAGTTTATACATGTCCATAAAATAAACATGTTATAGTATTTTTGTATTAGTATATAAGATAATTTTAGTAACATTGATTGATTGGTTACTAGCTAAAACACTTTCAATACTTATTTTATTATATGAACATAAAAACCAAATGATCATTCAATAAAAAGCCAAATGGATACAAAAAGGACTCTAAGGATAACTGGCTATTAGATCATTTCGGTGCACCATAACTGAGAGATGAGGATCAGGTAGACGGTGTTACTGAGCCAGAGTGATAAGCGGCCCTTCGAAAACGCACCGGAACTGAGCCACCCGTCACGTATACCGCCCAGCCGCCGCCGCCGACCGCGTCCCAGCCGCAAGACTGTTACTAACCCAAATGATCGAATACTCATGGCTTAAAATACAACTCGGTTTGATACCTTTCTAAACGTATACTATTCATAATTTACCCCTTTGACTACAAACAATCTCCATTTTGTACCAGGTGTTAACTCATGATCGTTAAACGGAAAACTGACGTAAATACCAGGTTTTTAAAAGGGGGGGGGGACTTTAAGGTATTTGCTTCTTTCTTGTCAGAAAGGTGTGGAGGTGGTAGGCAAATAACCCATTGCAAATGGTGTCCTCCTGATTGCGAACAGTCCTGACTGCGAATAGTCCAGACTGCGAACATGTTTGGGTCTACGAGGGGTAGGGGGTCGTCTAGGGGGTGGGGAGGATTCCTGATTGTAACTCAACCATTTTTACATTGCGTTCGCAGTCTGGACGACTCATGTTCAGGTAGTTCTCCGCATTTTTGAGGTGTTCGCAGTCTCGACGATTCTACCCTTGTTCGCAATATGGACTGTTCGCAATTAAGACTCAGCCCAAAAATCCGCTACATACCAAGTAGGATGGAATGTTACTAAATATAGTAAAATACTAAAATATAGTATATATACTAAATATAGTTACTTTGTAACTATATTTCCTATTGTATTCTTAAATACCCCCGTTGCAACAGACCTGCATTCGCAGCGAATTTCAAATGCAAAACAACATATTTCAATCCAACATAGCGAGATTCAACATGTTTTTCTTAAAAAAAAGCTCCATAAAAATAAAATGGGGAATGAGTATGCAGGTTTGCTGCTCCGGGTTTATCAAAACTGGTTGGTTTTAATTTATTATTAAGTAGATCTGAACTAGAAGAAGCCATTTACCAAGTTTTATCAAGATATGTTGAGAAATAAGCGAGATATAGAATTTTACTTATTTCCCATAAGGTTAACATTGAGACAACGTACTGTGTTTACCACTTTCAATATCTCGGTAACCAATGGACATAGAGCGGTGATTCAAAATACTAAATTGTTTGTTTTTTTGAGCTGAATTCAATGGTGCCAACAAAAATTTGATTAATTTTATTTTTCTATGTGAAAAGCTCCAAAAACCCATTTTTGGGGGGTTTATCCCCCTTTACCCCCCCTTCCGGTGGTCCGATCGGGCTGGTTCACGAACTCGTCCGAGTGATTACCACTTTACACGTCTGTACCAAATTTCATTAAGATCGGACCATATTTACGGCCGCTATCGTGTTAACAGACTTATAAAGGGTTAAACATTAAACAATAAAATCGCTCGGCATTTGAGCTTTATTTGAATTCCATTACCGCAGTCGCTGCCGCGCCGCGAATCTACCTGGGCCACTGCGGCTCAATTCCGCCTCGTCTCAAGTAATTATTTTTTTCTCTGTTATAAGGAGTGCATTTGTAACTGAGTCGTGGAGTAGCGGACAATTTTAATCTTTTAGGTGTATATAGGTGTAGGTTTTGTTTTTGCAACTGGATGAGCAACTATCCAATTTACTCACCATATAACTTCATACATAACTTCATACAAACAAATAAAACCTTAAAATACGAAATGTCGTGTATACTTTCAACTAAATGTAAAGGATAGTGGTCTATAAAACATATTAGAGGATTCAGGACAAAAAAGAAAAATTAAGAACCAAAAATTAACTTAAATATTATACTAAATTGTTAAAATTACTCTACTACGATACGTGCCATAACAAATGTAGGTTTTGCTCACCTATCAGCTATTAAGAATAAAGGTTTCTGGACGAAAACAAAAAAAACATCAATGTTAGTTTTTTTAGTGGAAATATTCGTTTTAGTGTTCCCCGGATCAAACAAATATGTTTTCGGGATGGTGTCTGTCTGTCCGTGTGGATGTGAGTGTACGTAAGTAAACAAAGCTATAGATAGACGACACCAGTGGCCCTATTTTCTTGAAATTTGGCATGTATGTATCTAACCATTTTATCTCCAGGCATTGTTTCATTTTTATTGAATTCTTGATTTTAAGGGTACTAGTAAACCTGTTGCTCGAAATCGAGCAATTGTTATGTATTGATTTCAAACTAAAAATAATTATGGTTCAGTATTCTAGAACTATTTTATTGATTATATGGTTGAACTTCCTGTTATACTGAAAGTTTTTACAAAAGCTTTTTAAAACTAAATTTTTTTAATACTCAGTCATCTTTAAGGAGATGTCCATGTTTCGCGGCCCTAAGTAGCTTATGACCCGTCTTAATCTCAAACCGAACTAAAATGGTTCAATAAATCTACTTATAACCAATGTTAAGTCTGTTTCTTTTTTCTTTTATTTATATTTATAGAATTTATACATAAGAATTTATTTCTCCTTTTTAGTATTTTTCTTTGGAATATAAACATATGTAAATATTAAGATCTTTACACATGTGATTCCAAATAAATGTTTTTAAAACTGAATTCTGACCTTAAGTATGTATTAGGATAATAGTTTATTTATTTACATCTCCATCAACTGAAATGCCTCCAGCTCTACATGCAATGGTTTCAATTCCATAAACAACATATGGCTTTGCTGAAAAACTTTATTTGCTCCAATCAGCTGCTTTATTTGAAATTTCTATTCCCATGTTAAATCTTATGGATTAATACGAAACTTTAAGGGCGTCTAGGGCTCTTCCCTTAAGTAAAACCTTTTTAAATTCACGCCAAGCTCTTTCCAATGACACCAAAAACATGAAAATCGGTTCAGTAGTTTAGGAGGAGTCTTTGTAACAAAAAAACTGCTCGTGTATTAAATAAGTATAATATATAGATTTAACCCACAAAAACAACACATAAGCAAATTTGTTTTATTTGATTATAGGTTTTCTTGCTTTAAGTGTCTTTAAGGAAGAAAGTATGTGTCAGGTTGCTGATACCGTTTATTTCTAATATACTTTCGCAGTCATGGAAAATAAAAGTTTCCCATACAGAACATGAAGGAAAACGAGGTGAATACACCGCAGATCGAAAGAAGATGAAGGTTGTCACAAGCGCCTTCGTTGACATAAGTATGATACCGCTGCGTATAAAACACCTACGTTATTCTAAAGGCAGCATGTCTTCTCACAGTAGTAATAGGCAGTTGCAAGTCGGTTTATTTAGTTTTGTAGCACAGCAGGTTCTGATGTAGCTTACAATTAAGGGATAACCCTATTTTTTAAAGGGTTTATAGGCATATAATGATATTTCTTTACATTTTAGTTTTAAAATTGAGAATAGTTCATTTACGATCTGGAAATCGTGTAAACTGGTCTATGTATTATATATACTTTAGTTTGATCTGTAATAAGTAGCCCTTCAAGCCAAAATTGGAATTCATGATTGTCATACGTTTATAGTTAACGCAATGAGGTGATTTCAGACGCCTTTACACGTGGAAAATACACAAAAAACGCAACAAGACTAGCACGAGACTATAAGATAAAAAAATTGTTTCACTTAAGAACAAGTTTTAATTTTACATAACACAGAAAATATTGATATGCTAATTGACAAAAAAATAAACACATTTCATAAAAATATCTTTACAATTTTTTTCTTAGCTTCCTTAAATAGTTGTGAAGCAGTTGAGCAAACAATGAAGAACTTTTAGAGGCTGACAGCGGCAGGACAGGAATGACTGAGCAATCAGGGTCGGCGGACTGCTGGGAATTACCGCCTCTCTCTGCCTTGACTCACCGCAATGAAAGTGTTTCTCCAAAATGTATTTAACAATTACCTTACAAGTACGCTTTATTACTGTAAGTTTTTTATTTTGTCTACCAATATTCAATTTTCTAATATTTAATCAGCCACATTAAGGATAAGGATGAGGATGAATCTTTTTCAAGATTGAGAATAGGCTGACTCCTCCCCCTCTTAATCCTACCGATTTTGAATAATCCCTTGTGAAAAATTTCCTTTAGTTTGAATGCAAACTAATTATCCAGATAGTTGACCTAATTGAAGTGACAGTTCAAATCTGTAGAGGCCTGTTGCCTGTTGAGAAGTTCAAAATAAATGCCACTTGCTAATAGCAGACGACGAGACTTGGCTAATTTATTGGTTCACGAGTAAAGAAAGATAAGATGAAACAATTTCCTCCGGACGATTACCCTGGAGGAGGAACGTGCCAGTATATCGAACGCTCTTTACGGCCACTTTAAATGATTTGTGGCGACAATTCATAACATCTAACTGATTTGCCAGCAACAGTGATAGGTATCTAGTTGGATAGACGTGCATTTGTAATCTTTCGTTTGTTTTTTTTATTACAAAATACTAACACGATGATTAGGGTATGAATTTAAAAAATGCATATACAAAAAAGTTAAAAATATTGGATTTGTAATTAAGTACAACTAGTTGTTTTTAAAATCCATTCACCTAAGCATTTTGGCAGGGTGCAAATTTTTAGCCGCCATATTAGATCCTCCATATTGGATTTCATATATTTTTTCAAATGTAAAGGTGGTCGTGTGATACATCATTTAGAACTAGATTTTCTTACGCTGATTACAGTGCTGACGTCCGTTTTAAAAAATATTGATTCGTTATTGAGATATTCTCAAAATAAAATTCTCCGCTGTACATTTCTTACGGAGGTTAAATAAATAATAACATTTTTATGATTATTTTTATTATATCTCCAGAACCTAGCAAGGTTTTCAGTACGCTTAGGTCTTAAAACACTGAGTGATTTATCTGCTTTTATTTGAGCTATTGATCACTAAAATCGGACGTGTGTGAGACGGGCTATACAGCTGAATGCAATATAAAAATCGGTTATTTTAAAATTATTTTTTTACTAAAGTCATATGTCAGGTTTTAAATGGGTTAGAAAGTTCGTTCTGGTCTCAAATTACTCAGTAAACTATTAGCTTTCATATGAGCTATCGCTAATTGAAATCTGACTAAAAGAAATGAAGTTATGATACAGTTATGATCCAACTCCAATTCTTCTCACTTTCGTAATTTGTCATTACTTAAAGATCCATATCTCTAACATTTAGTAGAGACTCAGAGCTAATTTAGGATATAATTAACTCATTATATTACTGGCTTTAATTTAAGCTCTTAACCATTAAAATCGGTTGAGTTTGATGCGAGTTATGGACCTTCAATCAATATGAAAATATTTTTTTCTCGTATTTAGTTACGGTCTGGTATCTCCAGTTTTGAACAGGGCATGTTCAAAAACGGAAATACCAGTCCATAACGGTTTCAAAACACCTAGTGAGCCATCAGCTTTCATTTGAGTCATTGATGATCAAAATCGGACCGGGCTTGGGCGAGTTATAACATTTTTATTAATTCGTTTTAAAATTATTTTAGTGCAATATGTATAAAGGGTATCTTGTCCATAAAAGCTACTCAAAAACACCCTTAACGTAAAACAAATTGCAGCACGAGCGTTTTTCATGGGGATAAGTCTGGGAAACTATGGTTTTTAATATATCCACCATCGGACAAAATCGGACTATGGGAAAGCCCCTAAAATTACGTTTCAAAATGGCGGTTTACAATGGTAACGTTATAAAATAAGATTTACACTGCATTTTTAGCCATAATTTATCGAGATATAAACTTATGAACAACAACCAAAATTGTTAGGGGTATAGTATCTTGGTTCCGCCATATTGGATGCGAAATATTTTTCTTAAATGTAAACGAGATGGTGCGACCCATCATTTTAAACTAGATTTTTCACTAGTTTAAAAATCAACTAGATTATTCAATGCCGAAATCCGTTGTCAGTAAATTGACTCATTCTTAAGATATTAGGGGTTTTTAAATGGTATTTTTAACTTATTTTAACATTATGCATTTTAAAAATGAGCATATAATCTTAAAATGAAGCTAGATAATAATACATAAGTACTAGCAATCATTTTCACGTGATTCTGGCGGATTTAGCATTTTCAGGTGACAACTTGAAATGAGCTAGGTTATTTCAAATTTAAAGGTATAGTTGTGACCCATCATATTTCCAACTATTGTTTTATGCTGAATTGAATGCCGCTTTCCGTTTTGTAATATCATTATTTTTCGTTTTTGAGGTATCGCCATTTTTTTAATTTGTAACATCAAAAAAGGATATCTGAAGAATGAAAAATAATATCATCGAACGGATTACGGCATTCAATTCAGCATGACAAATTATTTGAAAATGATGGGTCACAACCCTATCTTTATATTTGAAATAAGCTAGGTCATTTCAAAAAGGCGGATCCAAGATGGCGCCCGAAAATGTATAATCCGTCAGAATCAGGTTGAAATGGCCCGAAAATGACCACTGGTGGTTACTTTTATTATCTAGCTTAATTCTGAGTTTATGGATTTATTTCTGAAAGGCATAATGTTAAAAACAAAGTTTTATTAGACCACGATATCTTAAGAATGAGTCAGTATTTTTTTAAACTGATTTCGGCATTGAAATCAGCGAAAAAATCTAGTCTAAAATGATGGGTCGCAACACCACCTTCATATTTGAAAAAAAATATTTTGTATCCAATATGGCGAACCCAAGATGGCGGCTAAAAATAACTATCCCATCAAAATGAAGTACTATTCCCCTAACAATTTTTTTGTTGTTCATAAGTCCATATATCGATAAGTTATGGATAAAAATGCAGTGTTAATATGATTTTATAATTTTCCCACAATAAACCGCCATTTTGAAACGTAACTTTAGGGGATTTCCCCTGGAACGATTTTGTCCGATTTTGGATATGTTGAAGACCATACTTTTCCAGACTTTTACCCATCAAAAATGCTCGTGTTGCAATTTGCTCTAGGTTAAGGGTGTTTTTTTGCGTAGATTTACTGAACTTTATAAAAAACTTACAGTAAGATTTTCTACTACTAAATCAGACAATTCATTCAATTTAAATTTTATATTTTAGTAACTAAAACACATCAAACATTTTACCCACCATTTTATATACTCATCAACATTAACAATAATAACCTTTTACTTTCTAATGTTCTTATTGATAACTAACTTATTTCTTCACCCGCAATAAAACTTATATGAAATCAAAATATAGCAAAAAAAATTAATGTACAGCAAGTGCAATACCATAAAAGTCTTGCACAAATTAATGAAATAATTCTTCATTTTCTTCTTTTTTTGTTATCAACACTCCAAACACTTAATATATATGAAATGGTAATGTTTTGTTTGCTATTTTTATAATTTGATTAGAGCAAACGTAAATTTATGTAGCTTATAGATTTTCTTGTATGTTTGTATGAATGAATAAACATAACATCATTACTTCAAGCCTTTTCAATGTAATATATTTTTTTTAAATTTTCGCTTATAAATTAATAAAACTGAATATGGAGTGTTCTGTTTACTTAACAACCTTTTAGTAATGTTCTTTATATTGTTTATTCTACTCCTGTTGACGCCAGTAGTTAAAAAATCTGTTTGTATTCAAACAAAGACCAAAAAAAAGAAGGAAAAAAAATCATATGAGGATCTGTGTAAAGGGATAACCAGAGATTGTTGTTGTTCAAAGTTAAGGGATTGCAAGCAGAAGTTCAATTCTTAACTATCAATATTTTTATGAAGCACTTCTTACCATTGTTATCCTATTGTTTAATTTTATAAAAATTGTAAACGATAATTTTCACTTTCAAAACTGAAATATATTGCATTTATTAATAATGTTTTATTGTAGAATACGTGGTTAATATTTTAACGTGAAAAATAACTACGTTATGTTATCTGGGTGTTTTAGTCAGAACTAAACCTATACAATAAAAAATCCATTATACATACTCTGTAGACTAATTAAAAGGCGTGTTAGGTAAATAAAACCAAAGTATAAAAATATTTGGATTAAAAAATATTTTAAAGGATTAACAGTAAACATAATATTAACGTTGGTCTTATTATCAAAGACGTTGGTGATTAACATAAACGTTGGGATTTACTTTAACAAAGATTTTATAGCGATTGTCCAACATGCTCCGAAAGTTACAGGATGTGACCAAAGAGCTTTGGACACTTCATGAAGTTGTCCAGTTTCGTTGGGCATATGCTACAATTATGACTGAAATAATCAAGTTACACTCTGTGCCCAGGAGCGCTGAACACTTCATGAGGCGCCCAATTTCAGCAAGTGGCTACATCATATATCGGATGTCCCATAATAGTCCCCCCCCCAACTTTTTTTTATATTTTTCAAATATCAATCCCTTACCACCCCCAAACATTGTTGAGTAGTTAATACTTCATTTTGAGGGGCTATCCAATTTTGGCCGCCACCTTGGATCCGCCATACTGCATCCAAAATATTTTTTTCAAATGTAAAAGTGGCGTTGTGACTCATCATTTTAACCTAGATTTTTTCACTGAATGCGATGCCGCTATCAGTTTTTCTAATATCTCGATTGGTTCTTAAGATATGAGTACTTTTAATTTATTTACTATCAACCAATTTAAACATAACAAATTAATAAAATAGGCCCATGACCACAAAATATTAATCAAGAATCAAGAATCAAGAGTGTTTACTGTCGTAAACTTGTACAAAGCATGGACAATCGTCAAACATATTTACATAAAATAAACTAAAAATACAGTGCACTTTTATACATTTAATTCTTATGTTTTCTAAAATAATTCTTTATTTTCATCATTCAAATAATCCTGGACACTGTAGTACTCCTTAGTCACTAACAAATGTCGCAACCTCCTTCTGAACCTGATTTCATTTAATTCAGATTTTAATGAAAGGGGGAGGGAATTGAAAAGTTTAATTATGCTGAAAAATGACTGCTTCTCAAAAAATGTGGTATTGTGTTGTGGAATAGTTAAGGAAGTGGAATGTCGGAGACTGTAGTAGTTACTATTGCGAAAATTGAAAAAATGCTTGTTTTTGAAGAAAAATGAGAGACATTCGTAGATATACAAACAACTGAAGGTAAGCAAATTATTTATTGAGAAGACACCTCTACATGAATCATCCCTATGCATTCCGAAAACCAATCTAACCGTCTTTTTCTGCAAAACAAATAGAGCCTTTGTTCTTGAAGATATTGCTAGATAGTGACGAATACTCACCATCAGTCATTGTTGAGTATTTCCAATTGACTCTCGTCAGTGTAATTTTTCTGGCCGCCATCTTGGATCCGCCATTTTGAAATGAGGTAAGTTATTTAAAATATGAAGATGGTGTTGTGACCCATAATTTCAAACTAGCTTCTTAAGCCGAATTCAATGCCGAACCCCGTTTTTAGCTGTAAACTTTTAGTTTTCTAAAATTTGTCAATATCTTGAAAACTAAACACGATAATTAAAAACGGGTTGCGCCATTGAATTCGGTGTAAAAAGTTAGTTTGAAATGATGGGTTACAATACCATCTTCATATTTGAAATAACTTACCTATTTCAAAACGGCCAATTTTTCTATTTATATATAACTTACCTAATTCAAAACGGTGGATGTTATAAAGAAATTAAAGTCCATCCTTTTAAATAAGGCAGTATACAGTACCCGTGAAAACTGGTAGTCTTGACTCGTAAATACTAGTTGTATTAAACTGTAGTTAAGACTTGTAAATATTTCAGTTCTTTTTATTGTAAGATAAACAAGATGTTTTATCAAAGAATGTATTATTTGACTTGGTCAATGCAAGTATTTGTTAATCTGGCTTAATAAATGACTTATTGACTTATGTGGATCCAAGATGGCGGCCAAAAAAAGTTTTATTGGAGAAAGTTAAGTAGAAACATCTCAACAATGACTGATGGTGGTTATTTGTCACTATCTAGCATTATTTTGTGGTTATGGGCCTATTTTATCAATTTGTAATGTTTAAATTGGTTGAAAATAAATAAATTAAAAGTACTCATATCTTGAGAACCAATCGAGATAATAAAATACCCCCGTTGCAGCAGACCTGCATACTCAGCGAATTTCAAATGCAAAACGACATATTTCAATCCTACATAGCGAGATTTGACATGTTTTGGTAAGCTCCATAAGAATAACATGGGGAATGAGTATGCAGGTTTGCTGCTACAGGTATATTAAAATTGGGTGGTTTTAATTCAATATTTAGTAGATCTGAACTAGAAGAAGCTATTTACCAAATGTTATCATGATATGTTGAGAAATAACCGAGATATAGAATTTTATTTATTTCCCATAAGGTTAACATTGGGACAACGTACTGTGTTTACCACATTCAATATCTCGGTAACCAATGGACATAGAGCAGTGATTCAAAATACTAAATTGTTTGTTTTTTTGAGCTGAATTCAATGGTGCCAACAAAAATTCGATAAATTTTATTTTTCTATGTAAAAAACTCAAAAAACCGATTTTTGGGGGGGTTTATCCCCCTTTACCCCCCCTTCCGGTGGTCCGATCGGGCTGGTTCACGAACTCGTCCGAGTGATTACCACTTAACACGTCTGTACCAATTTTCATTAAGATTGGACCATTTTTACGGCCGCTATCGTGCTAACAGACAAATATATATATATATATATATATATATATATATATATATATATATAAATTCGAACGAATGGTGTTTTTTGCTTCTGGTGGCCCCAAAACGAAAAGTTATCATAGTCTCGGGCTTAGGTCTTACCATGAGACCTACGGTAATAGCTTCTTCCCTATAGGGGAAATTCGCTAAAACGGATTGCGGCATTGTAATCAGTGAAAAAAAATCTAGCTTGAAATTATGTGTTAAACTAGATTGATTATCACAATCATGGAAATTATAACCAATACCGATTCAATTAGAGTTTGACTTAAAACGCCAAAAGATTTGAAAAAAATATTTTGGATCCAACATGGCGGATCCTAGATGGCGACCAAAATTGGGTACCCACTCAAAATGAATTATTACCTACCCAACATTGTTTGGGGGCGGTGTGGGATTGATATTTAAAAAAATTAAAAAAATGAAAGGGGGGACTATTGTGGGACACCCGGTATTTAAAGAGTCTCATAATGTGTAAAAAATGGTTAGACACCATGGAGGTTTATTTTCCATTGACCCGTTCAAAGGAGGCCCATGTTATAGTTCAAGGAGGCGCTATAGCGTTTATTTGTTTATATCAAAACATATAATTATGGTTTTAGTTACCTAATTCTAATGGTTACAAGCGAAATGCCGCACTTACTAATCCAACTAGAAGAAAAGTATCTTCCGGGCAAAGCCGGGGCTACCAGCTATTTCAATAGAAATTGAGATAACTGTTTAAAGAGAACCAGAATTAAATATAGTAAGCGAACTTCATGTTATATTTTATACTTTGTAGATTAATAGTTTTTTTTTTATCAAAGACAATCCGCATCTGCCGGAAATAGTTACCTTCGTTCAAACACCTACGCCATTCTGTAAAATTTTATGAAAAGAAAAAGTAGCTCAAAGAGATATTTTTCAAGAGAGAAAATGTTTTAAATCTAAATTACTAGTTCAATTCTGAAGGAACGTCAATTCTCATTTTGATATTACAATTCCCTTTTGTGAGGATAGCATTGATGAAAATCCTCTCACGGAAAGAGCGAGCCCATTGTTCCACAATTGAATGTAAATATGATAAAGGGGTTTGAATAAAAGTTTTCGTTTAAAAATGAGCAAATTTTAATTTAAAGAGTATTTTTAATGTTTAAGGTTGGTATTAAAAACTTTCAAAATTATACAGGGTTGGGCAAAAGTCTGGAATATATAAAATAACTTTTATATTATTTTGCAGAAAGCGTTGAAACCTTACAGTTGTGTATATAGTACAAATAGAAATATTTTGGCGTATTTTCTCTATTTTTCGCACGATGAGGGGACGGCCCACGCTGGAAGTCATGAAATTCTTAAATGTAAGCCTACCTCGAGTTATACCTCATTTTAAAGGTCTTAACTGGTAGATCACAACAGCGCAAACCGCGCCTCAAAAGGTTGATCCAATCAGAAGTTACAGCTCAAAGATTTTAATTTTGCCTATTAAAATCAAGGCTAAAATCAGGGAAAAAGTCTAATTACTAATAAAGCACTCGGAACGATGTAGTTTAGTTTTAGGTACATGTATTTCTCATTGATGAGGATAATTTGAAGTATTAAAAAAATTATTCATGACCAGGGGACAACCCGTGATGGAAGTCCAAAAATTCTTAAGGGTAAGCATACCTCGAGTTATACCTCGTTTTAAAGGTCTTAATCAGTAGATCATAACAGCGCAAACCGCGCCTCAAAAGGTTGATCCAATCAGAAGTTACAGCTTGATTAAGATATTAGTCTTAATTTTAGCCTAGATTTTAATGACCAACATTAAAATCTTTGAGGAGCTGTAACTTCTGATTGGATGAACCTTTTGAGGTGCAGTTTGCGCTGTTGTGATCTACTAATTAAGACCTTTAAAATGAGGTATAACTCGAGGTAGGCTCACATTTAAGAATTTCATGACTTCCAGCGTGGGCCGTCCTCTCATCGTGAGAAAAAATGAGAAAATACGCCAAAATATTCCTATTTGTACTAGATACACAACTGTAAAGTTTCATCACTTTCTGCAAAATAATATAAAAGTTATTTTATATATTCCAGACTTTTGCCCAACCCTGTATAAATCGACATGAAGAAGACAACGACCATCATGGCACAATGTTCATTTAAAACTTTTAATCTTTTTTTCATAAATCATACATGCGACGAGCCAAAAAGAAAATATTTTATTTACTAATTTGTTTATGTCAAATTACTATTAGAATTTTCCAAATCTAAAACAGTTAAAGACTTAATCAATTGTATACAGATTGTTTCATAAAGTCTGTAAATCAAAACATGTTTTGATTTATATAAACCAGGAAAAAACAAATACTTGTTGTCTTGAAGTTTTACTTTAGTTTGAACTTGATTTCAATGTTAAAATAAAGTTATATAAAGTTGTTAAAACCCGAGTAATATTCATTTAATCATCGTGAAACATGGCGCATCGAAATATGAATCTACAGCTCCAGTAGATGAAAACACATTTCAAACTAATCAGATCCACGTCAAACCACCAGAGAACTTTTCATTCAACCCCTATGATTGGAGTGCCTGGAAAAAACGCTTTGAAAGGTACAGGTAAGTCAGTAATGTACATAAAGCACCCGGAAAAAGGCAAGTAGATATGCTTTGCTACTGTATGGGGGATAAAGCTGAGGAGATATTTGATTCTTTTAATCTAAGACCTGATGAGGTACAAAACTATGATATAGTATGGGGAAATTTGAAAACCATTTCGTTCCAAAAACAAACATTATTTATCAGCGTGCTAAATTTCTTAGGCGTAAACAGGGATCCTCAGAGTCTGCTGAAAACTTTGTCACGGACTTGCATACTCTTCCAAAATCATGCAACTGGGGAGATTTGCAGGACGAAATGATTCTCATGCAGCTCATCGTTGGCATGAACGAACAAAATCTTAGTGATCACTTTCAACTTCAAAACTCACTAAAACTAGAAATTGCAATCGACGCTCTTCGCAGTTCGGAAGCATTAACTAGGCAAAAACTTGACCTAGCTGATTCCTCAATTGATCGGGTAAAATCAAACAACTCAAACGCCTCTTACAAAAATTCTTTTTGTAAAAAAACTATTTCTAATAAATATAGCAAACCAAACTCAGGAAACAAATGTAAATGGTATGGGAATATTCCATCACATCGCCGAGGTTTATGCCCAGCCAAAAATGCTAAGTGTAACAACTGTAAAGAAAATCGTCACTACGCTAAAGTTTGTTCCAAGCAAAAAATTAATGAACTTAGTCGTGAACCTCAATCACTTAATCATTGCTGTACAAGTAAATTACATGATAATGAGTTCATAGGCGAAATTAGCGAGCACAATGCTTTAAATCCTCATTCTTGGGAAATTTGTTAAAGTGATTCTGATCTCGTTAAGTTGAAGATCGAAACTGGAACACACGTTTCAGTTTAGCCAGTTAGTATAAAGCTGAATAAGAAAATTCCTTTGCAGCACACCTGTAAAAAACTTTCAGACCCGGACCGAACTCAATTAGCTGTAAGAGGGATGGTAGATGTAAGGCTAGATTATAAAAACGGATCATGCTATGAACGATTTTACGTAGCTGACAAATGTCAGACACCACTTCTAGGAAAACCAGCTATAGAAAACTTAAATTTTGCAAGTGATTCGAAGTGTGTCTTCGACTTCGACCAATTGGTAAGAAATGTATCCCACTCTCTTTAGTGGTTTAGGCAAAATGAAAGGAACTAACGAAATTGAGCTAAAAATGGAGCAAAACCTTTCTCCATCACAACACCTCGAAGAATACCTCTGCCTCTACCTTTAACCTAGGAAGAAATAGAAAGGATGGTTAAGGTAGATGTAATAGCTCCAGTAGTCCATGCTACACCCTGGTGTTCTCCAATGGTCGTCGTACCGAAAAAGGACAGTTGTAACGTTCGGATATGTGTTGACCTTTCAAAACTAAATCAAAATGTACGGCGCCAACTGCATCCAATCCCATGGATAGAGTATACAATGGCACAAATCAAAGGAGCAACTGTATTTTCAAAGCTAGATACCAATCATGGGTTTTGGCAAATACCTTTGGAAAAAAAGTCTTAAGCCCTTACCACATTTCTGACACCTTGGGGACGATTCAAGTTCAAGGTCCTCCCTTTTGGCATTACATCAGCGCCAAAGTACTTCCAGAAACGCATCAATGCTGCTCTCGGAGATCAAAGAAATGCAAAAGCTTACATAGATGACATCCGTATGGGGAAGCACTCAAGCTGAACACGACTAAGTCTTGATGGAGGTTCTCGAAAAACTTCAAAAGGAAGGTATTACTTTGAATAAAGAGAAAACTATCTTTTCTCGACCAAAATTAAGTTCCTTGGCTTTGAAGTGAGTAAAGAAGGTATTTCTCTTGATCAAGACCGAGTAAAGGCAATTACTGAGATAAAGCCTCCAACTGATGTAAAAGGAGTACAGAGATATCTAGGGATGATAAATTTCAGTGGAAGATACATCCTAAACAGGTCAGAGATTTTGAAGCCTATACACGATCTACTCAGCAAAAACAAGGAGTGGATTTGGGACGAATGCAACAAAAGGCTTTTGACACTATCAAGAAGCTTCTAATTACAGCATCTCATTTAGCTTTCTATGACCCTAATCTCCAAACGATGATTTCATCTGATTCATCTTCATTTGGGACCGGTGGAGTTATTGTTGCAGCGTGAGAAAGGTGGCATATTCAATTCAGTAAGCTACATATCACGTTCTCTCACTGATGCAGAAAGAAGAAATTACAACATAGAACGAGAAGCTCTTGGAATCGTATGGGCATGTGACAAGTTGAAAGACTACATTGTAGGTAAAGACATTATAATCGAGACAGATCATAAACAACTCCTGAAAATATTGACATCAACAAATTTGGATGAACTAACTCCACGTCCACAGAGACTCGTATTACGAATGATGCGTTATTCATACAGTCCTGTGTACACTCCTGGAAAACATCTCGTAACAGCTGACTGTCTTTCACGTAATCCACTTGAGGATAGTGAAAACTATGACTTAGAGGTGGAACTTGATCACTATGTGAGAGAAGTCATTTCAAGTATTCCGACTACTGACGAAAATGTAACAAAGATCCTAAATTGTCAAAGGCAGGATACAAAATGTACAATGTTACGTAAATTCATCATTGATGGCTGGCCAGAAAAATCAAAAATTCCAGACCAAGTTAAGAAATATTTAACGTGAAAGAAGAACTTTCTATGTCTGAAGATCTTATACTACGAGGAACAAGAATATATGTACCAGAAACACTGAGAGAAGAAATACTGACACGAATTAATTCATGTGGGACTCTTGGGAGTAACAAAATGTAGACTCCGAGCGAGTAACACTCTGGTGGCCAGGAATATTCCTTGATATTGAAAAAATTGTTGAAAATTGTCCTCAATGTATTCAGCACAGGTCAAATAAAAATGATCCCCTGATCCTAAAACTACAACTTCAAGTTAAGGACAAGCAGTCCCCACTTCCACCAGAGCAATGGAGTTGCTGAGGCTGCAGTAAAGACAGCGAAATGCATTTTAAAGAAAAACAAAGAATACCCTTACCTGGCACTATTATCATATCGTAACACCCCGATATCGAATGGTTTTTAGCCCTCCCTCAACTCCTAATGGGACGACGTCTGCGGAAAAACTTGCCAGTTTTGCCAGAACTATTGATAGAAAGGCCGGATTTCAGTGACTTGGAACGGAGGGAGAAGAATTACATAGAAAAATACAAGAGAAATTATGATGCAAGGCATGGTGTGAAATCGCTTTCCGGTTTAAAATCTGGGGATGGTGTTTGGATATCCGACATGGGAAAATCTGGAACGGTTATAAAACCAACAACGGAGCCACGATCGTATATTGTCAGGACTGATAAGAGAAATGTCAGAAGAAACACTTTCCATCTACTTCCATTTCCCGATGACTCAGAACCTACACCATCACGGGACAATGAGACTAAACAAAATCTAACACATGTCGCAAACATCAGTCTAAAACTGCAAGAGGATAAGTCAAGTTACAAGACCAGACATGGACGAGGGGTTCATCCCCCAAGGAGACCCGACCTTTAAGAAAGGGGATGTTTCATAAAGTCTGTAAATCAAAACAAATGTTTTGATTTATATAAACCAGTAAAAAACAAATATTGTTGTGATGATGTTTTGCTTTAGTTTAGACTTGATTTCAATGTTAAAATAAAGTTATTTAAAGTTGTTAAAACCCGAGTAATATTCATTTAATCATCGTAAAACACAGACTTTTCAAAAAAATCCAACGATTTTATAGATATTCATTTTATAAACTAATGATCACATGAACGTGAGGTTTTATACTAAACGGTAATTAATAAACTTTTCTTTATTTACTATTTATAGGTGCTAAATATGACCCCCTTTAGGTGCAAAACATATCTTCATGTGAGAGAGTTTTAAACTGCTAGGCTTCCTCAAATATACTTCTGCCGTACTTTATATAACGATTTTGCGTCCTTCAAGGTCCCGGACTTTACTGATCTTGATTTTTTGTGGGGGTTCGTAAAAGACAGTGTTTGTATCCTTCCCCTACCAACTACATTGGTTCAACTGGCGAACGGCACGGCATATGTGCTGTGCATCAAAAGGGGGCTATAGTGAGTACCTGTAAATTTTAAATAAAAACTTTATTAGTTAACGTATGATAAAAAAGTAACATTATGTCCCTGTATGCATTCATTCGTTAGTTTTGTAAATATAAGTCTAGAGAATCAAATAGTTGTTTTTGAAACACTGTGTAACGTATTTACACCGGATCTATATTATATAATGACGTATTCGAAGTGTTTGCATAGGAATTGTGGGCATTTGGAAAGTCGCAGGATGATGGGAGGGGGCTAAAATTTTAGATTTTCATCCCGAGGACTCGGAAAATACTCTCTCTCTTAAAATTCTCCGGAAAAAAGAAAACGTAAAATATCTACCATTTAAAAAACAATGCGATATAAAAACGTCCGCTTTACAATATGCTTATGCTATACGACTCTTTTTGTATATTGAAATATGTGGTGCTGTTGCTTGATTCTTAATTATTATTCTAGACAACAACCTATTATGTTGGACCTAAAGGCCAATTTACAATGAAGGTATTTTGTAGTGTAATAAAGATGAATCATTTAATTTCAATTTCCAATATTAGAGGCTCGTAGCCCCTCTAGCCTCTAGTTTGTTATAAATTATGAACTTATTCTAATGGTAAAAGATAAATAATTATCTAAACTAGAAAAAACCATGGTTTGAAAAATACTTGATATGCATTTTTCATTATAAATGTGACGGTTTATAAATGTAAGAACTTTCCAATCAGAGTTTGAGGATTTAAAAAACGTGGCTTTTGTCACGAAAGCAAGTTCAAAAATATCTGTCCCAATTTGAAGATAACGAATGGTCAATTTGAGCCACGGAGGGATTTATTTCCTGCTGGATTTCTCCCAACCTCACATTCGGCTACACCAATCTTACCCTACGTCATCTCTCGTATGCTTTTTGTACTATCTCTTATTGATTGAATTACATGTATCCAAACAATTTTATTTCATTAATAAAACATACAAGTAAAAACGTCTAATTTTAATGTCAGATATCAAAGTTATTTTCATTTAAGTAGAGTTTGAACTTATTTAATTGCAACTATACCCAAGCAAAAACGTTAAGTATGACTTAAAAATGTTTTTACAACCAAGCAAAAATTTAAAATTGAACAAAGCAGTTTTGGGTCAACATTGTGATTAAATGAAATGCTTGGCTTATACATGCATTTAATTATTTTGCCTGTTGACCGTTTTAAGTAGAGTTGTTCAACTAATATTGTTTGCAATATAACAAACTACATTACATACATTCTTTTGTTCTATTACAATACAACTAAACTATGAAAATTATTATTCAGTCATATTCAAACAGTAAAATCAGTAACCTAGAGTGTAACAATATCTTAAATTAAACAAGAGAGCTATTGAACGGTACGCCTAATAGGGTGATTCAGAATTTACATCTTCCAACTATTGTTCTTATTCTGACTTAAGACTTACAAACTGTATTTTGATTTTTAGTAAAGTGAGAAGTTTTCATGTTTATAATTTCATTTTTCTCTGAAGCGGAATCGCTTCACCGATGGATTAAAACCGGCTGAGTACTGTTCAAAACTTACATAAAGTTTATTACCAACCCCTCAGAGCAAAAGTCACTCATTACGTCTTTGGTTTGATTAGTCAAAGTCTGCGAGCATGATTTTAACGAAACACGTGACTCTCCGCGAAAAATACTGGCAATAATACAAGGCATATTGATTTGATTGTTTTATTATCACTAAAATCTTATTATTGGTTATCAGTTAGTTAAAATACAGTACTACATATTTGAAATCAGAGATTTCATTACAGACCGATGGTGAAATAAGTCTCAACAAATGTTACAGCGGTTACAGTAGTGTATCTTATTACATCTGATTTATCATCACGAGTAACTGATAAAGAACGTAATTTATTTATATAATAAACAATACTTATACCAAATCTATAGGTCTTAAGTTTGCACATCATCAACGTAACAAAGTCGGTAATCATTGTTTTAGATACCCACTATAACTTATCATACTGAATATCATAAAAGAATTTAGAATAAAGGAATGCAAAAAAATTAAATCTTATTTTCTTAATACCTCCAAAAATATTTTGCTTTGACGGAACTTTTGCAGTTTATTTTTTATTTTTAGTGATTTATGAGAGGCTAAGGGAGTTTCAGGCAACTCAGTTGAAGATGCCGATGAACACATGATTGCGGTAGGGGCGAGGTAGGCGAACAAATAAAGTGTCAGCTGATTGCCGGCTGCTGATTGTTCTGTCAATGCTGCCAACGTCACACAATCACCACTCGTCTTCCATCCGGCGACACGCACTTCCACATCTCGATACAAGCTGGACATGACATATCATAATAAGAGCCTTAACATTTCAACGAACGAGTGGTCTAAAATGTTACAATTTGTGTTTTGATTAATTTTTTTATAAATTTAAGCAACCAATGCTAAATACTTAACTCTTTTGGCATGGATCGATTTAGACGTACCGGGGTTTTTTTAGTCTTAAACTAAACTATTTCATTCTTTAATTTGCATGATAGGGTTCCAAGCACAAATCGATGAGGACGAGGCAAATGTAGGGTTAAAAAGATGCGTTTGTCTCATTTCTACAACAATAAATCAAGACTGCGCCATACATCTTTAAAATTTTGGATCATAATAATCTTAATAAATTTTTAATCAAATCATTTTAGTACCCTTAAATCAAGTCATTTTAGGTAAGTTTTTCAGCCTGTTTCAACTATTTTAGATTATTACAAGCAGATCGGTTTAATATAATCAATTGTTTATTTAAATCATATATAAACGATTAAACTGATTAGGTGGCTAACACCAATTTCCATGTTATCTTAATTATTAGTCTTGCATAACCATACATCCTAGTCGCAATGCGTTACAATATTGGTTTCTTATTTTAGATTTTTCCGCTTGCTTATTGTAATGCGAGGCGCACATCGGATGACCGTTGCCATGGCGCTAAGCAGCTGAGGGATAGGCGATGGCGGCGCGTCGGATCAAACTTACTTTGGTATTATCTAAAAATTTGTAATCATTGCCGGTTAGTGTGAAAAACAATTAACTAAAAGGAACTGATATTCCAATAATACAAAAAACTCCTCAATAATACTAACATTTAACCTTATGAACTTACATAACTTCAAATAACGTTTGAATCCAATTAACGTCGTAGGCTTTATGTAGAGTCTTGTGATTTATTACAGAATGAAGAGGAATTTTAATATTTCTTGATTCTCGTTTTCTTTTTACTGATTGTGTTTAATTATAGCTTAGAGAACCAAACATCAGATTCTCTCTCGAGGTTTCGATTCTGGTAGGTCAGAAACTACCATATAAGCAACTTTAATATCCCTTTGCTCTCCCTTTGTCATGCAGGCTATAATTGTCAGTTATGTGGATAAAATACAAATAATTACTTTACATTTTAACTAATAAATAATTTGTCTCTTGTGAATACAAGTATTCACTCTATTTTAAGTATTTACTTTTCCAAGTAGTATTTAGTTTTGCCTCATACGGCTATTTGTTAAATTTCTGTATATACTATACTTGGTGTGAAGGTAAGGTCACTTGTTTATTCCCAAGCATGATGAATAACAATTTACAGCTGATATCAATTCACAGATATTTATTGTTGATTTTAAAAAGATAGCACGATTTAACGTTTAAGTAAAATATAATAAGGAAAAGAAAAGTGCCATTCACCTACAGAAAAAAATAATCACCTAATGAGCATTTACTTTATTTGGTTGTGTTAACTTATAAGAAATTAGTACAAGTTATTCACTGCGTAAATCTATAGAATTTTTTTATATAATTTCATACAAAGACGAGTGTGAATTTATTACATAAAAAACTTGTTATTTAAGGTAAATCAATCAATTATGAATTTTTTAACTACTGGTTTGAAAGCTAAAATACCAATTACAATTTATTTCAGTTACCAACTTGAGAACAAGAAGGTTTATTCAAATCGCAGAAATGAAAATATTAGCTTTCTAAACTGAATGGCAAGCCCATATTTCAGCTTTCTGACGAAACACATTATTTGCGGAGCAACATGTCATGTGTCACTCTCAGTTTTTATCCAAACATCGTGATTGCTAGGAATAAGTATATAAAAATACTACATTAGCAAATATGCAAGAAAATCTCTTGGACTTAAAAGATACAAACAAACGGACCCACGGTAAAAATGTTTCTTTGATATTGACTATAATATCTCACGTTTTGTCAGCAAATCTGTACTGGTAATTCTAACCCGATGCCGGAGATTTTCTTTATGGTGCACTCTTTACAGGGCTTGCCTTAGTAAACAGCCTTACTAAATAGTTGACATGTCACAATTAACGCTGAACTTTAACTTATGTGATGGACTGAAACTGATAAAATTTACGTAGGTGTAATAGCATCCTAAAAATACCAATAAGAGAAGTTTCTTTAAATTACAAAATTAAAAACTCGTGGAAACGAATATGAATAATTTTTTTCTTATAAAGAATATTCATCAAAAACATGTTTTATTCCAAATAAAATATATCAAAAATACACCTTTGTACTTGTTAAATTTGCATGTGTAAAATTGAAACATTGAAAATTGTTAACTTAAAAATGAATTTTAAAACACGATTTTTTACTTTTTTTCCTAAGTTTTAATTTTAATTGCAATTAAGAGTTAGTAAGTTACTAAAAGTTACTAGTTTTAGTAAGTTTGTTTTATTTTTAAGTGAAACAAGTATTTCAATCAGGTTTAGTTTTTCAATGGAGGAGTTTTTGCTGAATTATTAAAGCGTAGATAAATAATAGCACAAATTAATATGTAAGTACACTAAAAAAATATTCATTAACATGACGACGAATTTCTTCCCATATATAATAATGTAACAAATTTCATACATGATAAACTCATTAATTCTTTTAATAATTTTAACAACAGCGTCTAGCTACAACGTAAACCGCAATTATTTTAATTTTTATATCATTTACAAATAGTATGATGTTAAAATATCCTTTCTTGATATATTCCAAGCTAATGTTATTCGTAACGCATAGACAGTAAAATACCCCCGCAAAAGAATACGCAGCAGACCTGCGTACTCAGCGAATTTCCATAGAATTTATTTTGTATATGTGAGCATTCAACTTATATGAAGGAAAGTATTGTTAGAATACGTTAAGTGAATAATATACTAAAAACGTATATTTAATCATTCATAAGCTTTAAACATGAGGAAATTAACAAGGATACCACATTGGTTTTCATTAGTAATACATACACTTTTTTATTTTATATAATTCTTAGTCTTTTAATTTTTAATACATTTACTCTTGTTATAGTATATAAATGTCAAAAATTATATAATCAATGAAATCAAAACACTTAAAACAAACAAATAATTTAATCTCATGAAAAAATTAAATTCAATCATATGGTCAGTTTTATAATTAGAACACCCCTGTTGCAGCAGACCTGCATCTCCAGCCAATTTCAATAAAACATATTATCAATCCTCATCATTGTAAACATACCATATATTATGCTACATTTTCAGTCAGTTTAGACCAAAACATCCCCCCCTCCAAACGCTCAAACTTTCTTCATTTAATTTAAAAATAATTTGTATTTTTCTATATAGTATATATTTTCTACAAAATCTTGATCAATGAACTCTAACTAATTCAAAATAAACACAAATAAAATAATCACCACCGGAAAATGTAATCATATGTTCGAATTGTATTTAAAAAATCTCTTAAATCAGGGTAACTATACATTTGGAGGGTAAAATTAAAAATAATATTGGACAAAGTACTGTGTTTAGCACATCTACATACACACACACACACACACACACACACATACACACACACACCGATCCGGCACATCTGTGTTTAGCCGATGCTGTGTCTAAGCACCGGCTTGACTAATAATTCAGTAGAATAATAATTCAAAATGCTGAATTGTTTGTTATTTTAAGCTGAATCCAATTTTGACGATTAAATAATAAAAAATAGTGAAAAGGTGTTAAATCTTGAAAATCAATTTTATTTCGTAAAAAAAAACTGAGAGTAAACCAGTCTTGCTGGTTTTCGAACTCGAAGTCATGAACTACGCTTTACACGTTTGTTCCAAATTTCATCACGATCGGATTCCAAATTTACTTTTTTACAAACGTTATCGCGCCAATAGGCCTATATATGAAAATGAACGAACAGTGTTTTTGGGGTCTAGGGACCTCAAAATGTAAAAACAACATGATCCCGGGCTTGGGTCTCACCGTGCCGCCTACGGAAACAGCTACTGCCCTATAGGAGAAATTCGCTAAAAGGTTTAAGTTTTTTAAACTGTCTGTCATGGAACGATCATCATTGACACTTTGATTCAATCGTTCGCAATATTGGGTTTCTATTTGCAAATGAAACACAATAAACAACTGTCTCAGTCTTTGTAGTATCAAATTAAATTTCCATTTACTGGTTGAAAACATTATAGTTTCGAGAAGATAACTTTTAGAATTTACAAAGGAGTCGTTAATATAACTTTACATAGATAGATGTTCTAATCGCTTTATGTTCATTTACAAAGCAGACCTATTTAACGTGCTTGAAATAAAGGAGATTAGACCAAATTAATTCATGGTTTTTATCATTGCAGTTTATTAAAACTAACATAATTCAAAACCTCGGTTACGGTTGATTTTAACCGTTTAATTACGAGATATTTAAAATATAAGTAAATTCGAATATCTCTCAGTTTATAAAAGATACTCGATTGTAAGGGGTACAAATTAGGAAACTAAAAGACAACTTTTCAGATAATACGTTCAGCAAAATGGAACAATCATGAAGGGCACGAATAATAGAAAGTTAAATGTATTCATAAATAGCTACAAACTCATTTTATTAGATTTTATTACTTGAGGTGATCCATCTCTTCTAACAAACTCTTGAAAACTTCATCACGTTTTTGAAATACTCGAATATTTCTATACAAAATAAAGAGCCGCCTTACCTAGTATTGTCGGGAGCCAGCACCAATCGTGGTATTGTCACCCTTAGCTCCGCTTTGGCGGAGATAAAGGTTTGAAGTAGATAAAGGTTTGAATGTAGATATAGGTTTGAAGGAAGTCACCTTTTTTAACATTGTTTTTCTAAATTCCTGGACTAGTTAGAGCAAGAAGATGTGGTACGCCAGAGTGTTTGGCGCCAGAATAATGTTTCACCATCGAACCGCTGACTCTACAAGATTCAGCGGTTCGATGGTGAAACATTTGAACCATCAAGTACCTAGATCCTAATGCCAATTCTAGGGACAATACTGGTATAGGAATTGTGGAATCTTAATACCACATCCTCTTGCTCTAACTAGTCCAGGAATTTGGAAAACAATGATAAAAAAGGTGACTTGCTTCAAACCTTTATCTACATTATTGACATCCTTCATACCTTTATCTCCATTGTTTCAAATGGTTCATTAGAACGGAGCACGAATAATTTATATATTTTGTATAACAGGTTGAGTTATTTTAATAACTAAAGGAAACACCTATGATAATCTTTCGTAATATCGTTGCCTATACAATATGTTGTTAAATAGGAGTCAAACTACCATTTTCAAATGAAAACGTCGTCAGCCAGAGAAAGGCGGATATACATACGTATGTACGTTATTGGGGGTAAGTTTTTCCCCCCTTTTAATCTTTGTGTCAAATTAAACTTATTATAATGAAGAACTTAGTTATGATTCAGAATATAAGTGTTGCAATAAGTCTTCATATTATTATTAACGTATGTCTCTTGATAAACATTTTTTGGGGTTTGGTTAAGAGAGTTTAATAGAAATAGCTCATATTTTGATTAGGATTTTTGCGGACATTTGCCATCACTGATTAGTAAAAAACAAGTTTCACCTTGTTTCCTTGGAAAGGAAAGGAAATAGCTCAGTCATTTATTTCCCAATTATTTCTAACAGATGGGTTAGCGTAAGGGAGGTTTAATCAATAAATTATAGAAACAAGTTTATAAACGTCTATTGTAATGCCTATTAAGGGAAGAAAGAATTCAGGGAAACAGACATATGAAGATGACTTAGGAGGTCCAAAATGAAATGGAAGACGATCCTGGAAGGACTGAAAGCTTCAGACTGAAGAACCGAGAAGGCATTTCAGATATTTGTGGTCATACTCAAATTATTCAATTGACGCATTCTACCCCGGAATTGGTTACATTTGCATCAAATCATTAGCATTTTTGGAACAATAGATGTCAAATGTGCAGAAGAGGTTGCGGTTTGGACGGTACCGCTGATGCTGATACTCATCAAATTGACATACCTTTGTAGGCAATGAGAAGCAGGTGTGAAGATACCGGCCATTTGAAGATGGGGCATCATGCGGTGGGATGTTGTCATAAGTCTTTATATTGTTATTAACATTTGATTTTTGACAATGCTTGGTGGTGTTGGTAAACAGAGTTTATTGGAAGTGGTTTCAGTTCGTTTTCTTTCCCAATTTTTCTAAAAACAGTCCCGTTATCAGGTTTATTACAGGTAATGTTTTAAATTTTGTTTCTTTTTTATATAGAATTAGACTTCAATCAGTACAATCTGTTATACGTTTAAACTTTTAAAATTTCTTTTAATTGAAGTAATTCTCAAGCGTCCCTTTAGAGCAATATATTTAATATACATAAATGTGTAGCTACTCTGTATGATTTCAATCGCAACCAAAATATGAAACTATGTCGGTTGAACATGTTGACTGAGATATTTGTAGCAAAATAGAGATAATAAATTAGATATTGTATTAATCTTAAATCGGATATTCCAATCAACTCAACTATTCCTACAAATTGCTACCACTAAAGGGTGAAAGGAGGTGAAAAATAAGAGGAAGTATTCACCTAAACCTAAACTTCTTGTTTTAATGAAAAGGGTAAACCTACTTTTAATCACAATTGACCTATTAATTTTTCTTTGCATAATTTCTGCATGTGTTCAAAATGAAGCTGTGATTTAATATAGCACCGTAATAAAAAAAACGCATTTCATTATACCGCTACGCAAAAGACATTTGGAATCGCATGCGTTTGTTGATGGAAAGACGCTCTTCCCTTGGGAAGAAAAAAGTCAGCTAATAATAAGTAATAATCATCACTTGTTCACATCTTTCACCTATCACTAGCACAAATTTAACACCCATACAGCTGTTTGTTTTCATTAGCAAGAACGAAATGGAAGCCTAACCTTCACAGGAAAACAAGTTGTAAAATCTTTGATTTGTGAAGCTTAATATAATGAGTGGTGAAACGAAAAATTTATTTCACCACACGGGTCAAAAATTTCTTTATTTAAATTGCCTCGGCTTATCACATTGGTCGGAACTCTTTACCTCGCATGAAAGTTTCACTTTCGACCCTAGCGTTGAAATATACTACATCACTTCCTGAGAAGTTATAATAAATGTCACAGGACTATATAAATATAGCAGTTGCAAAAGCTCGTTCAAATGAACTGTAATATAGTAAGTTATAGTTAGAGCCTTGCACATTTCACTGTTCCTCATCAATAACAAATTTTATATAAATGTTTCGAAACTTATATTTGATAGTATAAAATTCTACAGATTCACATTTAGGTAGGAATCACGCAATAGAGAATTACTGTACGTTCTAGAAATAGATAGAAATATATATGATTCATTCATAATTATAATACAAAATAATATATATGATTTCCTTGCATTGTACTATCGTGCCTCGACGCCCGATTAACCTTTGCCCCTCGTTACCATAGCAACGGTCACACACGCAACTCAGGAAATCAGCATGTTCTCTTCTATCGCTATTGAACTGATTGTAATACCTAATAATTAATTTAAAACAATTGATTTCAGCTGACAGTGTAGTGTTTACAAAGACGGTCTAAGAAGCATAATTATTGTCACGTAACAGTTCTTCTAAAAGTTCGTTCTCTTAAAATCTTGAATAATAGGGCATTCGTTCCACTTGTTATAGTGTTAGTCAAACATTCAGTCCATTTATTTTCATTGGTTTACTTATATACTATATTGATCTATTGAATAGTTGGATTAAGGGTGTTGTGGCTTAGAATACACACTCCTTGTTAAGAACTGACGTCAAAATAAACAGATTAAATAACCATTATACATAAATGATAGAAAAGCTTTTGGAAAAATTAATATTTTAATATATGTACAGTTTAGTATTAACGAGTTAAAATTAAAAATTGCAACAATGTTACTGTATATCTGAGACACTCGAAGACTTCCCGGGCTTCCGTTTCCGTTGTCTCAAAATTACATTTGTTATTTATTTTCTTCCCAGCAATGTTTGAGTTAAGTTTTTAGAATAAATTCTTCAGGTAATAAAATATTTTGTGATTGAATAGATTGCTGAGTATGTTTTACGACACAACTGATGAAGTCAATGTTATTGAATTGAGTAGTATTCAAATAACTCATATTCTCTATAGTGTGTTAAATATTGTGATTAAATTTAAATTTTTTAGTTAGCAAATTTATATTGTTGTAATGTAATACATATCGAGTTTAGATAATATAAGACTATTAATGGGAAATATATAAATGTAAATGGTTTATGTTTGTATGTACCTTGAATTATTATTTATGAAAAATAACTTTATTCATTTCAAACTCTATGTATAATTGATTGCCTACATAATTACATGTAAGAGACGTATACATCAACGTTCACCAGCCCACGCTTTGGTCTCAAGCATAAAATCTACGTGTATTGTATAAAATCTAATATAGTTGAATAAACTAATAAGAAACTACTTTGAAATAAAATAAAGGATAGCCAAAAATAATTCAAATTTTGAAAAAAATAGTGTTTTGAATACCAAATTACCTAAATTTTATAAAAACATTGAGATTTTTTTAGAAGCGTGCTTAAAACCCTAAATGTAATGGAAAATGAATAAATGCATTAATAACTAGTTTTGTCTGTACGTACGTTTTAAGTAAATTACAACGTTTCAATTGTTGCAGTTAGAAAAATTGCATAAGTTGCCAGTTATGTATGTCAATGAAAAATAACTAATCCGATTTCAGTTGTAAAGGGTAGACTCTCAAAGCTATAACAAGACTATTTCCCCAACCTGCTATGTTTAGACGGGTTTTACTCCTTATAATGTGTGAGTAAAATAATAATTTGTCATTCAGCGGGAGTAAAGTTATAAGAAACCCATAAGAATAACATTGAAATCAATATAATTCCAAAATTAGAGCGCCTTTAAATTTCCATGCACACATGCAAATAGGTTGCAGCTCGAAAATGCAGGCGCTAACAGCTGATTAGAGGCATTGGCTTACAGCGGAAACGGAAGATAGCGTTCAGCTTGTAAAAATTAATGTTTTGAGGTTAGGTACATTCGTCGTTACTGAAACACGATGGATTCCGATTCTGAATATAAACCCCAACAGATATTTCTGATGAAGCTAAGAATGTTACAGCTAATTTATTACCGGAACAGACAAGGGAGAAGTATGAGAACCGCTATAATGTATTCATGGAATAGTGTAAGAAAAAAAAGCGAAATATCTCTGAAAATGTAATACTTGTGGACGTATCGGGACAGTCAAAGGTATGTAACCGAGCTTACTTATGAATAATCTATTCTATGTTGAAAGCTACAATTCGTATTAAAAATTACATTGACATCAGTGGTTTTACAATAGTAATTGCTTTTTTGAAGCGTACAAATGTTGGCTATAAACCAAAGAAAGCTAAAACCTTCACTTTAGACGAGGTAAAACAGTTCTTGCTAAATGCTCCAGATCAACAGTATTTGTTAATAAAAGTTATTATGATTTTCGCTATTGATAATTTATAATTATTACAAAATAACCATTTAATTATTAGTTATTTCTGTGTGTTTTATGGCAGTAAACTAGTTTATTGTTTTAAAATTGTGTACTTATTTACTCGTCCAAGAAAGAGGTTGTAATAGTCACAGTAACTTGAACATCTATACGGTAAGTATCATAAACAATATGCGCAGTAGACCAGCCAATCAGAAACCGTTCTGCTGGTCGGCGGTGCGCACCAGCGACGGGACTACTTTTACACTTATTATTGCGCAAGTCGACGCACCAGCAAGTCTCACTGCAAGCCAAATTAGCACCAACCACAGACAGCTGATTTATTACTATAACATGTTTCTTAAGCTTCTAACTCATCTTTTATTTCAAGGTTAAATATTTATTTGTCAAGAAATAAAGGCTATTTTTCATTCTAGTTATGAAAAATCTCATGAGATTTGGCGTAGTTTCACGAGATTTGCACGTGAACTTGCTGAATCTTCTTTCAAGTATTAGACTACCATGACGTCACATCGTCACATCTTTTTCTTACTCTCACCTGCGCAAGATATCTCCCGTATAAAGACATTCTAGGTACTGTGGTAATAGTCACATAACAGTATTGACGACAATCAGCTGATAATTAAACTTGTAAGATTGTTGCAACAATCAGCTTATCGCTGGTGCATGAATGGTTGTAGCTACTCACATGCAGACTATAAATTGCAGATCGAAACAAAATGGATATTGCTAGTTAATTACTGAGTTAATGTAATTGATATCGATTGGGTATTTATTATTGCAGGTGGAGGAGAAATGTTGTGTGTATTTCAAGAGTAAAGCACATTGTCTCCCTCGTGAAAATCGTCGCTCACGCAAGCTCGGGCGCCAACATTTTTACTCGTGAGACAATGTTGTACTTTACTGTGTTACTTTGTGTTGTACTTTACACAAATAACTATTGTTTTTAATTGTTATGTAATCTTCTTTATGGATATTATGGTGAAAACTTACTTCGGTCTTTATTCGATCCATTAATATCAAACTAAAATCATGTACAATTAAAACCATTAAATAACATAATAAAAATAATTATGTTATTCCTCTCCTTTTAAAAATTAGTTATCCTCGTTTCTTAAGTTATATATTCGTTTCTTAAATTTTATTTTTAAGTGAACATTTTCGTAATGGTTTTCTCTTAATAAAAAGAACTTTTGAAAAGTTTTAAATTTAACACTAAGGTCGTTTATATCCATCGATAATACTATAAACCTCTAGTTGTAGAGGTGTCATTATAATTTCTCCCTTGAACACTGTACAATGGGAAAAAAAATTATGAACAGAATGAGATCAAAGTACTCGTGTGGATCGTAAACTTGTACAGGTCTACTACTGGTTTAAAACAAACTTGTTGTTAAGTCGAGAACAAATCCAATAGAGGGAAGTGCTGCTTTATAAAGGATCTCGATTAATTTACTCAGAGCAACACGCTGGTTTCATTGCTCTAAAAATTGGATTATCAACTTTGAAAACAACCTTTCTCTCTACCATTTAACAAGAATATTTCATGTCAGTATTTATTGTTGAATTTTGAAAAAATTATAATTTATAAAGTTTGTTAGATAGTTAGATAAACTAAGTTGTATTGATTTATACATTTGTTAGACGATTTCATTGTAGCATAAAAGTTAAAAATTTCAAGGATTTGAATTTTACTCAATAACGGAATTTGGAAGAAGCTATAAATTCAGGTGATACAAAAGGTCAAATAATATAATTAAAAAGAACAATTCTTGTTATTTGTATACGTTTTAGTATATTTTGTAAACCACGAAGACAGCTTTAAGGATTTAAATACCTAGAAGTGAGTTAAGGCTTAACTTTTTTAGTATTTCCATAGATAATCCAAGAAAGAAACACGGTCTTCTAGTTTTAATAACGCTTTGGTACAAATGAAAAAGGGTACTTCTGTGATATAATGTTTTTTAATAAAAATAGCTATCTACCAAAAATATATTTATATCAAGATGTAAAAGCTTTAAAAAAGAATTTGAAATAATATTTTTGTATGATATTTTAGAAATATTTGATAAATACAACATTGATACATTAACGTTGAAAAAGAAAGTGGAACGGTAACGATGATACAGCGTCAACACTTGCAGGACAATCACGAGCTGATATCAGCGGAGACTTATTTGTTCTCCCCTTCACTCACCGCAATCATCGCTATTCTTCCAAACACACATTTCATCTAAGCATTGTTTGTAGAGTTGCCTTCCATAACGAACTAGAGCTACTATTTTTCATTTAGCTTAACTAATAATTAAGTTTAAATAACTATTTTATAAATTAGGAAAATCACCTATAATATTGTTATATACATCGTTTAAACAAAACGCTTTGGTATAAATTAATTTAACTATTATTCTATTTTGAATATGTGACTCGCATTATCGGGTCTCGGCTCATTATCAAACACACTGTCTCATTTAAGTGTAAAAATAGCACAACTGTATAAAAATAAAAAATAAAATCTAGAGGCTTGGAGGAGCTAAAAGCCCCATTGGGGCTCTATAATGATTACATTATAGAGTAAATTTAAATTAAAACAATCATTAATATAGTTCAACATACCTTCATAGAAAGCTGGCTTTTAGATCCACCATATCTATATCATATGGTTTTAAATTAAGCAATAGCACCACATGTTTTGTAAACAAAACAGACGTTTTTAGATCCCAATGCTTTTTAAATGGCAGATATTTTACGTTATTTCTCATTTCAAGTTTTAGGAAATTCCAGTATTATTCCGGAGCTCCTGGCATCTAAACCTTTAATTTGAGCCCTCTGTCATCACCCTCGACTTGCCTAACGCTCACAAATAAGTTGGAATAAATTTGGACACTTCAAAATGTCTTCTAGATTTTCCTGGTGACGTTTTACAATACGTAGTAAGTGTAGGCATAAAAAAAATTCGTGCGTTTTCCAAAGATTTAGGTTTGAACGAAGTAGTTAGTCAGGCAATCTGAAAAACAGCTATACCATTCACTTGAATGCTTCAAATTTAATATATTTTGTGTATTTAAATATTTTTATGTGATTTACATGAATTTTGATTATTGAGATGTTCATATTTTACATAAGAAACAATCTACTTTTAAATTTGCATTTAAAGAGCATTTAAGTGTTTGAAACAAGTTAAGTAAAATACATTTTTCGTTAAAAATTCAGTTAACATAAGTTTTATTTTATTAGTTAATTGTTGTTACTTTTTAGTTATGATAGTGAATTTAAATTCCGCTTCCGACATCTACTGATTACATATTACTCATTTATTCCAATTTCAAAAATATATTTCTGAACGTTAATCTCTTCCTGGAAATGTAAATTGTTAGGCAGGGTGACTAAATCAACATAACATTCTTCTCAATATTACTTCATCGAATATTCAGTGGGACTCTACAGCCGAGCACATTTGCTCATCTCAGAATACTCCTAACATTTATAAAAGCAATTTATAGAAAAACGCCATAAAGAATTTTTATTTATTTCAACTTCAAAAAGATCAACTTTAAAAAGATTAAAAAGTAAGTAAGTATTTCAGCAGTTTATTTACCAATGCAAATATTTTTCTTTTGTACTTAAGAAAATTACTTTGATGTACACAAAAATACTACTGGATATAAATAATAGACGTCTTACAACACTTACAATACCGGGTGTCTAATAAAAGTCCCCTCCCTAACTTTTTCCTAGCCTATATTTTTTCAAATATCAATTCCACACCACCCCCAAACATTATTGGGTGGTCAATACTTCTTTTTGAGGGGGTACCCAATTTTGGCCGCCATCTTGGATCCGTCATATTGGATCCAAATTAATTTTTTCAAATGTAAAAGTGGTGTTGTGACCCATCATTTTAAATTAGTTTTTTTTTTCAATGACTACAATGCCGTAGTCCGGTTTTTAATATCTCGATTGGTTCTCAAGATATGAGTACTTTTAACTAATTTATTTTCCACCAATTCAAACATCACAAATTGATAAACTAGGCCCATAACCACAAAATAATACTAGATATTGACGAATAATCACTATCAGTCATTGTTGAGCTATTTACACTTCTTTCACCAACATAAATTTCTTAGCCGCCATCTTGGTTCCGCCATTTTGAAATGAGGTAAGTTATTTAAAATATGAAGTTGGTATTGTAACCCATCACTTCAAACTATATTTTACGCCAAATTCAATGCCGCAACCCGTTTTTTATTATAGTCTTTAGTTTTCAAGATATTTACATTGTTTCTAATAAAAATCTAAAAAATATGAATTTTCCAAAAACTAAGTTTTATAGCCAAAAACGGGTTGCGGCATTGAATTCGGCATAAAAAAACTAGTTTGAAATGATGGGTCATAATACCAACTTCATATTTGAAATAACTTACCTCATTTAAAAATGGCGGATCCAAGATGGCGACCAACAAATTTACGTTGTTGAAAGTTAAGAGCAAATATGTCAACAATGACTGGTGTTGGTTATTTGTCACTATCTAGCATTATTTTGTGGTTATGGGCCTATTTTATCAATTCGTAATGTTTAAATTGATTGAAAATAAACTAATTAAAAGTACTCATATCTTGAGAGCCAGTCGAGATATTTATTAAACATGGATTGCGGCATTGTAATCAGTGAAAAAACCCTAATTTTAAATTATGGGTCACATCACCACTTTTACATTTGAAAAAAAAAGTTGGATCCAATATGACGGTCTAAGATGGCGGCCAAAATTGGGTACCCCCTAAAACTTAAGTATTAACTACCCAATAATGTTTGAGGGTGGTGGGGAATTCATATTTGAAAAAATATAGGAAACATTTGGAGGGACTATTTATTTATTTATCAACGGACAACCATTATACAATAATTCATATGCATTTCTACATCAACAGTAATGATATCAGGTACAAGACAGATGTGTTGCATTAATTACTGAACTAAAAAACAATAACAAATTAATATAGCAATGCGCGCGCGCGCGCGCGCGCGCACACACACACACACACACACACACACACACACACACACACCAAAAACACACACTAAACACTAAATACACACCACACCACCACCACCACCACTATACACTAAATACAATAAATAATAACACCACATAAAACACACTACCACCACCACCACCACCACTAAATAGACTAAATATCCATAGCAAATAAGTTAACATGCATTATTTAATAAGTTACAACATACAAAATAAACAGAACACAAGATTTGATGAAAAAAGATCAATCCAAACCCAACTATGTAAGTAACTACCCAAACGTGTACAGTTACATGGAACAAGACATATCAGATTAATCGCTAATGCAAAATGGACAAGTGTGAAAAAAGCAATCAACATGCACAATCTTGCAATTCTTTGCAAAGGTATTGTAGCAATGGCACTTCACCGAGAACACATGAATGAAGAACAAAACGGGACCCTTTCAAAGACATACCCAAGAAAACTATTATGGGACACCCGGTATATATACCCGTATACTGTACTCATATACAAGATCATAATTATACATAAAAAATGAAAAAGGCTAACTATTTCGATTGGTCACACTTTCAATTAGGTGTGACCAATATAAATCGATAGCCATTTTCCATTCTTTTTGTATAATTACCGTCTTGTATATGAGTATCGTACAATTTAAAAATCATTTAAGCGTTGTAAAACGTATTTTATTTATATCCAGTATATAGATCAACACGTATCATGCTAATGAGAAGTCTTTTAAAATTTCTGTGGTATTATTTAAATTTTTATCTAAAAATAACTTGGAGGGAACCTAAATTATTTTAGAACGACTTTAGAACATAATGAGGATCCTATAAACATTATACCATATAATGCTCCGGCTATACTGGCTATGTAAAGTGGTATTGCAAAAATTAATACATTATTTTATCCAGTCTAATGATTACTCTAAGATTAAATTTGCAATTAAAATCCATTCATGTTTCTAAAATCTTTAGATTAATCTTTCTCGTGCACTCAAAGGGATTAGATACTAAAAAGCTGCCTAAAATAGAATCGATAGTTTGTTTCGAACTGTGAGGGTCAGTGTACGCCACAGAAGGCGATACATAAGGGGCTATTGACGTACGAACCCAAACTTCGGAGATATAGAAGAGCGATACCTCAAGAACAAAAGACTACCAAAAGACAGCAATTTCTATGCCTTAAAAAATGGGAGTGTCCCTCTCAGAGACAAAGACAGTTGCATATTCATCATGAACCTCCTTGTAGCCTTATGGGAAATAAGTAAAATTCATCTATTGATAAAACTTGGTTTGTGGCTTCATCTAGATGAGATCAAATGTCTGATAGTCTAAAATCCCCGATACTTCAATTTTTGTGGCAGCAAACCTGCATACTCATTCCACATGTTATTATTATGGAGCTAACAAAAACATGTCAAATCTCGCTGTGTTGGCCTGAACTATGTTCTTTTGCACTTGAAATTTGCTAATAATGCAGGTCTGCTGCAACAGTGGTATTTATTACTACGTATGTAAGTATATAAGATTGATTCTGGTCGAGCTCCAATTCAAGTTAGCAAAATCACTGCAGTAACAAATATTCAAAAGTTTATTTGGCTCATAGGGTAAAATTGAATTCCTCCCTACTTGTACCTTGTACTTGTTCCTCCCTACTTGTACTTGATTAACAAAACATTTAAAATTTTTTCATTCGTTGAATTTGATATATTATGTAAGCCAAATCCAAGCTATCCTTAGGACTCTTGTAGATTAGCTAAAAAATAAATATGAACTATAAGAGTAAATCAGATGAAGCCCAGTGGTTTATTTATACGAGTTAGCCATTAAGAACCCCCAAAAAGGCACGAATCAAATAAACTAAAAAATATTTTTAGAGTTAGTAAACATTGATAAAAATGAATTAAACTATTTATATTTAAAAACTGAATATTGAAAAGCATATTGGATAGCATGAGACATTCCCTGTGTAGCGTCGCACGTCGCTTTCTCTGATATTGTAATACGTTCGTCTCCCGCTCAGACTTGTTTTTGTTTCACATATGACTCCGATATAACCCCAGCCTGCACCTTGCCGAGTAAAATGAAATATGTATATTTGAATTCGCCATCTGAAGTTTGTTTCTAGTTCCAAACAGAAACAATTTTCACAAACCGTTTGTTTGGGTGTAAGTCTGTTTTAGAGGCTATAGTTGAAGCTATGTTTCTGTTGACGTCAATGAAAATTATCAATGATCTCAAAAGAAATTGTAACAAAGTTGAATCAGCGTATATAAGATAATAATTACAAAATAATTGTTATTACGATAACTTGAACCATAAATTTAAACTAAGAGTTTAAAAACATTGCAATTTTTATCGAAACCTAATATTAGTTTTTGGATACTGATTAATTGTTGTACCTAAATATTTATTGAACATTGACTGTCTCAAGTTTTCTCAAGTGGTAATACCACTTTTTTTAAATCGTCGAATGTTAAAAAGGGAAAATCAATCCAGCTGAATGTATTTTTCTTACGAAAATATAATTTCGTTTCATGAAGAAACCATAAAACGTAATTTGTATTATACATAACATAACCCGTATTTTTATATCAGGAAATTTATTAAACATTTCGTTATTTGCGTTTTCTGAACAAATATATCTTAGGTACCGTTGTCAAGCTGCAGCAGAAAATATAGACAACAGCAGTTTTAGATGCAATTTTATTACCTTAGGACTATTGCATTTAGGATAACATTACGTTGCAGTAATGAATGTAGTTTAAAATAATTTGATATTCGGTATCATGAAATGTTCTGATTTATATATATATAACTTTCTTTATCATTATTAAAATTTCTAATTATATACGGGGTGTTTGCTACAAACCCTTCAGGACTTCGCGATATGGTTACTTAAATCAAAACTAAGAAAAAAGTTCCTATGAACACGGGCCCTAAATGCTCGGTTATCCACCCGTCGCATGTATGTGTTTTAACAAGATTTTGCATAGCTTTTGATTCACAAGAGATAAACTTGGTGTAGATGTGTTGACTAATATAACTATTTTGGTGCGCAGTATCAAGTTTTTACTTTGTACCATTTAAAAATGGAAGCCTTTTTTAAATTTTAAACGCAATAACTTAAAAACCGTAAATTTTACGAAACTTGTACAAAGGAGTAACAAAATGTACAATTTCATTTCCTAAAAACCAATTTAAAGATTATTAAGATCGAACTACAATAAACGGAGTTATTGCAATTTTTTAACAGAACACATGCTTGCTTATGACAGTTGGAGAAAATTTTCGCATAACAATTGCAATAACTCCGTCAATTGTAGTTTGAACTTAATAATTTTTGTATGATTTTTTAGGAAATTAAATTGCGCAATTTGTTTGACTTTTGTAAAATGTTTGTAAAATTTACAGGTTTTAAGATATTAAGTATTAAAATATAAAAATGGCTGCCATTTTTGAATGGTTCAAAGTGTAAAATTGATACTCCGCACCAAAATAAGTCCTATTAGTCAACACATATGCACCGAGTTAAAAGCTGATATCTCTAGTAGTTCTAAAGTTATGCAAAATCAAGTTAAAAATACATACATACCGACAGATGGAGAACCGAGCATTTTAGAGCCCATGATTACGGGAACTTTTTTCTTAGTTTTAATTTAAGTAACCATATTCCGAAGTCCTGAAGAGTTTTTAGTTAACTCCCTGTATGTACAAGAAGATGCAGCAGAATATCATTTATGCGGGAGATGAACCGTTACAGTATAAATCCGGGAAGTTAGTTTAAAAAGTAAAGTAAAAGTTAATCTGGAATATAGTTCAACTTCGATCGACAAAACACGAATTCACGTTGATATCATCAATACCGCCACTGGCGCTGCAGCGGTCAGCGGTGCGTGGTCCGCTGCGCCAGTGCGGCGCGGCCACCGGCCGGCGGGCGGCCGTTAATGGATTTCCGTCGTAGTTGAACAACTTTGGGGGTCCAATTACACTTGAGAGCCATCGGTCAAAGCCATCGACAATTCGAACAATGAATAAATATTTACTTTTTATTGATCGATACATCAAATTGGTGTTTACAGTTAAAAATGAATCTCAGCTGTGAAAACTGCCTGAATGAATAACTTTTTATGTGGGGTTTTGAAATTGAGTGCTCGGCATTGGACATTGAGAGCTAATGTTAATTTTTTAATCTTTCACGAATAATTACTATCTAAAATATTTGTTTGTTAATCCAATTCAAATACAATTTATGAGTGATTAAGTTAGCAATACGGTAATTTCATGTATAAAATCCATTTTTTAATCAATACTGGCCACCGGTATATATTACCTAAGGACATAAGCGGGTTCATAGCTTTAATTCTTTATTACATATGAAATTAATAATTTTCCCAACTTACAAATTTCATAACTCACATTCATAACTTATGTATTCAACGAATTTTTCACGCTAAGTTTCAGTTCAAATTAAGTTTTTTTATATTTTTTTATATTGAATATATGGTTTAAGGGTTAGTTTTAAAAATGTCATGTTTCTATAATTTAATTTATTGATTTTACAGTATAAAAACTCTATGCTCGGTATTTCTGCATTATTTATCTTTTTTTTTTTTTTTGAAATGTTCCATGGATCTACAAACAAAATACCTGTGGTATATTTAAGTTCTCAGATTGGCTGAACTGTTTACTTAAAATTATATTACACCTGGCAGTCTTATTAAGTTGCTAAGCAACATATTTTGTTATGTTTGTTCTTGTATATTTACATATTTACAGACCAGTAAATAGTGAAATAACTTCTTTCTCGAGTTCTTTATTTAATATAACATAAATGGCGCAGTATTTAACGGACCTCGTTCTGAGTGCGATACGACTTTAAACAGTAGTGTTTTTCTTTGTCGGTCATGCCTAACACGAGAGGTGGAGCTAATCCAACGACAATGACATCAGGAATTGGTAAGATAGGAGAGTTTATTCCCCAAGAGGAGTCAATAGAATCTTATTTAATGAGACTGAAGCACTATTTCAAAGCTAACAACGTTGATGATGATTGTAAAGTTTCTATATTGATAACTGTTATTGGCCCTAAAATTCTAACTGTTTTATCTGATATTGTATCACCGGCAGAGGTAGACAGTAAATCGTACGGTGAATTAGCAGACATTCTACAGAAATATTTTTCACCCAAGAAATTAGTCGTGGCAGAGCGCTACACCTTCTATTCTCGTTGTCAAAAATCGAATGAGAGTATCTCTGAGTTTGTTGTTGCCATAAAACATTTGTCTAGTTCTTGTAAATTTGCTTCTTTTCTAAAGGAAGCTCTGAGAGATAAATTAGTTTCAGGTATTAACAATGAAATTATCAGACAAAAACTTTTGTCTGAAGATCAGGATTTTGATGAAGCTTATGAGTTTGCACTTCGTTTGGAGCAAGCAGAAAAACAGACTAACATGTTCAATAATAAGCATGAAGTTCATAGTCTGAATGTGAAACGGGGGAAAGTTAATATTTCTCGTGGTAATAATGTAGAAACTTATAAAACGAAATGTTTTCGTTGTTGTTCTTCGGAACATAAAGCAAGTGAGTGTCCTTATGCTAGTTATAAGTGTAATGGTTGCAATATGGTTGGACATTTGTTGAAGGCTTGTAGGAATCGGAACAAGCAACACAACAAGCAGTTTTCCAAACCTGGAAAAGTGGGTAAAAGGAACTCACAGAAGTTACACCAAATGGCAGTGGAAGACGAGGAACATCACTCAAATGAAATTCCACCAGATATTTCTTTGTACAATTTGGGTATTGGAAATAGCGCGGCTTACAAGGTAAGTCTTGAAATTGAAAACGTTAATGTTGAGATGGAAATTGACAGTGGTTCAGCTGTTTCTGTTTGTCCATCAGATTTTTTCCGAGCTAATTTCTCTCATATTGAATTGAAGCCTGTCACTGTGAAATTGTTGACTTAAACGGGTAGTGAGGTACCCATACTTGGTCAGGCTCATGTAAATATTAAATATTGTAATGAAATTATAAATTTGCCTCTTATGATTGTTGATTTGTGTCGTAAGATCAGCCTTTCTTACTTGGAAGAAACTGGCTGGCCAAACTAAAGTTAGATTGGAATTATATTTTTGCTAGATCCTCCAATATAGTCAGTTGGTCTAGGACTGGCGTAGCAGGTACTATGTGTAATAATCAACAGCTTAGTGTAAAGTCAAATGATAGTTTTGAAACTTTGAAGAAAAAGTATGCTTCCGTATTCCAAAATGGAACTGGGGAGATTAAAGGCGTTACGGCTCGAGTTGTCCTCAAGGACGGCGCGGTTCCTAAGTTTTGTAAACATAGACCTGTACCTTTTGCCTTAAGAGAAAAAGTTGAACAGGAATTGGAGAGATGGGTTAATGATGGCATAGCTTATAAGGTTACTAGCTCTGATTGGACTACACCGTTAGTAACTGTACCTAAACCGAATGGAATCAAGAATCAAGAATCAAGAGTGTTTATTGTCGTAAACTTGTACAAAGCGTGGACAATCGTCAAACATATTTACATAAAATAAAAGTACAGTGCATTTTTATACATTTGATTCTTATGTTTTCTAAAATAATTCTTTATTTTCATCATTCAAATAATCCTGGACACTGTAGTACTCCTTAGTCACTAACAAATGTCGCAACCTCCTTCTGAACCTGATTTCATTTAATTCAGATTTTAATGAAAGGGGGAGGGAATTGAAAAGTTTAATTATGCTGAAAAATGACTGCTTCTCAAAAAATGTGGTGTTGTGTTGTGGAATAGTTAATGAATTGGAATGTCGGAGACTGTAGTAGTTACTATTGCGAAAATTGAAAAAAATGCTTGTTTTTGAAGAAAAATGAGAGACATTCGTAGATATACAAACAACTGAAGGTAAGCAAATTATTTATTGAAAAGACACCTCATGGTGTGCGGTTGTGTGCCGACTTCAAGGTTACGTTGAACCAAGTGTTACAGTCAGGACACTATCCTTTGCCTCAACCGGAAGACATATTTGCTTCATTATCTGGTTGTGTTTATTTTTCAGTAGTGGATCTGACTAATGCATATCAACAGCTAGCAGTGGCGGAAGAGTCACAACCTTTGCTGACTCTAACGACTCACAAAGGTTTATTTCGACTGAGGCGTCTTCCATTTGGACTCTCATCTTCTCCGGCTATTTTCCAAGCTGCAATAGATCAAATCATCAGCGGATTACCAGGTACTGTGGCATATTTAGATGATGTACTGGTTGGTGGATCAACCAAAGATGAAGCATAGAGTAGGTTAGAGAAACTACTAGAGCGTCTCATGGAATATGGAGTTCGAGTCAATGAGAAGAAATGTAAGATTTTACAAGCTAAGGTCGATTATTTGGGTTATGTAATTTCAGCCGCTGGAATCAGTCCTCAATCAGGCACTGTTGCTGCCATTCAAAATGCTCCTGAACCGACAAACAAAGATGAGTTAAGGGCATATGTTGGGTTATTAAATTATTATGGCAAGTTTGTTTGCAATCTTTCTGATAAAATTAGTTGCTTTTATGATTTGTTGAAAAAGAATACACCTTGGGTATGGTCTAAAAAATGTTCTGAATTGTTTCAACAAAGTAAAACATGGGTGTTGACTACAGATGTACTAGTTCATTATGACGTAAAGAAATCTTTGATTTTAACCTGTGATGCTAGCCCTAGAGGCGTAGGAGCTGTTCTTTCCCACCTTATTAATGGCGTTGAAAGGCCAATAGCGTTTGCCTCAAAATCACTGAGTGCAAGTGAAAAGAATTACTCTCAACTTCATAGAGAAGCTTTGGCTCTAATATTCGGGGTAAAGAAATTCCATAAATATATTTATGGAAGAAATCATGTGATACTACAGACTGACCACACTACAAGGTAGTGAGAGACAAACACCACCTTGGCCTCATGGCCTTTAGTTACTATTTTTGGATCTAAGCGTGGTGTACCTAGTTTAGCAGCTGCAAGACTACAGCGTTGGGCTCTTATTTTGTCAGCATACAATTTTGAGGTCAAGTACCGAAAGGGTTCTGACTTGCCTCATGCCGATGCTTTGTCTCGATTGCTGCTACCAGAGGATGAATCAGTAGAAGAAGATACTAACTATATTTCACATGTGGAGGCTTGCTTGGCAGATATGAATTTTTTTAGTACGGTAAGTGATGATTCTCCAATTACATCTTTAGATGTAGGTCAGTTAACTGATAAGGATCCCTTATTGTCCAAAGTACGAGATTTTGTATTACATGGATGGCGTGAAGTGTCCAATCCTATATTAGTTCCTTTTCAGAGAAGGCGGAATGAACTGTCTGTAGATAAAAATTGTATTCTGTGGGGCAGTAGAGTTATAATTCCAGAGAAACTTCAAGGTAGAGTTATGCAGATGTTGCATGATCAGCATCCGGGAATAGCCCGAATGAAGCTGTTAGCCCGTAGCTACGTATGGTGACCGGGAATAGAAAAATCTATTGAAGACACAGTTTCGTCTTGTAATGTTTGTCAAAGTACTAGAAATGCAGTTCCTAGAGTACCTTTACAGCAATGGCCGCTATCAACAGAGCGATGGCGCCGAGTTCACATTGATTTTGCAGAGGATGCTACTACTAGACAAAAGATGTTGATTGTCGTAGATAGTTTTTCTAAATGGATGGAGGTATTTCTAATGCGTTCAACTTCGTCATTCAAAACTATTGAGCGTCTCCGAACGTTATTTGCCGCATACGGGTTGCCAGAAGAATTGGTCTGCGATAATGGTACTACATTTACTAGCCAGGAGTTCCGTGATTTTCTCCAAAAGAATGGCGTCAAACAAACATTTTCTCCACCGTATCATCCAGCATCCAATGGAGCAGCGGAGCGCTGTGTTCAAGAAGTTAAGAAGAATTTATTAAGGCAAGTCTTAAGTGAAAAGTCTACACAGACCCTCCCTTTACAACACAAATTAGATAATTTTCTTTTTGCATATCGCAATACTCCAACATCCGTAACAGGGGTAAGTCCTGCGGAATTGTTCCTTCGTTGGAAGCCTAGGACTAAATTGTCAATGTTGAAACCGAACTTGCAAGAAGGAGCAAAGAAGAAACAAGAAATGCAGAAAAATGCTACTGACAAGCATCGAGGTTCTGCGTGTTACTTCAGTCCGGGTCAGAAAGTTTTAGTGAAAACCGTAAGATAGGAGAAAGTTAACTGGGTTCCAGGTAAAATTATTGAACGTAAAAGTCGTGTGACTTACACAGTTAGTGTTTTGGGCAAAATAAGATTTTGTCATGCAGATCACCTCAGACCATCTCAAGTAGAAGATTCATTTGAGAAGGGAGCGGAAGTGGAAGTGACTAATGAACAACAGTGTCCCAGAAGATCTGAGAGACTGGAAAATCAAAAAAGGAAATTGAAACTTGTTTAATTTTGTTGTCCTAGCCAAATCTAAGGGATGGCGAGTGTAGTATATTTAAGTTCTCAGATTGGCTGAACTGTTTACTTAAAATTATATTACACCTGGCTGTCTTATTAAGTTGCTAAGCAACATATTTTGTTATGTTTGTTCTTGTATATTTACAGACCAGTAAATAGTGAAGTAACTTCTTTCTCGAGTTCTTTATTTAATATAACATAATACCTTAAATGATAATCAAGAACTTTTCAATGAATCTAACAATTGCACTATATTTTACTATTTTTACGACATAAAATTACCGCAATATAACACCAGTTCGTTTTTGTAATCTCAAGTGACAATGTGGCGATCCTCCTTTTTAACGTTGGATACAAAAAAACCATATACTTTTTTTTGGTTGTTCTCTTACTTCCAAATTAAGTTAATTTAAACAACCTTTGTAAGAACATTTTACACGAGGTCAATTATGTAGCGTCATTTATCCACATCATTGTTATACTTTTACCCTTATGAGTATTTTACAGCTTTATCTTATCTCTATTCTCTTCTTTTTAGTCTAAATGGAAATCACTTTATATTTCTGAAAGCGATTCGAGCTTGTAATGTTTCTTCTTTTAAAAGTAACAAAGTATTAAAAAATTCTTTATACGAAAATATAATGTTTTTGAATTACTAACAACAATTTTATTAATTGGGTGTTTCTACAGGGTGTCCCTAAACAACCTGGTCCCCTTTTGTGTTTTTGTTCCTTGCATAGAGACAAACGGATTTTGCAACATAACCATGGGTCTCCCCTGCCTAGTTTTCCGTCTGTCTGTCCGTATGTGTTTTTTACAAACAAATTCATAACTCCTAAACGGTTTGAGGTACAGCGTTGAAATTTCGCACAAATGTTTATCTTATTAGGTCCTATCTACGTTTGAAAGTACACCAAAATATCGTTAATCGTTTCAAAATGGCAGCCATTTAAATTTTTTGATGCCAAATTTCACGAAAACCGTTAATTTAAACAGAAAATTGCAAGGTACACAAAGTAAGTCCATTTTATGTAGTTTTCAATGATATCTTGTTTGTTAAGATTGGATAAATATTTACTGAGAAATTAATTTTTTCGCATTGGATGACCACTTTTCTCCATTTAAACAATGTTAAAATTAAGGCGTGTCCAGCTTAACTGTGCCACCACTGGTATCTCAGAAACTATTGGATTTAGAGGTAACTTTAAACGGGGGACTTCACCTACTTTTTTAAAACATTTAAAAATATGAATTCCATTTTCTTGTGAATGGCCGCTATTTTCCAATATGGCGGACAACTTTGATTTTTTATGGAACACCCTGTATTTTATGACGTATTTGGATTCTACGCTTAATTTTAAGAACTTATTATTTTTTGACATTTCCCTAAACTCAATAGTTAAGTGGATATAAGCCGTTAAAGTTTGATTTTTAACACCCCGTATTTTAACATTGTTTATATGGGGAAAAGTGGTCATCCATTACGAAAAAAACTAATTTCTCAGTGAATCTTCATCTAATCTCAACAAACAAGGTATCATTGAAAACTACATGAAATGGACTTACTTTTGTGTATCTTACAATTTTCTGTTTAAATTAACGGTTTTCGTGAAATTTGGGATCAAAAAATTCAAATGGCCGCCATTTTCAAACGGTTAACGATATTTTGGTATACTTTCAAACGTAGGTAGGGTCTAATAAGATAAACATTTGTGCAAAATGTCAACGCTGTACCTCAAACCGTTTAGGAGTTATGAATTTGTTTGTAAAAAACACAAACAGACAGACAGACGGAAAACTAGGCATGGGAGACCCATGGTTATATTGCAAAATCTGTTTGTCTCTATGCAAGGAACAAAAGCACAAAAGGAGACCAGGTTGTTTAGGGACACCCTGTATTAAATAAGTACCCCTTCAAAAACTATCTTTCAAAGCTTAACTGTTTATAATAACCATTAAAACGTTATTTTAATTTTTTTTATTATTATAGGTAATAACGCTCTTTGTGAGCCTAAGCATCCAAAAATAAACTATATTCGTAAAAAGTTTATCACCATCATTTTCAATTTGAAATGAAGGTTTTGTTGAGATAGATAGAAGAGGAGGTTTAGGGGGAATAGAATGAGTAAGAGCTCTGCAAATATATTCCCAATTTCCAGTTCAAAGAAAAGTAAAGCTTTCTAAATTCCTTCTAAAGTGTATTTGTATTTATGTTGATTATTGAAAAAGACATTATTTTTCTTTAAATGTACTTTTGTTAACAAATACCTCATCTCATTCTTAACTAATACATTTTTTATTCAAATATATACAATTTCTTTATTAGTTTGCTATCCAAACTATATGATTAATCAACAAACAGTCATAAAAAATATAATAAGATCAAGTTTATGTAACAACGAGAAAATTTACTACGCCTTGTTATGGTGATGCAGTGCTGCAAAGCAATATTATCCTGTCAAGAATATTTGATAATTTTATCAAAATGCTTATATTACCTATTTTAAAAGTTTTATTCGAGCTAAAAGAACGTTCTTTGGCTTTTTTCAATGGACGAACCAAATACAAATATTTTTTAACGAAGAGTATATTTTAATTTTATTTTACCACCATTGATTGTAGGAATAATACTTTTTTGAGTGAAAGTTTGAATGAAAGCGTCAGTAAATGCTTGGGTCTACACTCTAATACCGATGTATATTTGGTATCGGTTTGTAAACGAAATACCTGTAGATGAAGACAGGACCACGACGACGGAGCTGAGGACGATGCTGAGGATGGCGTCTAATACCTATGTATATTGGTGTCGGTTGGTACAAGACTTACCTGTAGATGAAGACGGAGGCGATGGCCAGGACCACGACGACGGAGCTGAGGACGATGCTGAGGATGGCGTAACCCGGCATCGCTGCAACACACCGACCACCATAGTTACCAACCAAGTGTAACGAAATCAAAATTTTATATTTGATATTCCATTTAAAAATAATTATAATCTGCACATTATTGCTGAATAATAACCCAAAAGTTGGAAAAGGAAACCTATCTTTTTCTTTATTGGCGCTACACATGTTAACTATACAAATTGAAAGAAACTAGGTCTAATTATAGTGATGACACAGCATAAATTAAAAGTAATATCAGTGTCTATAGCTTTAAGCAGATCAACATCACTCACTTTATCATGAACTATCGTTATTGATTTTAAATTTTAATATTTCATTTATTTTATATCGATCATGCGTCAAATATCGAAATAAAATAAATCGATATTTGAAGTCCCAAAATATAATTTTATGACCACCCGTATAATAATTTTAAGGAACTTTGTCAGTTTGTTTCACTGAGCTCACCAGTGGTTAAATCTTTTTTGTTATCATTGTACTATAACGTTAACTGATATAGCTGCTGATTGAGTTCGAAGAAGTTATAAATCCTACCAAAAAATTGGTAACATACTTAAATGTAAATCAAGAGAGCACGTAATTTGCAGTAACTTGTTTACATACACTTGCTCAAACGTTGTTTGCACGTTTCAGAGTGAGTACGCATGTCTAAGAAAAGAACACAAGATGTTTACCTAGCCTTTGAGCAGGTTTGAAATTATTGCTGGAAAGGAAAGAAAAAGTAAATTTGGAGTTCGCTTTTGAGTGTTTGTTTACATGCAATTACTGCTAAACCTACGCCTCTGATTTATAACCTAAATTGAGCGTGTTGTTACATTTTCAAGGGAGCATACTCTAGGATATAGTAAAAGTATGAATAATTGCGCCCCTTTTAATAAAAGAAATATACTAAATGAGGCGCTGAAACTCCACAGCGGCTTGAATGGGATAAACTTTATATTATGCGGAAAGTTCATGTCTCTCATAAATAATGTGGTTCATCGTTGCAATTTAGTCAAGCCTCCAAAGTGTCGGCAGTAAATCACTCAAGTATTACTAAGGATAAACCGCCCCCAGTGCATTGCTACATTAGGATGACTTTTTAAGTAGAGAACCAATCACCAAATTATTATTGGTTGAGTGATTTTATTATCAAATCAAAGTAAATATCACCAGAAGAGAGAATTTGCGTAATAGTGGTGTTTGGATTGTAGTTTAATCTATGTAAAATACATGTACATAGATCTATGTTTAATCTATGTATCTATGTAAAAAACAAAATTTTTTTTAACTATTCCGAGTATTTTTTAACAATCAAATAAGTAGCCCAAAAAATAAAAATGTGTGTTATAATCAGGAATACAATATTTAAGTTGTGAGTTAAACGCTTGAAATACTATAATTAAGTTAGAATCTAATTTTTAAGATGCTGTTTATTTAAAATATTTCATTCTTTTAAAAAAGTCATACAATATATGTTTGGAGTTTAAGTTAACAAAATTCAAGTAATGTACATTTATGTTATCGTTTATTTAGGATGTGAAATAAACGGCTACTGTAAATGTAATAAACACTAAATATTGCGAATTAAGATTAACATTAAAAGCGTTCAGGGCATTTAAGCTTAGGCCTAAGTACCACTTTGTGCATTAACGAAGATTATTATAAACTCAAAACTTTATCCGAGAGCAACCACTTTAATTTTTTTAACAAGATAACGCGCCGTCGTGGGAAGCGTCAGATATTCAATGTGGGGCCAAGGTAGCCCCAAGCACCAACTTGAGAGATGAGTTCTCTTCTTGTTTTCTTGTTAGCGAAGTGTTTCCTTCAACATTGATGCCCCGTAACTTTACGGGCCGAATACAGAACAGTAATATGTCAGTGGAATACATACATATTTTATTACGTTAGCTTTCCAAATCATAAGGAACTTTTCATCAGCATCGACCGACGCCGTAAAATTACGTCGAACAGTTTTTTTTTTTTTTGTAGACTGAGTTCTTTTAATGGTAAAGTAACATTTATCATCTTAGCACCATTATGAAGCCTCGATTCCTTAGTATTTTTCCTTACCAATATATATCGTATATGCTCTACGTGGTCTGTGGGCGTGACTATTGGAGACGTTACAGTTTTTAAAACATTTGTTTACGTTTCCACGATAAACCTGTGTTCCAGTTTTCCTGCACTTTAGTACTATATAAAGGGAAGGGCGCTCTATTCTGTTAATTTTATTTTTTTTGCGAGTTGTAAAGACCTATATTTTAGGGATATTTTTTCATTTTCACGGCGCGGCGGTTTTCGTGAAAATGAAAGTTAGATTATCTACGATCCTAAGGATGACGCACGAACGTAGTCCCCTATCTTCATCCGATTGAAGTTGTGAATTCAGAGCGACGATTACTGCTAAAGTGACACTGATAAGTTAATAAGGACAAACTTGTCCGAGGTAAATTTATTGTTTTATTGTTTATTATTACATTAACTGCCAAAGTTCCCTAAACTACGACTAATCCCAATCAAGTCTTAAAAATTTGAGGGAAAATACTTCATAGTTCATTCATTTTCGTAAACCACGGTTCTGTCGTTCAAATTTTTCAACATCCAAAATAAATGTTATCCATTCCTGTTGTAAGTTGAATTAGGTATAGGGTCTGAGGTTCGGAGGGATCGGTGCTTAGTTTTTATGCTCTCCGCAAGCAAGACCGTGGTACAAAGCTTTCTCGGTTTATGGTGCAGTAGAGACCGCCGTAACCGCAACTCTGCGGCCCTGAACGTTATACCTTGGTACCTTCACACGAACGCTTCCTTTATTGCATTATCAACCAAATAGTTTTGGGCTTAATTTTACTCATCGTCTTTTTATTTGCAATTAAAACCGAACGTGCGATTTTACAATTTAAATTACTTTAAAATATTTTATATCATTATAATATAATGTTGATTTTACTTCAAAATTGAATGTTTCGTTAAATATTCAACAAATACTAAGAACAACCGTGTTGAAAATATTTAGACGTTTACAAATTACTTTAAATTAGCATCCTGTATTGGGCAATCCGGAGGAACAAAATAAAACTGGGGGAAATTAAAAAACATTCTTTGTGCTTTCCATTTTGTATGTAACGTTTTATTAAAATTTCTTTGGTACCTTATTTAAATATAATGGTTAAATATAAATATAACCTAATAAGAAAGAACATAGCCTCTTGGGCAGGACTTCATCAAGGGGCCATGATTTGAATCCTATACTCATTTAGAATTACCGTCTGTGCATTATAGAAATTTAGGTAAAACCATTTTGTTGAACTTCTTACAAAAGTAGAAGCCATTAGCTTAACCTCCTTTAATAAGATTATTACGTTAATACATACAACAATGTAACTTAATACCACGTTGTAAGTGCTTATCGCCATGTAAAATTAGGCAGTAGGCTACTTTAAATGGAGTGCGTGCTGAGTTAATTTAAAGTTATACTGGCTCAATAGCTGTCTTAATCTAAGATCTCGCTCAAAATAAATTGTCCACAAAGAAACTTTTATTTTCTTCAGTAAAATCAATTTTAACTTATTTTGGCTCTTTCTTTACCTATTGTAATAAAGAATCTTCTGCTGAAGTGATACAGGAAAAATAACCTTAAATAAAAATATATTATTGTGTTTTTGTCTTCAAAGGCGCTGAATGTTTAATGTTTAATGATAAGTATGTTACGTCAGAGTATTAATTTTGCTATAAACCGTATTTTATTTTGTATTTTTTGCTGAAATTTTCCTCCGACAAATTTATATTCTTATATGTGAATGTCTGATAAGTCATCCAACAAAAGTTAATTAATTCATCCGATGCCATCGCCAGAGATGATCAAAGGCTCATGACAAAGCTGAGGATATTACTCCACATGGTGGCATTGTCATTAGAGAGGCTTTGATAAGACCACTCTCCGTTTCTGGTTCGTATTAGAAGTGGCAATGGAAATAGCCTTAGGAGAGTAAAACAAATTTTGTAGGACAAATCGAATAATATCTAAATTTGAATGGTTTTATGTTCCAACTAGCAGTTCCAGTGGCTTCGCTCACGATAGACACTATAGTCTAACCTTGATTTGACGAATCTGAAGGGATTAAACGAAAGAAAGGTTATATCAAGGAATATGCAATGTCGAGGTGTGTTTACATGTTATGGTGTTGTATAGGTTCAAAAACAGTTAATGCTGGTAATACAGTCGGTAGTGTAGTTTTTCATTTCACAGTCATAACTCTGAAACGGCAAGACCGATTTTAACCTTAAATGTGTCAATTTAAGGTATTTCTATTCATATTTGCCTATACACCTCAGAATTGTCAAATAGGGTATCAATAAAGTACAATATAGAGCTGAATGTTCGGAAAAGTTGAGCTATCTGTCGACGGCGTTTCAAACTCGATTCACTTAGTTTACAATTAGCGCTGACGAATGGAATAGCTCAATCTGGCTCCGTCGTCCGCGCTTCCATACTCACTATCCAAAAGTCATAATGAGAATGTTTGTAAACAAAAACAGATTAAACATTATGGTCAAACATACAAAAATACAAAACAATAACATAAAACTGTCAAAATATTATAACCAGCTGCTTGACTTTGGAAAGTCAGCTTGATCCGCAAACCCCAACAAAAATTCCAATTGGACTGAATAATGAAAGTGGCACCATCTCTTTTTTAGCGGCGGGAATAACTATTTACTCTTCCATAAGGTGTCCCTACTTAGAGGGCTCTGTATACATTGCATATATGGACGATTTTTAATATATTTTGAAAGGTCAACTACAGATTGCAGCACTTATTTTTTCCCGTGTAAAGCCAGGACACCCTCGAATCAGATGAAAAAGGAATTCGCCAAACTATTTTGGGGGATGAATACATTAAGGACGTCCTAAGGAAAATACATTAGGGACGTCCCGCTGCCTAAATAAAGATTGCGCTACATTTTATGATTAAACAGATAAGGTACAGAAACGATGATGGATTAAATCATAACTAAATGTAACTTTTGTATAGTGTGTATAACCTAAATAAATTGAGAATCATACAAACATGATGAAGGGAATCAAATTATACATCAGCTGAAACAACGTATCCGTATGTGAAGCTAATTACCCTCTACTTGACTGAATGAAATTGGAAATGTTAATAAAAGATTATCCATTACACTTATGTGGGGGTGTTTCAAAACTTTGACTCCGCTAACAGATCCTTCAAACAGATTTTTCTACATAAAGAGATCAAATAATTAGATTATTACAGCACAGTCTGTCTGTGACTAAATAAACTACCGTATCCCTCTCTTTCAGTCTTGTCGGGATTTACTTTCAAGACTCAACCACAAAAGGCAATACGCTCTTCAGGCTTTAATCTAAAGAGGTCGAATTAAAATAAACGCCAAATCATCGTAACAGGCATAATTACAACTCCCGCTGCCGAAGTAAAGATGAAGCCATATTGAATTTATGACTAAACAGATTAGGTACTAAAATTAAACAAAATGTAACTTTTATATAGTACATAATTATGTCCCGTAAAATAAATCATCAAAAAAATCATAAAACCGCGATGAAAGAAAGCAAATTAAAATCAGCTGTAACAGCGTATTTTATACATTTGTGGAGCTAACTCCCAGCTACTTGATTGAATGAACATTGAAAATGTAAACAAAAGATCGTCCATAACACTTTTATATGGGAAAATTTGAAAACTTCGACCTCGCAAAAAACCCCTTTAACTTCAAATTTTGTAAAATCCTTTCTTAGCGAATGCCTACGCCCTAAAAGGAACATCCACGCAAAATTTCAAGGTCCTAGGTCGTATAGTTTGGGCTGTGCGATGATAGTTGAGTCGTATTTGACAAATATACAGTAGATACTAGCAGTTCCCGTGGCTTCGCTCACGACAAACACCAAAGTCTAACCTTGATTTGACGAACCTGAAGGGACTAATTGAAAAAAAGGTTATATCAAGGAATTTGTAATGTAGAGGTATGTTTACATGTTGTGGCGTTGTATAGTTTTAAAAACCAGTTAAACTCATATTACAGTCGATGGTGTAGGTGTTTTTTACAGTCATAACTCTAAAACGGCAAGACCGATTTAACCTTAAATGTGTCTATTTTAAGGTACAGGGTGTTTTTTTTAAACGCAACCCATTTTTAAGATTGAATAATACGTATATAAACATGTAATGAGTATTGTTTTATTGATCTTTACATTTTATACAGCCTATTATTTAAGTTTGATCACATTTAGTTTACACTACGTGCTCAAACAGTCCGCCATTGGCATTTATACAAAGTTAAATATGTTCTTTCCATCAAACTCCCAAACGCGTGTTGCAAGGTACCGCTTTGAATTTCTTGCATTAAATTTGTTGTTTGTTTTGAGAAGCTACAAAATCTTGTGAATTTATATCGTTGAGTAATACTATTTTACATGTCTGTGGCAAATTTCATTCAGATCGGACCACTTTTACGTGAGTTATCGTGCTTAAAGACATACACATTAAAAACGCAACCCAAAACTTGATTTTATCAATGAAGGATTATTTCCCCCAAGATCCCGGATTTGACCCCAATATATTATTTTATTTTTTGGGGATACATAATAAGGCTTACTAAAACAATTCACAGGATATTCATCACCTCAAAACAAACAACAAATTTAATGCAAGACATTCGAAGCGGTACCTTGCAACACGTGTTTGGGAATTTGATGGAAAGGACATAACTTTATATAAATGCCAATGGCCGGCTGTTTGAGCACGTAATATAAACTAAATGTGTTCAAACTTAAATAATAGGCTGTATAGAATGTAAAGATCAATAAAACAATATTCATTTCATATTTATATGTGCATTATTCAATCTTAAAAATGGGTAGCGTTTGAAAAAACACCCTGCATTTCTTTGCTTGTTTGCCAATAACTCAATAACTCATTTATTCAACCAAAGTAACAAGATTACATGCATTGGTCATGTCAGATAAGAAAGTTTCTTACAAGGAATAACGTACTATGAATAAAATAACTAAAATAACATAAATTCTTAATATGATATAAAAATAAAAATAAAACGACAGGTTTTTAATTATCCGTCAGTCAGGAATTCACGGACGCTGTAAAAGCATTTATCAAGGAGGAATAACTTAAGCCTCTTTCTAAATTTTAAATGGTTTGACACTGCTCTGAGGTGCATAGGAAGTTTGTTAAACAGATTAATTGCATTGAATCGGAGATTTTTTGGAATAAAGATGTGTGATGGGCTGGGACTTGAAGATTATTAGAGATTCTTAAATTATACTGATGGTTACGAATAATTTTGAAATGTTCAATGGATTTAGTTAAAAAAGATAATGTCTCGTAAATATAAAGACATGGAAAAGTTAATATATTAGAAGACTTAAAAAACTGTTTACAAGATTGACGCCTGCTCATTGAAAAACTTAATCTGATTGCTCTTTTTTGTAGGCGAAACAGAAACAATGTTCTTTTGTTCTCACAACCCCATATGAGCAGAGCATAGACGAGATGTGGGTAAATGAGCCCGTAATAGGTAGAAAGAAGAACGTCCGAGTTGGAAGATTTTGCTAAAGTGCGGATGGCAAATATTCCTGAGCTCACTTTGCTGGATACATTTTGGATATGGCTGTGAAATTTTAGCTTGTCATCCAAGGTCAGTTCAAGAAATTTTGCGTTCTTGATCGGGTGGATAGGAATTTCATCGAGATAAAAACTAAAATCAGTGCCGGACTTCTCAGAAATGTGAAAATTAAGAAACTGGGTTTTAAGTGAATTTACTGTGAGCTGATTACTGTCAAACCATTAGAACAAGGAAAGGAAGGTTGGAAGGTTGGAAGGTTGGTACAAGGAATTGGCTTCAACAAAAGCCAATTGTTCAAGAGACTCTGCTGTGGGGCTGGATAGCAAAAGAGATGTATCATCGGCGTAAAGGACGGCCCTAGCCGAATCATTGCCTACCGGGAGAACGTTGATAAAGATCAGGAAAAGAGTAGGACCGAGGATGGAGCCCTGGGGCACACCACTCAATGTAGGGAGCTCGGGCGAATTGTGCTGCCGCTGAAATCCCCACTTATCACCCGACGATACCCTTACACATTGCCTCCTTCCTTTCAAGTAAGACTTGAACCAATCCAATGCCAAGCCTCATATCCCAGGGCGACTCATTTTTTCAAGCAGGAGATCGTGATTGACGGAATCGAATGCTTTACTCAAGTCAAAAAATAGGCCTGTGGAGCATTTTCCGCCATTAAGAGCGCAGACAATATCATCAATAAGAGCAAACATTGTACTGGTTGTAGATCTATTATTTTTACAAATCCATGTTGATTTTCACAAATTATATTATATTTTTCTAAAAATGTACATAGACGTAGTGACACTATTTTTTCAAATACCTTAGAGATACCTGTCAAAATTGAGATGGGGCGGTAGTTATTTTGATCTTTTTGTCGCCTTTCTTGTGTACTGGTCTGACTATTGCAATTTTTAGAGAGTTTGGGAAACATCCTGAAGAAAATGAAAAATTTATGAGATGGCTGATAGGTTCTTCTAATATGTCTGCTACATCTTTTAACATTCTCGTTGAAATCTCATCTGTACCGGCAGAGTTTTTATTTCTTAGATTCGTAATGGCATCAATAACTTCTTTGCTTGACGTTGGGTGGAGAAAAAATGAAGCTTTAGGTTGTTCCGCTACAGTTGTATTTAATTTCGACTTATTTATTACTGATGCATGGGCGTTAACAAAGTAATTGTTTAATATCTTGGCAATGTGCAAGGGATCGTAAATCAGCTCACCATCAGTTTCTCTAATACACAATTCATTGGAGTCTTTTCGTTTTGCAGGTCTTCTGTTATTTATAATTTGCCAAATCACTTTTGATTTATTGTGGGACGACTCGATTCTATGCATTATTTCATTCGACTTATCTTTTTTTTATAGCTGCACGGTACCTGTACTTAAGCCTTCTGTAATATTCTCGTAAAAAATGTGTAGACTCTAAATCTTTGGTTCTTTGGTAAAGGTCATTCAATTCCTCTATAAGCTTCAGTGTATCTGGGCTGAATCTAGTTTTCTTAGCTTTCTTAGAAAGTAGCCAATATAGCTTAAAATTGATAAATAGGGTATCAATAAACAGGCCCGTTTTTAACCCTCTTGGCGCTATGGGCATATTAAACTGGTGCGCCCCCCCCCAAACATAAGGCATTTTCTACAATAAGCGATCGGCCACGGCATCGCGTTGCCGATCCCTGATGTTTTACTTAAGTCACTGTCACCGGGTCACCATATGTGAGCACGCACAATCGCCGCATTTGAAGTATTATTCATATTTTGTGGCAGGAGTGGGGAGGAAGGGAGGGCGAGTTAGCCAGTTGGTGATTGTATAACAAATAGGCCTAACGTCGCGAGCAAGCGTGCGCCGTACCGTACGGCGCACTTGCGCCCTCGCAACAGTTACACGGTCAAACTCTCAGACAACGCCCCCACTCGTCTAGGTTTTACTTCTCTTAATGTTACTTTTTTGCAAGTACATTATTGTGCATATGTCAATAAATATACAAAGGGGCGGGTAGCTTGGTGGCAGTGGTGAAGAGGAGGAGAGGGCAAATTTACACGAGGCGTCAAGGGCGCAAGCGCCCTCAGCAGTTCTGAGGTCGAACTCAGTTGACGTCACGCGCCGCTCGCGCGGCGCGTGTTGTTCATTTTTTTCTTCCGCCCTCTTTCCGCCCCTAAACCCTGGCGCCCCTGGGCACGTGCCCATTGTGCCCAGTTATGGAATCGGGCCTGTCAATAAAGTACAATAAAGAGCTGAATGTTCGGAACAGAGGCGCTGTCCGTCGACAGTGTTTCAAACTGATTAACATGTATAAATGTGTAAAGAACCCTCTAAGTAGGGAGATTAAATGTTTTTTTCAGTCCCACCGCCTTTTAGCGCTGACGTATGGAATAATTCAAGCTGGCTCCATCGTCCGCGCTTCCACCCATTGTCTAAATTTAAAAGTGAGAATGTTTGTAAAATTTATAAAAAAAAGATCAAATATGGTCAAAGATTACAGCAATATAAAACACTAACATACAACTGTAAAAATATAACAACCAGCTGCTTGACTTTAGAAAGTCAGCTTGATCCGTAAACTCCGACAAATATTCCTATCGGACTGAAAAAATGAAAGTGGCGCCATCTTGTTTTCGGCACGGGAACAACTCATTTTTCCATAAGGTGTCCATACTTAGAGGGTTCTGTATACATTGCATATACGGGCGATTTTAAATATATTTTGAAAGGTCAATCAAGTACAGATTGCAGCACTTGTTTTCCCCGTACAAAGCCAGGACACCCAAGAATTAGATGAAAAAGGAATTCGCCAACCTATTTTGGGGGATGAATACATTAAGGACGCCCTAAGGGAAAAACTATAACCCCCGCTGCCTAAATAAAGATTGCGCCACATTTATGATTAAACAGATAAGGTTCAGAAACGATGATGGATTAAACGTAAACCATAACTAAATGTAACTTTTGTATAGTGAGTGTGACCTAAATAAATTGACAAACAACCATAAAAACATGATGGAGGGAATCAAATTATAAATAAGCTGAAACAACGTATCCGTATGTGAAGGTAATTACCCTCTGCTTGACTGAATGAAATTGGAAAAGGAAACAAAAGATCATCCATTACACTTATATGGGAGTATTTCAAAACTTTGAGTCCGATAACAGACCCTTAAAACTTGGAAGATTTTATAATTTTTCTATATAAATAGATCAAACAATTAGATTATTACAGCACAGTCTGTCGGTGACTAAATAAACTACCGTATCCATCTCTTTCAGTCTTGCTGGGATTTAGTTTCAAGACTCAACCACAAAAGGCAGCACGCTCTTCAGGCTTTAAACTATATACAAGGTGTCCAGCGAGTTCTGTGCCAAACTTTACCACGTTACTCAGCAGGTCAAAACAAACAAAATATGTCATATGAACATAGGGTCTCTCTCGCTTCGTTTTCCGTCTGTCCGCCTGTACGTGATTTTTACGTTACTGATTATAACTTTTGAACGACTTGACATACTGATTTCAAATTTGGTAAATGTATGATGACTAACAGGACCTATCTTTGTTTGAAGTATCTAGTTTCTGCTTTTTACCATTTCAAAATGGCGGCTGTTTTTTATTTTAAAAGCTAAATATCTTACAAACGGTAAATTTTTAGAAAAATTATACAAGAGACAAAAAAGTTGCGAAATTTACTCCAATTAACGCTGGTATTAAGATTATGATGATCGGACGATTAATAATGGAGAAATTTCTCTTTTTACAATTTAAAATAGGCAAATTTCAGACATTATGTCCTAAAGAACCATGTTTTCATGCAGAAAAGTTTTAATTTCTCCATTTATAGTAGTCCGATTATCATAATCTTAATACCAGCGTTAATTGGAGTAAATTTCGCAATTTTTTTGTCTCTTGTATAATGTTTCTAAAATTTACCGATTTTAAGATATTTAGCGATGAAAATAAAAAAACAGCCGCCATTTTGAAATGGTACAAAGCAGAAACTTGATACTCCATACAAAGGTAGGTCCTGTTAGTCATCATACATTTACCAAGTTTGATATTGGTACGTTAAGTCGTTCAAAAGTTATGGTCAGTTATGTAAAAATCAGTACAGGCGGACAGGGAAAATGACGCGAGATAGACCATATGTTCACATAACATTTTTTGTTTGTTTTGACCTGCTGAGTAACCTGGTAACGTTTGGCACAGTACTCGCTGGACACCCTGTAGAGGTCGAATTAGTATAAACGCCAAATCATCGTATTAGGCATAATTACAACTCCCGCTGCCGATGGTGCCATATACTGAATTTATGATTAAACAGATTAGGTTTTAAAATTAAACTAAATGTAACTTTTATATAGTACATAATTATGTCCTGTAAAATAAATTAACAAAAAAATCATAAAATCGTGATGAAAGAAAGCAAATTATAATCAGCTGTAACAGCGTATTTTGTACATTTGTGAAGCTAACTTCCAGCTGCTTGATTGAATGAACATTGAAAATGTAATCAAAAGATCGTCCATAACACTTTTATATGGGAAAATTTGAAAACTTCGACCTCGCCAAAAACCCCTTTATACTACGAATCATGTAAAATCCTTTCTTAGCGGATGCCTACGCCCTAAAAGGAACGTCCACGCAAAATTTCAAGGTTCTAGTTTGGGCTGTGCGATGATAGGTGAGTCGTATTTGGCAAATATATATTAGATATGGACATTTTAAATGTTTGTTATGTTTATATAACAATTATGCTTAAGAATACATTGTTTGCGTTAATTACTGAACAATAATCACTTGGGTCGTTAATGTTCCGTTGCCTCCTTTAACTACTAGATTTTTAAAGTAAGCTTTTTTGAAGCAAAAGAAAAAAGTTTAACCCACCTAATCAAACACAGGAAAATTTGAGTAAATTGATAACTGAGAAATACAACTGACTCACATCTGGTTTACTAAATCTTAAATTTTATGAACGTTTTGTGTTTTAAGTTTATGTTTGTGTTTATTCATCAACTTGTTATCTATATATTTTATTCAAGCATCTATGTATTCCATTAATTGTATTTATTCAGTCCTCACTCACTCTTGCAGAGGGCGCCGTCGAAGCCGCAGACGGGCGTGTCGGGCGGCGGCTGCGAGCGGCCCCCCGCCCAGTGGATGCGCGCCCCGGGCACGTACTCCAGCGAGTGCGTCACGCCGATGTAGTTCGCTACGATCTGCAAACAAATGGTGGTTAGTTAAATAAATTATAATACGTTTAATACCTTAAATACCTCTTAAATACGCAGCACTGGCTACGTATTTCAACCGGAATATGAGGGAAGTATGAGTGTAGGATGATTGTGGCCCAATCTTTTTAGTCTTGTTACTAAGGCCGACATGATACTCAGGCGGAACTGTTAATCAATAGCCCAACAGCCAGTGGCAACTAAGGGACCTACATTTTAACGTGGTATCCGAGCCACAATTTTGCCTAGGTTTACGATTCAGGAACTAACTATGAGGATGGTCCCATGAACGAGTACTCAGTAGAGCTTATTTAATTATTCTTTAAACAGTTTCGAAACTAAAACAGTATTCGATAGATTTTGTAATGGAATTTGTTTAATTCACCTTTTTATTTGTGTCACATTTTTTATTGAAAATCGTGACTGATAAGGCGTGACTGATAAGCACACTTACGCTTCGCCACTGTAACTTTGTGTTGAGAAGTTCAGTTTCTAAAGCTGACCCTCAGTGAGGTTAGAACAGCGGAAGACCAGATATGAAAGTCGTAGCAATAATTTTATGTTCTTGAAGCATCTTTTTCACAGGTCGTGGTGTTTGCCCGTTACAAGATTTGTCACATTCACACAGTATTTTATACACTACATTTTTTCATCTTGATCTTGGATTTTGGGCTTAACTCTTGTTAGAACATTTCTAAGTGTACTTCCTGAATACTTATTGTCCTGATATTACATTTTTTTATTCTACTTTTTGAACCCCTCGTAGGTATGGAATTGAAATGGTGCAAAAAGGTTTTTCCTCTATTCCAGCACTCGTTTTTGCTTTTCCACGACTTCACTTCATTCAGGGCTCTGTTCATTAGATGTGGCGGATATTCCCTATTTACTTTTTTCGTCGGTCGACATACGGTCTGTGGATTAATAATAATAAGGCATATCTGGGACCTAAAACATGTGTATTATTGTGTAAACCAACAAACTTTCTTGTCATAACTATTATGTTGGAACTTAGTTGAAGATAGTTTGTGTACAGTATAGGACCGAATTCTACCATTTGTACAATTGTAATATTCTTTTATGAGTTGAGTAACCGACTAAACAAATACTATAACGGGTAGACCATAAAAAAATGCCAAAATAATTTTTTTATTTGTCTTTCTTAAAAATATTCTGGCTTTAATTTTAATAAGCTAATTTTGTAATTTCTTTTGGTGCTGTGTTATTAGAGATTGCCAATTCCTTAGAATGAAAAAAAACTATTTACCAAAAGGTGTCTTAACGTACTTACACCTACACACCTATTTATTTGCAAACTATTGGATAACGAAAAGGTCAAATGGCAAAATAATGAGGAAAAGAACTAAAGCTTAGATAATCAAACAAGAAGTGAAAAGGTATTTCACTGGATTTTTTTAGCAGAAGCGAAGAAACCATAATGAAACTATCCAATTCGAATTTTAGATAAAATAATTGACTGTCAAGATTGCCAAATAAATTACTTTTCACATGATATAAGATACTAATATTTAAATATTACAACACGTAACCATTCACGATCGTTCTTTGCACGCCTTGCATTGCACGTCATGCAAAGTCTACAACATTGGTCTCATGAGACTAAGCGCGACGTGCCGCGCACGCCGAAGCCCATTCAAGAAACGGCGCACGGCGTGCTTGTCTCATGAGATTAATATTGCAAGACGTCAATGCACGGCGTGCAAAGCACGAGTGTGAATGGTCAACCTAAGTGTAATAAGTAGGGACTTTACTGCAACTATGAACGAAACAATATTAACTAGTACCAAGCAAACGAGACAATTTGAGATCGCAAGGGAATCTGATTAGGTCCTTGGGCCTTTATCATCTCAATGTGACGATTTTGAAACAATTGAATCGTTACTGGCTTGATTTGATAATACCCTTTCAAAATTTAGTTTTGCAACCTAAAAACATTATTTGGTCACACCAACGATTATTTTAAAATTATGCAAAAATGAGTATAAAAAAAATTTCCGACACTTTTTTTTGAAAACAGTCTTGACATTTAAAATTTCGAATACACTACGTAAGCTTCGTGCCAGTTTACATAAAACAGGAATTTTAATTGCTTACTAATACATTTAAACATCTACTTATTATGTATTGTTGCAATTTATTTAAAAAAAAACAGTGTATTAAGGCCTACGTGAAATCTTTAATATACGAGCGCTTATTGCATTATGTCCATTGGTGTGCGTAAACCGCAAAAAAACTGGGAGTTCAAAGCAGCGTGTAAACTAATATACTTTATAACACACAAAACTAAGTGAATCAAAGCGAGGGAGCAGTACCAACAGTGGTTACACACAGCTACATCTACTGGGTCTGTGTGTGACCGAATCAAAGCAAACAATGCTTTGCGATCTGTTTGTGTGGTGTAATGTTGTTAGCTACCCATGTTTGTTTAGACAACTCCTTTGATGTCATTCTTGTTGATCTTATCTTGAAGTTGAAAATACATAGGAATACTAAGAAATAAGTGTGCGATATAGCACTGAAAATTTCCGTCACAACCGAAATGAGGACGGAGAATTTGTAAAATGGAAATTGTTGAGGATTACGAAAACGAACTTAAGATTTGAATTTCCGTGTAACCCTCATATGCAAAGTTTGTGTTTTTTTTGTATGCGAGAGACCAAATCCAAGGTCAGTAATTTGCTTCGGGCCAATTGTACATTATACAAGAGGATTCACTCTAAAGCCTTTTACACAGGAGTGTTTGTCTTTTCCCCTCCTAATAAAAAACACCTAACAAATAAAAATAGGTAATCTACTACATCTATTATGACAAAAAAATGTTGTAAAATAATTATTTGTTACGATAACCATCATCAAATTGTTATCGATGGGGTATCGTTGACAATAATTGTAATTTTATTTAATGAAGAAAAATAATGATTTTTAATTTGGCCTAGTAATAATAAGATTATACATGTACAAAAGAACTATTTACCATACTAATTCCGTCAAAAAATCCTAAGAATAAAATTTATTACTTCGTTATTAAGTAATTCCTTAATCGTCAAAAATCACGAAACAAAGAAATCATTTTTGATTTGGTGAGGCATTATTTGGCTTATTTCAATCTCAGTGTTTTTGAGGTTAACAACTATTTTACAACAATTAGGAGCTGTTACGCTATTGATGGTAGAGTGTTTTGAAAGAGAGCTTAAAACAACACAATGCACCGCCACTCTATTATTGTAGTCCCAAGAGACGTGAAACATTTGTAATTTTGTTTTCGTTACGCGCTGTGATTATTCTGGAGGGATTTTTTAAATTTGTAAAGTAAACGCTTGACTAATATTTATACTTTACAGTAACCAACCAACAACGCCATGAAGCATTTGTATATGCATCAAGAAATTTAAAGGTACGAAACTAAAGGAATATTCTTTAAATCACATTAGGCCAACCTACGACATAATTTCATTTCTTATTTATGACTTGACTGAAAAACCGAGCTCTAGAAGTTCGGTTTAATTTAGTCTGCTTTTGAACAAAAGGAACTCTAGAATAAACGCGCGCAAAGTGAACTTCGTCTGAGACGGCTTTGACCATGAGCAGCTCATTTCAGACATTTTAAAAGGGATTTCAGAAACCGAAAGCCTTTGATGTCTGCGGTTTACGCAGTGTATAAAGACTTCTTTAAGGTACTTAAGTTGACTTCCCTTTTAAATTCCTGGACAGTATTGTAACATTCAGTAAAGTACTCCACGAATCATTTGATCAGTCCAGTTTAATACATTACACTTATAAAAAATAGCGTATGTAATAAAAATTATTAATAAAACGTTTTAGGTGCAACATAATATACTAGACATGATTAGAATTGAGCTGCTTGGATTGAACTAACAAGAACTTCAGGAGCTATGTTCTTGCTGGAAAACATTGATAATACCTCTCATAAAAATGTAATATTCTTTATTTGTTATTTCGAGAACTATAATGGTGCTCAACTCGATCTTTAAATCGAATCAGGGACGACATTGCTAAATAACACACCAGTACTGCATGCATTTATTTTCTCCTTAAGGAAATTAAAGTTAAAGCTCAGTTACACTAATTACTATCTCGTGACAATTTATCTTTTGAGAGTTATTTTTCTTTTTGTTAGACAATTACTGAAAATATTACTCTTAAAATAAATTATGATAACAAATTTCCAAAACATGAAAAGAATTCACTTAACAGTTAAAATATATCATAAACAAAATCTGTTTGTATATTATTTCTACTCAGTGAATAGGAAATGATGTATTTCACTGATAGTCTACAAAAGTGGCTTAAGCCGAGCATGTAAAACACTATCGAGAACTGAAATGGGACTTTAGTGACGAGTTGTGAACAATTCTTTTCATAACGATGCAAATAAGTAACTAAAATCCTGACATTTCATAAGGTATAATCGATCACAATTTTGCCGTTCAGTCTATTTTAGTTTGAAGTCTTCATTTGTTTGTGAAACTTCCTTTGTTTCGGTACGGAAAAAGTAATGTTTAGATCAGGAAAAGGCAGATACCTGATCATGATTTGTATTGAAGTGAGAAGATCGAGGATTTTCTTAGATCCCAGCTGTACGGTAACAGGGCTATTTTCGTATACAGAGTGGTAAAAAAAAAACTTTATGTCTTTGAAACTGATTTGCTAATGTTTTACTTACAATATTTATCATTATTTTGTAACCTATCTAGCAATAACAGTTTCTGTTTTAAATAATTTGTACTGTTTTACACACTAAATAAAATTAATTAGAGAATTCCTATAGACATTTTTTTCCACTTAATAAATAAAATATTATATATATATGTATGTATGTATATAATTCATTACAAAACACCGACATTATTCTGATTTATTATACATTATTTACTTACATTATCTAATATATATACAGCCGGATGTGTAACTCACTCACTGATTAAGGGATACGAATTCTAATCAACTTCCCGATGAGCTAGAAACCTGAAATTTTGCACGAATATTCCTTAAGGCATGAACACGTCAGCAAATTCTTCAAAACCAAACTTTTTTTTGTAGAACCAACCAAAAAAATCTATAAATTTTGTCATTATAATGCAACCCGCCATACACGATTTCCTAGCTTTGGGAATCTACGCTATCATGGCAAAGTAGTTCGTTGTTGTTTTTGTTTTATCAGTTCTCATTGATCTGCGTTACCATCTTTTAGGATTCTGCTGTTTGTTTTTAAACACGAAAATATGGTGATTGGCAATTTTACAATATTATTATGTCCCTAATATAAATAACAATAAACACCATGCCAATAACCAAAACGGCGCCTTCTGCATGTAGCTTCGGTTTATTTTCCATAAGTTCAATAAAAACTTAAATTTAGTGAAATATAGTTTTACCTTCTCGGTTTTGAAGTAAGGAACATATTTTAACCCGAACTTTAAATCCCATGATTGCTGAAAATCCAACCTTATCCCAGCTATTGGGGTAATTCAGCATTTAACGACTACATGCTCTTAAACTGGATTATTAATAATATATGTCTTCTCCAATGCTCTTGCATTGTTTTTGTATAGTTTATTTAGAGGTAAATAATAACCACTCTTAAACTCAAGGAACACCGAAATGGACAAAGTTTAAGTTATTCTTAGATCATGCTATACCTATGAAATATGGAAAGTGTATTCATATATAATTTTAGGAATAATTTTAGTTAAGTAAAGTTGAATTACAAGTCTCATTGTCACGTTGCACAACCTCTTACGTAACTGACTTACTTATGGATTAAAAGATGCTAAACATACTCAATTTTCCGATGAGGCAGAAACACTATATTGGTTCTCTTATTCTTTGATCCTATCTGTAAATAATTTGTTTTAGGTTCGCGTTGATTGTATTTAAAAACTATGCCTGGGAAAAATTCATATAGTTAACGAATTGTTTACGCTTTATAATTTAAAACTTCCATGTTAATATGATATGCTAAAATAAAAATTCCCACCTTTTTAAAAATGTTTTGGCTATTTTATATTTCTAATACATATTTAAAGGTTTTGTGCAATTGTTCAACTTTCGTTATTGATCTACTATCTCGCTTACCTAACGACACATATACAATTTGTAAAATATAATGCAACTGCGATATTATATCTTTCAGTTATGCACTCGTACTATTTAAAGTCTACTTTTGTTTTCTTGCTGACTTTTAATGTGGTGTTCAAAAGGCACCCACGGTGATTTACCATTTTCCAAAAACCCCGCAATTATACGTATTTTCGCCTCTTTTGGCTTCGTCAATCGGAAACATACCTCTCTTAGACCAAATGAACAATCGGCTACTGTACTGGGAAACACAATAAATTATATTATCCTTATAATTTCTGCGCACAGGCTGTTTCACGCATGAAGGAGTCGCCTAAGTAGGGTGTTTTGGGGGGTCCCACCGGAGGTGGGATGAGGAGGATGACGTCACATCCCACAGAGCACCCCCCCCTCCCCCCCCCCCGATGCTAAAAATAGACGAGCCCCCCCCCCGAGGCTAAAAATAGAATTTGAACTGAGTAAACCTAACTTTACTCAAGCTATGTTAACCTAACTTACCTTTTTTTTTTTGTTTTTTGTCTTATGGTGCTGGGAATTGAACTTTGATATGTTAATGAGCTAATTAATATGTTAATTAGCTTAATTGATATGCTTAATGAGACTGTTTACATAATTATCGTACCCGTACGATATTATCGTATTGCGTACGGGATTTCTACCCAAAAATTATGGTACTGGAAAAATTAAATTATTAAAGCTGAAATTTGTGTATTTACTGCCAGCTAGTAGCCTCATTAGCGAAACCATAAACAGCACTATGCTGAGAATGTGAAAGCTGGTGCAGTGACACCCGTGGAATGTGAAAGTTAGCATGTTGCGACAGGTGGAACTAATGGAATGTGAAAGCTGGCGCGTCAGGTGGGCGCCGACCTAGTTTGGCGTACGTGTCATCGCTAGCAGAATAGTGAACTGTTACAAACACTTACAAAGTCACTTAAAACCAACCAACAGCTGACTCTTGTGAATAGCCGGCTGGAAACTACTACAGACATATTGAGAAAGACTCTGTCTGAACAGTCATTGAAGGTAGCTGTAATAGCTCAAGATGAAGACTTGAAACATGTCTTTTGTGTATTGTTTAAGGAAACCCTCTTAGATATCTATGGTTTGTGCGAATACAAATGTTTTCGTACTGAAAAAAGAAACTTTAAATGTGCATTGAAGAAATCCAAAAAAAACAAAGAAATCCAAGAGACCGGGCTCAAATAAAACATTTAGCCCGACAAGTGTATCCGGAAAATACAAGGTTTATTGAAGAAGCGTATGCTGATGCTACACGTACTCCGCATGGTTATTTGTTGTTGGATTTAAAACAGTCCACACCAGACGAGGTGCGTGTACGTATGGGTATATTACCTGATGAAAAACATCAATACGTTTATCAACCGAAAAAGTATAAATAAAAGGTGTACACTAGAGACCAGTCACTCAGTCGTAATGTCACAGTGTGTGAAGAAAGACGCCGCTCTATTAACGGCACTGATACACGCTACACCGAAGGAACGTAAAGCACTGTTGAAGGCTTGTGACGTCAGTCGTATCAGATCAGTGTGCGAGTGCGCATACAACTTGTTACGTGGTAATATCCAGTTAACAGACAAACAAAAACGACAATTGCGTAAACATAGAAAGGTGCTCAGACGTCTAGTGAAACGTGGTGAGAATTGGAGCAAGAAACGTAAATATCTTGTACAACATGGTGGTGGATTTCTATTACCACTGTTATTAAGTACTGTATTACAAACAGTTCTTAATAGTGCGATTAGTTAGAAAAATGGATAGATCAAATTTGGAATATTCAAAGAAGATGGTTGTTGTTCCGCAAGAGCTATTTGATCGAATACATAGTGAGCCAACACCTGCTGCTACTGCTTCACAATCAAAACTAACTCAATCATCAACGGTTAATACTAATAGTTTGGATGCTGAAATGCATCGTATATTACAAGACAAAACATTGGATGACAGTGAAAAGTGGAAACAGTATCAACAAGTATTACAGAGGTTTTTATATTTTAGTTCACAAAAACGCAATCCTATCATTTTACCAATTATACAAGAAGAGGATAATGAGGAGGATATTGTACAAACATTTCCTGCCACGTATCAAAAGGATGTACGCAACTTGTTAAGATTTATAAAACGTAACAAACAGATAATCACATGGGACCCTGATGGTACGGTTATTGTTCATAACACTAGAATACCTGGTTCGAACATTATTGATGTGTTACATGCAATTGTACGAGTGCGAAGACTGGAAAATGTACCCACTGGCTGGCATGAAGTATTGGATGCATTAAATGATATGAACGTACCGACCGAGTACGTAAGCAATGCACAAGCTCGACAGTATATTGGTCGTGAACCATATTTGGAAGAAGGTTTGGTTACACCTTCACCATCAAGACAGCGCACTCCTTCAACACCACACCACTCGTTATATTATCCACCAACACCGAGCCCAACGCCAATAGCCCATAGATTAAGGTCAAGGGCAGGAGCACGAAGAGGAAAACCTTTACAGTGGGATGCATTCACTATAGATTAAAATGTATAAGTATAGGTGTACTTGGTATGTGATAGTCATTTACACTATAGTCACGAACAGTGATGGAAGAGAAAGTGTATTATGATCCTGCAAACCCAGGCTCGTTTGGTGGTATTAGCCCACTTGTCAGAGCATTACGTCAAAGTAAGAAGAAAAAGAACAAAACAAAACGACAAGTTATCGAATGGTTACGCACCCAAGACACCTATACATTACACAAACCTGTTCGAAAACGATTTCCACGTAACAGATATGTCGTGTTTGGACCTAATGAATTATGGCAAGCCGACTTGAATGATATGCGTGGACTTAGTTCATATAATGATGGCTACAATTACTTGCTAACAGTGATTGATGTGTTTAGTAAGCGGTTATATGTGGAACCATTAAAACGTAAGAGCGGTGAAGAAGTGGCAGCAGCATTCGAACGAATTTTTAACAGTCCCTACACTGTACCACCATGTTGTTTACAAACTGACAAAGGAACAGAGTTTATAGGTGCAAAAGTGAACCGTGTGTTTAGAGATTATCATGTGAAATATGTCACTACACAAAACCCCGATGTTAAAGCGGCTGTTGTCGAACGAGTCAATCGCACACTGAAAACACGTATGTGGCGATATTTAACATATAAAAACACATTTCGTTATATCGATGTGTTGGATGAATTGGTTGATGCTTACAATAACAGTGCACACCGAAGTTTGGGTAATGGTTTATGTCCGATGGACGTTGTGAAAGCAAACAAAAGTACAGTGTACCAAGTATGGAGTCATATGTACAAAGACAGCTCGTTACCAAAACGTAAAAAACCAAAGTTCAAACCGGGTGATACAGTGCGTATTGCCAAAGAGAAAGGTACATTTGCTAAAGGTTATGAGACCAATTGGAGTAAAGAATTTTTTGTTATTGATCGAGAATATGGATCACAACCACTACCGTTGTATATAATAAGGGACTTGAATGGTAAACCGTTAGTCGGTCGTTTTTATGAACACGAGCTACAAAAGGTGACAATAGGACCGGATCGATTGTACCAAATTGATAAAATACTTGACACCAAGGGTAGAGGTCGCAGTAAGCGTTACCTCGTCAAGTGGGTAGGTTACGGAGACGAATTTAATTCTTGGATACCTGCATCTGAAGTGAAACAAATAACCTAACCTAACCTAGCCTAACCTAACCGTCATGTCACTGTCTAGACATAATCAGTTTTATTTGACACTGCCTAGAGTTCGATGGACTACTATCCGAACAATACAGTGACTCATTATGTGACACATTTTCCATCAACAATACATTTGCCTGGTGGTGACGGAGCAGATTGAGAAATAGCACTAGTTGAAGCACACTATCCATGCTCGTTTTTAACAGTTGGTAATGATGCTAACATATATATTTACACAAAACCAACTGCTGAAATTGAAGATAATGAAGTTACTAATACAACTTTGACTGTAGCAAAAGTGGAGTCTGGCAATTACAAAGATATCAATGAACTGCTAGCAGCAATTAACGGGAATACAAAACTTAAACTTCACAGTATTGAGTTCGAGTATGATAGTGATACAAAGAAGGTTGAATTGATTACAATGACAGAAACACTAACACAACTTGAACTTAGCCCCACTTTAGCGTTACAGTTGGGATATGATGTAAATAATGTGGATGTGAAAAGACATAGGAAAGCTACAAGACCACCAAACTTATTGGCTGGCATTCCAGCAGACATTTATGTCTATTGTGACCTTGTAGAACCGCAATTAGTGGGTGACACTGTAGCACCACTGTTAAAAATAGTCAACATTGACACCACTGACTATAAATACGGGTCTCATAAGGTTGTGCATTTCACTTCACCGCACTACATGCCTGTCATAAAGAGCTCGTTCGAGAGTGTGGAAATTGATTTAAGGGACGACAAAGGTCATCACTTGCCATTCGAGTTCGGTACTACGTACATGAAACTTCACCTCCGCAGAGTACCAGCAGTTACAACAGTATAATGAATCTTAACGATCCCTACCTCAAATACTACCGTGATCAACAACTTGGCGGTAGTAGTGGTATTGTATCAGTGTATAGAGGCGCACCGTATCAACGTGGACATGGGATTGGAAGTTTTCTTGGTGGACTTGTTCGTTCAGTCATGCCATTAATCAAGTCAGGTGCAACTGCTGTGGGCAAGGAGGCATTACATTCAGGTGTTGGGTTTCTCAGTGATATAGCTGATGGTACTATGAACTCACGAAATGCAGCGAATGATCGTCTTAAACAATTTACTGGCGGACTTAAACGTCGAGCTGACGACAAACTGGATCGCATTCTACATGGCGGCGGATACGGACACGGCACTGGCATTGGCGGCAGCGACAGCAACAGCAGTGGAAGCTATAAGAAGAGGCGCATCACACGAGTAACACCTCAGTCTTTGGTGAAACTCCTTCAAGCACGGACGTCTCCTGCAAGGAAGTGTAAGACAGCAGCAGTAAAGAAACGTAAAAATACAAAACGAAAACTCAAGCGACAAGTGCAACATAAAAAGAAGATTACTAGAAGTAGAGAGATTGATATATTTTCTTAAGCAACAAAGATGTCATTTATTCACCAGAAATCATTCGAATGTACAAAGACGGAATTGGACTTATTCTCGCTACCACTGACACAGACCAGCATTGACAGTGGTAAATGGGTGCAATATAAACCCATATCGTCATTGACGGATGACTCACCTATTAAATTTGTCATACCCGGACATGGTGATGAATATACGGACTTATCACAAACATTATTACACGTACAAGCCACTATTGTCAAAGAAGATGGAACAAAATTTACAGCTGCCGATGCGATTAAGGAATTTGGTCCGGTTAATAACTGGTTACATTCGCTATTTAGCCAAGTGGATTTACACTTGAATAATAAACTAGTGTCACCGCAAAACAATACCTACGCCTATCGTGCGTATTTGGAAAACCTTTTAAACTACGGACATGATGCTAAAAAGTCACACATGACAAGTGTGTTATTCTACAAAGATGACTCTAATAACATGGATAAATGTAAAGAAGAAAATGAAGGACTGGTACAACGACGAAAATTTACTGAAAAGAGTCACTATGCAGACATGATCGGTCATCTACACATTGACTTGTGCAATCAGAACAAGTTCATGTTAAACGGTGTAGAGATGCGTTTACGTTTGATCAGATCGAGAAACGCATTTGCCATCATGTCGGACAATAACACAACATATAAAGTACATATCAAAGAGACAAATCTGTTTGTACGTCGTTGTAAAATCAATCCGAGCGTACTGTTGGCACATAGTAAAACACTCGAGAGTGGTACTGCCAAATATCCGATCACACGTGTTGAAGTGAAATCAATCACATTACCCGCTGGCATACTGAACAAAACATTGGACAGTGTGTACTTGGGCCAGTTACCAAAACGTGTAATTGTCGGCATGATTTCTAATCAAGCATTCAACGGAGACTACAAGAAAAATCCATTTAATTTCCAACATTTCAAGATGAATTATTTCGCACTGTACTTGGATGGTGAACAAGTGCCGATGAAAGCATTACAGCCAGTGTTTGACAATGATACGGATGATGCCTATGCGCTATCTTATCACACACTGTTCAGCGGTACCGGAATACATTTTGACAATACCGGTAATGATATCAGCAGAGAAGATTTCGAAAAAGGTTATTGTCTGTTAGCGTTTGACTTAACACCTGACTTGAGCGCTAACGAGTCCAGCCATTGGAACCTGGTACGCAATGGAAATCTACGCATCGAGATTGGATTCAGCGAAGCATTGACCGAATCAGTCAACATTATTGTCTATGCAGAACTGGACAATGTCATTGAGATTGATCGACATCGTAACGTATCGGTGGACTATGCCGGTTAAATGTATAAAGCACAGTCAACTAGTGCATTACAGCCAGTACATCACTGACAGTGTTACAGTAATCATGTCGGCAGAACATCAATTGTGTCAATCATCTGTGGTGTTGGATTTACAATGTTTCAAAGACAACAGTAATTATTATATAGTAAAACAAGTCAGTGTTATTGATGTGTGTACTGGAACACTACTGATACACCACATTACTCGTCCACCGTTTGATCGTGACTTTTTGTCTGAAGAAAAACTTCGAGAAAGTTACTGGCTAACCAAACACTGTCACGGTATTGACTGGAATCATGGTGATATATCGTACCATGTATTGATTGATAAACTACGTACATGTCTCAATAACCAATCAGTTGTGTACGTAAAAGGATCGGAAAAGAAACAATATACCATAAAACATCTTATAATAAACAATGACAAAGTGCTAGTAGTTGACATGGTTGATATTGGATGCGGATCATTGTCCACCATTGGCAATCTATTGTCCACCAATACGATACGTTGCGGTCAGCATAAAAGTGTACAACACCGTTGTGCTTTGGTCAATTGCACACTGCTACGTGGCTGGCTACTACTAACAGCTAAAGAGTCACATTGTGGAACGTGTTATTGTTGCTCTCCTCGTCGCCACAACAACGAACAAAACCGCAAAAAGACTACAACGACTAAATCAGTGTATACCAGCTTGGATCTGACTACAGTTTCACAAGAATGAATACCACAACTATAAGAAAATATTTACTACAATTACCGAATGTACAACATGTCGGAGTGTTTGCATCAGATCGTCTACCGAGACATATTGCTCCGTCATCTGCATTAGTGGTAAACACCCAACCGCATACACATAGTGGAGAACATTGGGTGGCATTCTACAGAGCTGGAGGACAAGATACCAGCAACAATAACAGTTATGTTGTTGAATATTTCGACAGTTTTGGCAGACCTCCGTATCATGGTGATTTTCAACAATTTCTGAGACGTAACATCAATGGACATATGTTGCATTACACCTACAACAAGTACCGACTGCAAGGCTTGGATACTTCGGTCTGCGGCCACTACTGTCTGACCTACCTGTACTGCCGTACCAACTACGACATGAAGATGAATGATTTCGTCCAACTCTTCGGTGACTCCACTGCTGAGAATGATATGCTGATCCAGATGCTCTTCGCAGAATTCTAAATCTAATTTTTGTATAACCATTATTGTTAGATATAAGGTTTTTGAAAAAATAAAAATGTGTATATCATTAACCACCGTCTTGTCATTATACCTTGTTCTTTATAGTCTTAAGAGTCCAGAGTTAGTTACTTTTATCACAATCCATTACTGAAATGAGTCTTCCTTTAAATAACCAACCTATCCTGACTTAAGTAGATGATTACATTTATATTTTAAACAACGTTGATAGACCAAAATGGTACTATATTGGAGAAAGAAAAGCAGTCATTGTTATAAAGTTTATACTTTCTCATTTAAAAACAGTATGACTGCATGTCAAGTTATAAATTAATCAAATTTACTCTTTATCAATCTCTGGACATTGTATTTCTTATAGACATAAACATGGGTAAATAAGTAAGAACCATTTGTGGATATTTAGAATGTATATTTATTTACACTCATTAGTATTTACACTCATCAGTATGTACACTCATCAATTTTTACAATCAATTATTACAAACTTCACATTTCAAATTATAACCATTTTACAAAAGGACTAACTTTATACATTTTGATACGTCTGATATTTACATTGGTTTGGTTTTTTAATACATTTCATTATGATAAATAATAATAATGGTCTGACTTTATACAAATCAATAAGACTAATATTTACATAGGTCTGCTTTTACATTTCATTATGACAAATATTTACAATGGTCTGACTTTCAGTACAAACTGCTTAACCCCGCCAAAACGACGGGGTTAGTATTTACATTACAATGGTCTGACTTTATACAAATCAATATGACTAATATTTACACAGGTCTGCTTTTACATTTCATTATGACACATATTTACAGTGGTCTGACTTTCAGTACAAACTGCTTAACCCCGCCAAAACGGCGGGGTTCGTATCTGAACCCCGTCGAAACGACGGGGTTAGTATTTACATTAGTATCATAACTTCTTCCACATTAACACATGTTTACATTTCACATTACATATTTATATTTACATATTTACATTTCATATTACATACTTACAGATACATATTTACAAATCAATTTGATTGAATAACAAACTAGACTATGACTAGAGGTATTTATTTTTAAAAATACCTAAAAAATCAATTTGTTACTAAATTGCCCACCAAGAGAATTTTGAACACTACTCTCTCATGCACCAATGTCACCGCGAATTAAAAGCTATACTGCATACATGCTGGATCTTCTGTGACGATGTTGGTGGGTACATTATCACTCTGCAGAAGAAGGTCCAGGTCTCGGTGATGGTGGATAATATAACGAGTGGTGTGGTGTTGAAGGAGTGCGCTGTCTTGATGGTGAAGGTGTAACCAAACCTTCTTCCAAATATGGTTCACGACCAATATACTGTCGAGCTTGTGCATTGCTTACGTACTCGGTCGGTACGTTCATATCATTTAATGCATCCAATACTTCATGCCAGCCAGTGGGTACATTTTCCAGTCTTCGCACTCGTACAATTGCATGTAACACATCAATAATGTTCGAACCAGGTATTCTAGTGTTATGAACAATAACCGTACCATCAGGGTCCCATGTGATTATCTGTTTGTTACGTTTCATAAATCTTAACAAGTTGCGTACATCCTTTTGATACGTGGCAGGAAATGTTTGTACAATATCCTCCTCATTATCCTCTTCTTGTATAATTGGTAAAATGATAGGATTGCGTTTTTGTGAACTAAAATATAAAAACCTCTGTAATACTTGTTGATACTGTTTCCACTTTTCACTGTCATCCAATGTTTTGTCTTGTAATATACGATGCATTTCAGCATCCAAACTATTAGTATTAACCGTTGATGATTAAGTTAGTTTTGATAGCAGCAGGTGTTGGCTCACTATGAATTCGATCAAATAGCTCTTGCGGAACAACAACCATCTTCTTTGAATATTCCAAATTTGATCTATCCATTTTTCTAACTAATCGCACTATTAAGAACTGTTTGTAATACAGTACTTAATAACAGTGGTAATAGAAATCCACCACCGTGTTGTACAAGATATTTACGTTTCTTGCTCCAATTCTCACCACGTTTCACTAGACGTCTGAGCACCTTTCTATGTTTACGCAATTGTCGTTTTTGTTTGTCTGTTAACTGGATATTACCACGTAACAAGTTGTATGCGCACTCGCACACTGATCTGATACGACTGACGTCACAAGCCTTCAACAGTGCTTTACGTTCCTTCGGTGTAGCGTGTATCAGTGCCGTTAACAGAGCGGCGTCTTTCTTCACACACTGTGACATTACGACTGAGTGACTGGTCTCTAGTGTACACCTTTTATTTATACTTTTTCGGTTGATAAACGTATTGATGTTTTTTCATCAGGTAATATACCCGTACGTACACGCACCTCGTCTGGTGTGGACTGTTTTAAATCCAACAACAAATAACCATGCGGAGTACGTGTAGCATCAGCATACACTTCTTCAATAAACCTTGTATTTTCCGGATACACTTGTCAGGCTAAATGTTTTATTTGAGCCCGGTCTCTTGGATTTTTAAAAAGCACTATATAATGAGCATTTAGTGAAATGTCTCTTTGCCCTCATCCTTGGTGGAAAATGTTTTGTGTTATAAAAAATACACTCAAGTTCCTATGGTGAGAGCCCTTAGTAAACAAGTCCACTATTGTATTGGATCCTGAGGTGGCTGATGATTCACGCATCATATCATCAACAATTACCAAAGTGGGTGTACCATCAAAGTCCTCCATATTTGGTAACCCTTCCCTATATTGCACATTACCACTATCACTTACACCAGGATTTAAACCCGGTGAATGATGCCAGTAAATATTATTAAACTTGGTATCACACATAAAATCCAAATACTTAATAAATCTGGCTACGAAATATGATTTCCCCGAGCCAGAAGGTCCGGCCACTATGGCTGAAAATGGATGTTGCCACCTCAAGTCCATTTTGTCAACTGAACACAACTACACACTTACCATCACTTTTATAAACTTTAAGCATAGTTTCTTAAACAGGGATTCAGGTTTAATAAATAAAAAGACAGTTTATTCTGTTGATATATATATTTGCTTACGAAAACTATCAGATTTACAATTCTTTAGTGAAGTCTTGAAGCTTCTTGCTTTACAATGTACATTATTTCCCTCCACATTTCTTATCAATTATATCTTCAATAATATTTACAAAGTTATGGCGAGTCAAGACTTGATTATATTTGGATTCATAATGCATACCAAATTTTCGCATCACTTCTTTAGCTTTATTCAAGATATTTATGCTATTAGGAACATTTTCCCTGAAGAAACATATTTCAAACCCTTTTTCTTTAGCTTTCTTCAATGCACATTTAAAGTTTCTTTTTTCATTACGAATACATTTGTATTCGCACAAACCATAGATATCTAAGAGGGTTTCCTTAAACAATACACAAAAGACATGTTTCAAGTCTTCATCTTGAGCTATTACAGCTACCTTCAATGACTGTTCAGACAGAGTCTTTCTCAATATGTCTGTAGTAGTTTCCAGCCGGTTATTCACAAGAGTCAGCTGTTGGTTGGTTTCAAGTGACGTTGTAAGTGTTTGTAACAGTTCACTATTCTGCTAGCGATGACACGTACGCCAAACTAGGTCGGCGCCCACCTGACGCGCCAGCTTTCACATTCCATTAGTTCCACCTGTCGCAACATGCTAACTTTCACATTCCACGGGTGTCACTGCACCAGCTTTCACATTCTCGGCATAGTGCTGTTTATGGTCTCGCTAATGAGGCTACTAGCTGGCAGTAAATACACAAATTTCAGCTTTAATAATTTAATTTTTCCAGTACCATAATTTTTGGGTAGAAATCCCGTACGCAATACGATAATATCGTACGGATACGATAATTATGTAAACAGTCTCATTAAGCATATCAATTAAGCTAATTAACATATTAATTAGCTCATTAACATATCAAAGTTCAATTCCCAGCACCATAAGACAAAAAACAAAAAAAAAAAAGGTAAGTTAGGTTAACATAGCTTGAGTAAAGTTAGGTTTACTCAGTTCAAATTCTATTTTTAGCCTCGGGGGGGGGGGAGGGGGGGAGGGGGGGGGCTCGTCTATTTTTAGCCTCGGGGGGGGGAGGGGGGGAGGGGGGGGTGCTCTGTGGGATGTGACGTCATCCTCCACATCCCACCACCGGTGGGACCCCCCAAAACACCCTACTCGCCTATGATAAAACAGTGTATGGCGAACTCCTTCAATAATAACGATTATGGCGAGCGATAGGCTAGGGATCTGCGTAGTTTAAACTCCCCTGTGTTGTATATGTTTGTGTGATGATTCAAAACGACTTCCCCATGAGTTAGAAACATGAAATTTGGCAAGAACATTCCTTGGTTGGTAAAACTGCAGGGTAAAGCTGAAAAGAAAAAATTTCCACAGCCCACCCCCTTAAAGTTGAGGGAAAGTGGAGAAAATGTTAATTTCGAAAAGAGTACTTAAAGTATTTTTCGTTTTTGAGCTGCAGCGGCTATACTAGAGGTCCTATGTGTACATGGCTAATTCCGCTTGTGCCATCACTTAGTGTTTTAATAACTATACAACCTTGTGTGTATCTATAACTGCTTGAGGTGTGCAAATTCCATTCAACCTACTGAGCTAAAAGCTTAAACTTTGGCACGAATATTCCTCGAATATTCAAACCTCAGGGAAAAGTCTCAAAACCAAAAACTGTTCACCACCAATCCGTACTAAGGAGGGTGGGGTCAATTTATAATGTTCTAAAACTTACTTTTTGGTTTTTGGGTTCCAGCGCCTATATTAGAGCTCCTATCGAAAATCTGGGACCACTCACTGAATATAATTTTACATTTTTGAAAACACTGGTTTAAAGAAATTTTGCTCTGGCTCACCTAACATGGTTTAATGTTTTTTAATGTTAAAAAATTAAAATTATTTTTTACCTTTCAGGTTTATCAGAGGATATTAGTCATTTTTATAAGTTTTCCCTATTTAAAAAAGACCTCTAAAATTGAACTTTTGTTGATTAAAAACATTTTCTTTGTGGATTTTAACTTTTAAAGAGACACAATTTAGGCTAGGTTGTAGGATTTTTATGTATACGCGAGGTCATTTGCCAATTTTAAAACCTCTTTCAGCGCCTACGGCATTGTACTAGAGATCATAAAGAATTGGACCTTCATTGAAATTTCCCTCTATTTTATTTTTTGAAAATGTTTGCCAATTTCACCCCGTATAACCCCCTAAAATTTCGTTTAAAGTTAAAACTTAACGTTTTTTTTCATTTACATTACCGTTTTAATTTTTGGCGAATGAATTTTTTGAATGACATACCTAATTTTTGACAAGGATATAGTCAATTTCACCTCCCCCACAAGGGAACATAACCGGGGGCCTGGGGGCGGAGCCCCCAGCGAGCCGAAGGCGAGTTTATTTATATTATTCTGAGTAATTAATAAATAACTTAAGTTCTAAAAAATAAAAATTAAAGAGGTTAAAGTGGATCCTCAAGTCCAAATATGAAAAAATTACGATACATCTGAAACACTTTTCAATTTTGTTATAGTAATAGAAAAAGAGGGTGCAGAGTCCTCTATATCCCTGCACACCCACCGTAGCCAAAGTCACAGACATTTCTACAGCCTCTTTTTCCTGGTCAAAATATCAGAGCAAGATGTTATACTAATGGCTTCCGTAAACTAGGACAACACGAGTTTTTTACGTGTAGGGGAGCCACTTATCATGTTTAAACGTTTCGTTTTAAACAATAACGTTTCCACACAGCTCATCGATTGGGTGAGGAAGAAGAGAGCTTTTTCTGATCAAATGAAATTATTTTCAATGCAGCTTGGTAAGGTGGCGGACGTGCCGCGCGTGGCAATGGCAGGATCACCGGTCGCCGGCCAGCGCTCCCGCCTGGGTAAAAAAGGGAACCCGGACGAACAGACGATTAGATAATCGCTTGAAGTAAAATTCAAGTGCCTACCCAGAAAACCAAATAATGGCCCAGAAAGAGAAATTAGTCCAAAAAATGTTAGGGAGTACATTAGAAGAGTTTTTAAAGTATATACTAAAAGAATTAAATGTTTTAAAAATGCATAAAAAGTAATAAATAACTTTACTGTTTAACAAGGCAAGAAGTAGATGGTTGATACTACCTTGAAAAGATTTTCTGTGTTTATTTTTGGATTGAAACTTATTAGAAAAATTAAAAACACTAGCCACATGCTACTTTCTTATGTAACTGTAATCTAAAATGCTACCCGACCGGTATACCGGCGTAATAAAACAATGGAATTTATCTGAATACAGCTGGAATTTATCTGAATACCGATAGAGGGTTGAATACTAATATAGCATGATGAGAATAATTTAATTAGCAATAGTATGTACCTCTTACGATGACCTTGTGTGTGTCCTAGTTTTACTGCAAGTCGCGTTTAGTTTCAAATACAAATCATCTTCACAAAACAAAAGTACGCACGAAATTTACTATTTATCGTGAAATTAAGATTCCCTACGCTCAATTCCACGTTTACTTTTCAGTTAAGGCCTTATGGGAGATAGCTAATCTATAACCTTTGCTGAGTTGTTTTGTTTACTAAATTCGTATAAAGTGATGGTAATCATCAGCTGATTATTATTTAATATGGGTAGTAAAACTTAAATTGCCATTTGAAACACATGACTTATGTAAATTCCATACTGAAAGGTGAATGTGGAATTGAGTATAGACTGCAGTAAGAAGTAAGGACTGACAATTGATAGCTGTCCAAGCAATGCTAAGAACAATTTAATGTTGAGTGTTACCTTGAACACGCTGCTGTCGTAGTCCATGTCCAGCAGCGAGTAGTCGGCGATGCGGTCGCTGTTGGCGTCAACGTTCACGTTATATGTGTCTAGGCTCTACTAGTGGTGAGAGTTACCTTGAACTCGCCGCTGTCGGGGTCCATGTCCAGCAGCGAGTAGTCGGCGATGCGGTCGCTGTTGGCGTCGACGTTCACGTTATATGTGTCTAGACTCTACTAGTAGTGAGAGTTACCTTGAACTCGCCGCTGTCAGGGTCCATGTCCAGCAGCGAGTAGTCGGCGATGCGGTCGCCGTTGGCGTCGACGTTCACGTTATATGTGTCTAGACTCTACTAGTGGTGAGAGTTACCTTGAACTCGCCGCTGTCGGGGTCCATGTCCAGCAGCGAGTAGTCGGCGATGCGGTCGCTGTTGGCGTCGACGTTCACGTTGTATGTGTCTAGGCACTACTAGTGGTGAGAGTTACCTTGAACTCGCCGCTGTCGGGGTCCATGTCCAGCAGCGAGTAGTCGGCGATGCGGTCGCTGTTGGCGTCGACGTTCACGTTGTATGTGTCTAGGCACTACTAGTGGTGAGAGTTACCTTGAACTCGCCGCTGTCGGGGTCCATGTCCAGCAGCGAGTAGTCGGCGATGCGGTCGCTGTTGGCGTCGACGTTCACGTTATATGTGTCTAGACTCTACTAGTGGTGAGAGTTACCTTGAACTCGCCGCTGTCGGGGTCCATGTCCAGCAGCGAGTAGTCGGCGATGCGGTCGCTGTTGGCGTCGACGTTCACGTTGTATGTGTCTAGGCACTACTAGTGGTGAGAGTTACCTTGAACTCGCCGCTGTCGGGGTCCATGTCCAGCAGCGAGTAGTCGGCGATGCGGTCGCTGTTGGCGTCGACGTTCACGTTATATGTGTCTAGACTCTACTAGTGGTGAGAGTTACCTTGAACTCGCCGCTGTCGGGGTCCATGTCCAGCAGCGAGTACTCGGCGATGCGGTCGCCGTTGGTGTCGACGTTCACGTTATAATATGTGTCTAGGCACTACTAGGGGTGAGAGTTACCTTGAACTCGCCGCTGTCGGGGTCCATGTCCAGCAGCGAGTAGTCGGCGATGCGGTCGCCGTTGGTGTCGACGTTCACGTTATATGTGTCTAGGCACTGCTAGGGGTGAGAGTTACCTTGAACTCGCCGCTGTCGGGGTCCATGTCCAGCAGCGAGTAGTCGGCGATGCGGTCGCCGTTGGTGTCGACGTTCACGTTATATGTGTCTAGGCACTGCTAGGGGTGAGAGTTACCTTGAACTCGCCGCTGTCGGGGTCCATGTCCAGCAGCGAGTAGTCGGCGATGCGGTCGCCGTTGGCGTCGATGTTCACGTCCCCAGTGATTCCTGCCAACATACCGACATCCATAAGCTCCGCATATCCTAATTAACGTAGTTTTAATTGCAGAGATGTAATTAGGGTTAACGTAATTTATGTATGATGGTTGCCTCCCGAATCATTTATGTATGCAATGTGAGAGGCTATTAATTAACATTACTTAAGCCGTCTAAGATTTGCTGTTTTTCACCTATAATGGTTCTTGAGGGTTTAATCACTAAGATAACTTTCAAACTTTGATGTTAAACGAAAGATTGTGTGTCTGTAACCATGTTTTGTGAAATAATGCACGACCTAATAGAGAGCAAAGGGAAGTTTGATGTAAAGGTTTAAATGGTTCAAATATGGTTGAAACTTAAGTAAGCCACCATCCTAGGTAACAATCAAGGATAGAGAATCAATCAAGGTTTTGGGTTAGCAAACTGTTTAAAGTAATTATTACAAGTTTATATTTTTATTAACATGCAAAGGAAATAATGTTAGTCTTATGCTATTCTAACCTTCAATAAAAATAAAAGTAGTGTACAAATAATTTTAACAGAATTATTAAAACAAAACTGAAAATAGTTTATTATAAATAGTTTACGATAATATTTTAATTTTAATCAAAATAGCAAATGGTTTGCCAGCAATTATCAAGCATCAAAACTTTATTACACGTAGTAAAATATTTTATTAGATAACTCGCTACCTTTGAACAAACCGTTATAGCAATAACGTATAGTATAATATTACACCACTTTCACAGGTTCACGGCGTAACAAGACAAACGGTGTTGGTTACAGAATGCCAGGCTATTAATAGTCGGCTAAGCGTGATAAAATAGCTGCAAATTTATGTTAAAATCCTTCTCCAAGATAGATGACTGTTCTTGTGGATTTCGAACTTTGTTGCATAAAGCAGAGAGAAACCTGATTTACAACTTGGGAATTCATGAAAAGAAAGTTTGAAAAAGTTGAGCGATATGTTTCAACCAAGGAACTGGATTGTTTTTATGTAAAATGAATATTGGAAAATGCTAAACAGTGTATCTTTGGTATAGACTTGACAAGGAATTCAAAACAAATTTGTTTTGTTCAAAACAAACAATGTTTGTTCTATTGTTTACTCTAAAATTTAAAATTTACTGTAAGAAAAGTAATTTTTGTTAATTAATCTTTTAATATTTTTCCATTAAAGTTTAGGTTTTTAAATCTTAGATTTTTTTATTTATACAGTTCACTTCTATATAGATGTACTGATAATCTGTTGTAAAATCAGTAAAACCGGTGAACCTAACCTCGTAGTTTTCTTTTATCTATTACCTATTAACTATTAAATAAAACTTGGTGTAATATTAACCTTATTCAGTTGATCATTGGTTTTGTTAGTTAGTCATCATACAGATATGTCGTTGAGTGAATATATGAATAGGGTCTTTGAGCGCTTGACAAGGAATGATACACACTAGATAACACGTAGCTCGAAATCGAGCAAAAATCATATAGTAAAAGAATGAAGAATAATCAGCCTACTTATATACTTTTAAAGTTTTCATTAACAAAATTATAGCTTAGCTACTGAAACTTTCAACGTTAATTTTATCTACCGCAGGGGTTTCCGGTATAAACGTTAACGATTGGGAACACCTTCATTTCCCCATGTTCTCTTTTTCCTGAAAGGTATATTTCAACACCGGCAAAAGATTGAACTCTGCTTACAGCAAACATGTAGCTGACCGAGAGCAAACACTGGCACATAATGACTTCCTTTGTTTAGTGATTGGCGCTGCACCTTATTGATAATTATCGCCAAAACAGAGATTGCAGGGAACGGCTGTCTTTATATGCATAACCTTGTAAATTACGCACTATCTCTACCGGTCTCTTCATTCTTCCAATGCAACCCACCGCAATGAAAACATTTTTAGTTCATTGGTCTGAGGTTGGAAGGAGCATCAAATGGTACATCGGGAGGGTGATGCCAGCGGTTGCGATCGTGTTCGTTCCGACTCCTCCCTCCTCCGACCGGTCAATGTTCGTCTTCTTCTTATCGGTGGCATTATAAATGCAACAAATCCAAAAATAGATTTGCTCAGATTAATGTAACTTCAAAAAACACTATGAGATATCGTAAAATGCATTGTAAAACTGATAACTGCAATGTTTAAGAGCTTTAAAAACCTCAAAACATAACCTAAATTACATAACAATAAATCTTTAAAAAAAGAAAAATGTTGAAAACAAAGCCAAACCAGCTGTAAAACTAAGTTTACCTGTATAACTATTTCAGACCTTGTCCATATGTTCAGTTTGTAAACAAAACTGAGCTTGCTCAAATGTCGATGAAAAGCGCCACTGTTCCGAAACTTCAGCCCTTTACTGTACTTTAGTGACGCCCTTTTTTAAAATTCTGAGACTTGTTGACAAATCTACATAAAATTCCCTTGAATTTGACACCTCAAACGTTAAAATCCACCCAGCAGTTATTGTGGTTGGACTGTGAAAAGAAAACCGCTTGCGTATTAATATATAGATTACTTGGAGTGCCTTGGCAAGGGTGCTTTTGACAATTGCCACAAAGAAGAATCAAACAGAGGTCGCTTTAAAATGGTTCTTATTCCGTTACGCTCAAATACTAGTCACAGTTGAATCCAGTTACATTTACAGTTAAGTCACTAGTTACTAGTTACATCTAATAGATAGTTACAGTTAAGTTAAATTAGGAGAGGGCAGTGACGGTGCTGCTCCGTCGCGGTGTTATGGTGAACTCAGTCCTCGACACCCGCTGGCCAGCGCTCGACACCCGCTAAGCGCAACATTATAAGATACCTCTGTTTGATTCTTCTCTGTACAGTTGCGTAGTTACAAAAGCATAATACTGTTTTCATTTAATTAGTTACAAAACGATACACTTCGGAACAGATTTAGAAGCGTGGCGGGGAGCGTTACCCTCGAAGGTGCGGTTCCACATGCGGCGCGTGATGGCGATGCCGTCGCGCTGGGAGCCGCCCTTCTCCAGCGTCTCGTTGAGGGCGAGCGCGTACAGCACCACGGCGTCGTAGAACGCCGTCACGAACGTCGACACCGACTCGCTGCCGAACGTGAAGTTGAACTCCTCCTTGGCCAACCTCTTCACCTGGTCGAGCAAGTAATTACTTTTAGAAGCATTATAAAAAATATGTTTGAGTTGCTAGTAGTAAAATTGAAAGGAAACAAGGTCGAAATGAAATAAATGAATAATTTTTTAAGTCTGAAACAGATTTGGGCGAAACAAAAGAAAATAGATTACAATAAAAACACAACCTACCATGGTGGTCAACTAAATATGCAGTAAAGAAATTATCACATTGCTCATGAAGGTAGCGGGTGCGGCAGGGTCGAGCAACCGCTTCTGATCCAGCCAGATAGAGGTTTTCATTGGTATTGGCATAGAAAAATAAGCAGGAACAGAAGCGCCACGGGATAGGGAAAAAGCGTACGCGCTAGGACGTGGTATCATCCAAAATGTAGGGGCTGGCGAGGCGTCTAAGTCAGGGTTACGGCGAGCCTTGTTGCCATATCGGGCAGCGCGGGATTCCCAATGTCCCACGGGGAGGCAGCCTTCCTCCCCGCGCCAGCTTATCTATCACTCTGCCTCGCTGCCAACCAGACCCGCGCTCTCTTCTTCCGCTTCACCGCTACCGTACGATATTTAGCTTTGAAAACAAAAAGTAGCCGCCATTTCGAAATGGTACAAAGTAGAAATTTGATACTTCTTACAAAAATAGTTCTTAATAGTGGTTATCCATATACCAAGTTTGATTTTTATGTGTAAAGTGGTTCGTGAGATATGATTAAATATGTAAAAATCATAAACAGACACACAGACGGAAAATGAAGCAATTTAGAACCTATGTTTACATAATCTTTTTTGCTCATTTTGACCCAAGGAATCACTACGTAAATTATTGCCCCACATTTTTTTAACACCCTGTATAAGAAAACTGTTTTTCACTTTTAAGATTTTTTTTTTAATTTGTAGACTTTAACTTCTTACCATTTCACTAAAACGGTATCAGGAAACTGACACATAATTTCCCCCCTTAAGTCATTTAAAACCAGATAACATATATAGTGAAATAAAAAAAATTAACAATTAACTATTGTACAAATATATACAAAATTTTATCAAAATCGGTTAGTAAATAACGGAGATATCGGTTCTTAAATATTTGCCACAAGAAAACATTGGACAACGTACTGCGTTTACCGCCGAACTAAAATATAAATTATCTCCGCAACCAGTTGATGTAAACTAATGAATAAAAATATTAGATTATTTAGTTATTCAAGTCAAATTTATGGTTGCAAGTATATTTTCTTTAGAGGTTACAGATTTTGTGAAATTTGAAAAATATTAATTTTTTAACCCTTAAACCTCCATAACTTCTGAACCTGAATTTGTACAGACATGCGGGTGGTGTCATTTTGTTTCTCATCTTTAGCACTAAAAACCATGAAATTTTTATCAAAATCGTTAGAGCCGTTTTTGAGAAATTTGGATTTTTGTCATTTTTTATGGGTTTTTATAGGGTAAATACCCCTAAAAATCAAAAATTCAAAAAAATGAAAAATACGCCTGGAGATACCACGGCTTTATACCTACATGCCAAATTTCATGAAAATCGGACCACTGATGTGCAGTAACAGCGATTGAGTGCAACATCAACTTTAAATTTGGCAAATAAAAGTAGGTGTAATCTAGAATCTATGAATTCAATAAATTCATACAATCGCCAAATACTATGAATTCAATAAATCCTTTCTATGCCTTTTTATTGATTTCTCCAAAGCATATGACTCGATTAAAAGAAGAAGACTCTGGAAGATTATGGAAAAGTATGGAATACCCAAAAAATTAATAAACTTATCAAAATCATGCATATCAGAATCTAAGTGTAAGGTTAAGATAAATGGGGACCAGATCAGAAGAGACAATGGGAAGAAGAGAAGAGGAGGCAATGGATAGAAAAATATGGAGGCAGTGTGTTGGCGAGGCAAAGTACCACCTTGGGTACCAAGAGCCACGGCAGTAACTAAGTAAGTAATCTAGAATCTACCAACACGAAGCAATTCACTCATGGGCAACCAAACGTGTGGGACGTAGGTTTAATCAAATGTTTGATTGTTAATAATGTGAACTGCATGGGTTTGTTTTGAAGTCGACGGCTATCCGAAGAGCCGTGGAGGTCGATGCCACTGTTCCGAAAATTCAGCTCTTTACTACACTGAAGCAATGTAAAAACAGAGTAAAAAATGTGTAACGTACTAGCAAATGTCAAATAGCTTTAACGTTACGCATAAAACATTTAATAAATAAATAAATAGTAAATAACAAAACCTAAGTAGGTCGTCATTTCAAGCAATGTATGATGAATGATGAATGATGAATAATGTATATCTTAAATTAAATATTCAGCATTGGTATTTTATTTTTAGGGGCTTTTGCCCCTACAAGCCACTAGTATACGTTAATGAAGCTAGCTGACTGACTGATTAAACATTGAAAATGCAAACAAAAAATCGTCCAGTAAACTTTTATGGAAAAATTTGAAAAATTCTACCTTGCCAAAAACCCCTTAAAACTTTAAATTTTTGAAAAATCCGTTCTTAGCGGATGCTGTCCATGCAAAATTTCAAGGTTTTAGGTCAAGTAGTTTCGGCTGTGTAATTACTTGTAAGTGGTATTCGACAAATATACAGGGTGTCCGGAAATTATGGTAAAATATTTTAGTATATGATAAACTTAGTAGAGGTAAAAATGATAAAAAAAAGTTCATATAAACATAGGTCCTAAAGTGCTTCGTTTTCCGTCTGTGTATCTGTGATTTATACATACTTAATCATATCTCACGAACCTCTCAACTTATAAACTTCAAACTTGGTATGTGGGTGACCACTGTTAATAACTACTTTTTTAACTATTTTTGCAAGAAGTATTGAAAATGGTGACTGTTTTTTGTTTTCAAAGGTAAGTATCTTAAAAATCGTAAATTTACGAAAAATTGTACAAGAAACAAATAAGTTGCAAAATTTAATCCAATTAACGCTGATATTTAAGATTACAATGATCGGGCGACGATTAATGGAGAAATTTTGAATTTTCCGAATAAAAACATGACAATTTCAGATAGGATGTTCTAAAGAACTATGTTTTTATTCAGAAAAGTTAAAATTTATTTTTATATAAACATTTTTTATACTTCTTTCAAAAATAATTCTTAATAGTGGTCATTCATATACCAATTATGAAGTTTGTACATTTAGAGGTTCGTGTGATATGACTAAATATGTAAAAATCACAAACAGACACACAAATGGAAATCGAAGCACTTTAGGACCTATGTTTACATGAACTTTTTTTCTTATTCTTACCTCTACTATCATTTACTAAAATTTTTTCCATAATTTCCGGACACCCTGTATAGCAGATAAAAAGGTAGGGCCATAGAGTTTTAGAGTAAAAAAGTACAAGAGAAACTTACCGTCGAATTTGTAGTTCGAAAAAATTGATAAGTAAGTTTGAGATATATTTTGTAAAAAATAGTTATTTAAATCTTTTGTCATATTCATAATTTCAATAAAATAATTAACATGACTTAAGCAAGGCCACACTAAAACTATACTGTTTAAATGTGGATACTTTTTACTTTCTCCCCCTAAACACAATAAATTGAGAAAGTATTGTTTTCGGTAAAGTTTTCGAGTTTGAGTTGTAATTGGCGTGTACGTCAGTGCCGTGTCACAGAGAACGTAGCCTAAATACGTTATCTGTGCGTACAGATGTACAGACATCTAAACGTTATCTGTGGCCGTGTGAAAACGCTCGCGAAAAAACGATCTCCTAGTGTCATCAGACTTATTCATAAGCAATTTGAGGAAACATCCCAAGAGAAATAGGAAAACACTTTTGACAGAAGGTATTGCATTGTTAAATGTAAATATAGTCTCAATTAATGTAATTCATATGTGCCAATAATGGGTCGGATTTTAAATATTTGAGTTTAAATTTATTTTCAATTAAAGTTTTTTTGTATCACAGTTTAGTTCATAGTAAATTAATTTCTATTCTCAAATCTTAATGAATTAAATGTAATGATAATCATGAGTTATCACAATACAAATAGCATAAACAACAGTTAAAAAATTACAATAACAAGTAAGTTAGTAACGTAAATAGGCAATTTAATTTGCCTTTGAGTCCTATAATTAATTACCAAAAGTACTTGGGAAAGATATTTGTCATTAGTATTTTCCTTATTATTATTTTCGCACGTGTTGTTTCTATCATTGAAAAGTATGTCTGGACCACTGTGCGGCGACCTGGTGCGGCGCGACGAGGGAATTTCTCCCTGGCCGGCTGAGTCGGCCGGCCAGCCGGCCAGAGCGCTCAGCGTGGCAACGCTGCTTGGCCGGTTCGACTAGCAGCGCCATCTATGATCTGGCCGGTTTTTTAACCAAAAAATTATTACAAATATTAACATTGCGTGGCGCTTCTGTTCCTGTTTGTTTTTCTATGGTATTGGTCGCTACTTTGCCACTGAGCCCAGCAGCTGCCATTCAGGGCACCAGCTAACTGACAGGGCAACTAACAATTAACACTGCAACTACTAGTGTTTGGGTTAGTGTTAGTGCTAGTGTTAGGGTAACTATTTCACTACTGCATCTACTTAACGGTTAATACACTATTACTTTCTTATTTCAGTTGGTATCTTATTCTTACAGCTTTAATTAAACAAATATGTATTTATTCTGCTAATACCATCGATTTTATATTATGACTATTATGAGTCAATGTCAATTTCACTTCAAACTTACTATGTTAAAAATAAATCTCATCAACAGCTTACAACGCAATGACAACATTAATACAAATTTATGAAGACAAACACTCCAGTTCAAGTTAAACTAATCTTCGCGTGAACGTAAATTTCTATCGTATACTTTAGTCCAATCTATTTCAACACTTTATCTAAATTAAAATTTAAGGGGAACAAGCAAAGGAGGTATGGGGCAGAGCCCCCAGCTAGCCGCTACTTAGCGGCTTAATGCTAAAACGTCATCTATCGAAAACCACTTTATTTCGTCGTTCAATGTTATTTGTAAATTTAAAAGGGGGGCTAAGCGAGTTACTTTTTTATACAGGGAGAACTTTTATCAAATTTGGGGTATTTAAGAGAAAATCGTTTAATGGGTTGCTTTTGCATTTAAATACACGATGGAACATTTTAAATCAGATATCCTGTGTTTGTAATTTCTAAGCTGCAAATGTATACCGTCATTCTTTTGAGAACTACAGTGTTTACAAGTAATGCTCTCTGGTTAATAGTTTTGTTTAGAACTATTCTTGACCTCCTTACTATCAACTAATATTTTACAAGATGATTCTCATTTACTGCCACTTGCAGTTTACGCTTGCGGTGCTAAATACATACCTTGTTGAGATCGAGACTCAAGAGAAACAACCTTAAAATAATTAAACTATCAAATACTCATAAGAAATATGCAGATTATAATTTTTTTTGTATCAATTGAGAGCGAGTCAACAGACATCCAAAGACGGATTGCGGCATTCTAATTGCCTTGAAAATCTAGCTAATGATTTTTTCTCGAATTGCAACTTTACCTTCGCTTGAAAGACAAATGTTTCCAACATAGTTAATTCAAGATAATGGCCAAATAAATGAAGTTGTGTTTTGACAGTGACTAAATATCAAGTATAATCATTAGTCAAAACAGATTCTGTGTTATAATTTTAAAGGTTGTGAATATTTTGTGATTCATTCAACAGTTCCTAAGTTAAATGTTGACAGTTAAGTAGTATAACATAATGTGGTTAAATAATAAGGAATTACATGAATTTTATACAAGACATATTATAAGTTAATAAATTAAATATAAAATTTACTTTAGATAATTATTTTTAAAAGTGGTAAAATATTTTTAATGACATATTTATTGCGCCAATGGTTGAGTCTGTTGAATAAAAATGTTATATTATGATAATTTAAATACTAATAAAAAAAGTAAATGAAGTTCATACAGGACGAACTTAAATTCAGTATAGTGAGAAGAAATATTAATATTCAGACTTTGGAGAAAACTTCTACTTTGAAGTGGTGGTGATGAACTTAGAATTATACACTTTCCAGAGTGGAGTTTTAATTGGTGAAAACTTCTCTCCGTAGTTTTGAGTATACTTAACAAAAGAATATTTTTTACTATTATGAATAAGTTAACTGGTACTTTCCTGGTTTACCATGATAACCATTAGTTTTAGGACGTTTTTAAATAATTAAGGTTTTTTTTATGATACAAAGATGTAAAGAGGTAAAAGTTTTATTCATCAGCAATTGAAAGATTTTATTTTTTTCCACAAGACCTCTCATACAACACTGTAGTTTAGTTTTCACCCTCACCTGTATTCACCAGGCTAGTCAGAAAATTTTGAATTTTTCTAGTTACTTAAAGGAGTAAGTAATTTTGAAACGGTTATAGGCAGATTTAAACTTCATTTTAGAAAAGCAACAGGAGGCTTGCTCTAAGAAACAAATGACATTTCAGAAAAAAATTGCAAACTTTTTAACTGAGTTTTCCTGGAATAAAATTAAAATTTAAAGTTTTTTTTATTCATGATGCATAATAATGCATAATCACTCGGCTATCAGTTACATGTTTACATTTTTACCATCAAATCAAGGAACAGGTAATCACTATTTTTGTTTCCTCAAATGACAGTCTGTAAGAGATCAACATTATCGAGGTCAACCTGCTGTGATAAAGTTAGCTTGACTATTTGTCTGCTATTACACAATTTCAAAAACAATAATATCAGCAAAACAGCCTCAACAATGAATCAAGAGCACGTATTTGATTAAAATATTTTTCGCGAGATTTGATTTTAAACATTTGTTGCTTTGGAGATAACTTTTATCTTAACTAAATCTTAAAAATAAAAATAAACTTTTTATCCTACTGGAGGAAATCAACAATCTTGTAAAATCGATTTATTACTTGTCAGTATTTTCTAGTCTATGTATGTTCATGTTAAAATTTGCCCAAAATTGTTTTTGCTGCCTGAAAATGGCATATATAATTATAGTTGTTAACTTTTACTTATTTTTTTTACATTCTATAAATTCTATTTCTATAATTTTTGTCCACTCTGTTTTATAGGCTACAGAGAGGGACAATGACTCCAAATGCATCATACAACTCTTTGGGGGGGGATTGTTTATAGATTGTTTTATTAGTTGCAGGTTCAGCTAAAATATAGGCTATTAAGTTTACCATAAATGAATCATCTAAAACACATTAGTTACTATGTAAGTTAGTCTAAAACAAAAATAATTATTTTAAATGCACGAAATAGGGATTAAAAAAACAAACAATAACAGAAAAAATAGTTACTGCCCCAATATAGTTTTGAGGTTTTAATTTTTTTAAGGGTACAATAACTTTTAGGGATGAAATGTAAAACTGGTAACAGCAAAAAATTTAATCGGTCGTCTAATGGTAAAATGTATTACTCCCCCTCCAATATCGCCTTGATGGGATGTTTCAAAAGGATGTACGAATGGGAACACGGCAAAAACTTCAATCTGTTATCAAAAATAATAACAAAATTATTTAATCATTCCTCCCCCTAACATCGCATTGAGGTTTGAAGATAATTTTTAGGGTTGTAGGAGGGGTTAAAAAGTGGTATTACATATTTGCATGTGTTTATGTTATATGCTAAAATAGGATATGTCGTGCGGGGAGGATATTTGATAACTTTTGAGAATTTGGGGGGGGGGGGGGATTGGCGTCATAGCTCTTGGGGGGGATCGGCACCAGGTTGAGTGAAGATAGTTAGAAATAAGGGGACGAAAAAAGGGGGAAATTGAAAGCGAAAATGGTTTTGCTGGAAATGTGCACTAAGACAATTTTTTCTACTTCGGGTAACGTGAGCTAACTCCAGTCTTCCTAGGAAATGGTAGCAATTAATGAATTACATTCTTCAATATTAAGTTTACTTAAGTCGTCAAATTATTATGAAATATGGTACGAATTTGTATTTTTGTGTTCTCTTGATAGCACCAAAGAGAATTTTATAGTTTCTAAATGTAATGCAAAAACTTTTTTAACACTTACAGCTAAGAACAGCATTTTCCAAGATGACGGCCTTATATTAGGTCCCTCTAAAGTGTAACTGTAAGTTTTTGTAAATTCAAGCAACTTCTTATCTTCAACTTTTTTTCTGAAATCGATAATGGAGGGGATATTCTTTATTTTGTTGAGTTAGATTTTTTGCGAATTTTTCCATTATAGCGGCCAAAGTAGAAAATTCGGATTTTCTTTAAAAGTTTCTAGTTCGAGTTTTCTTTAAAGGTATATGCGAAAAGTTTTCAGTAAAAAAACTTTAAAGACTTTTTATATTGATCAATTTTTTTAAATGCCCTCTAATGTCAAATTTCTTTACTGTATTACCCAAAAATTAAAATGTTTACAAAAAAGGTTGAATACCTCAATGATCGTAATTTCATTTCCTTTTTATAAAAAATATCATTGTCTTATGGTTAAACCTAAAGGTCCTTAAAAACTTCAAAAACCTTCCCTTTTTGCATAAAAATTGGGGGAAATATTGATATATAGAGAAAACGGAATTTTTCTTTTAATATTCCAAAGAGGACACGAAAATACACACTCGTGCCAATTATCGTCAAATCGGCAAACTTAAGTGGGTTTTATATAGAAAATCTAAACCAAACATGGCCGCCATTTACCAATATGGCGGAGTAAATTCACCTGACCGGAAGCAGAAACCTTGGGTTTGTACTCAGGACTCTTGGTGATTATTAAAACCTTATTTGACTGGACTTTGAGGACATTAGGCTATTCAAAATCCATTGTTAAGTGTCTTAATACTATTTTTACCATAAGTTTTTCTACGCCATGTTTGCTTTTATAACAAATAACAAGAAATATTTAAATAAAAAATTAAATTTTATTAATCTTGTATCAGTTTCTTTTTAAGTATTTTTTCACCCTTCATCCACAGGAAATAACCTATAAGTCATCACCACTTGCTATAATTGGTCATTTCTTGAAGTGTTCTACGTTATAAAGGCGCTTCATGAAGTGTTCAACTCGCATGGGCACATCGTGCAATTGAATGATGTCACTAAATATTACTGTTTATAATCAATAAAACTTGCCATTAGAAGGGCACAATGCTCAATGGGCTTCTGTCGTTGTCCAGTTTGGATGGAAAGTCCAGTACATGCTGCAAAGAATTGTATTGCGGTTTACGTCACTTTAAGCTTTCAGAAATATTACGTTCTTGATCCTTATTATCTCTAGATCCAAATCAACATTGCCACATATATTCTGTTCAGTAGAAATATAGTTGAACTTAACGTTGCAAAAACAAAGGAAGTAAATTTCAAAACAAAATCAAAAGAAGAAAAATTGGGTTATTTGGTTGGTTACCTCAAAGCTGAAGTTCCTGTAGGCGTCGTTGTTGGGCGTCCTGGCGGTGACGGTGAGCAGCGCCGAGAACGCCTTCCTCGCCCGCGCGTTGCGCTCGTCCGAGTCGTCCCTCACGTACCACGGGTTGTGGCGGTTCATGCTGCAACACACCACCTCGTCACTCCTCTCCCCCGCGCCCTCTCATTCCGCTAATTACGGATTTGATCCTCTCAATTAACATCAATTGTCCACAGCTGAACGCCGGACATAATTCATTCTTTTTAACACTTATTTGTTACAAGGGTCCTTTACTACAATATCGTTACGAAAAAATCAAATATTCCGGCAACTATGGAACTGGATATACTTTTTTACATTTATGACATCCAAACTATATTTTTGGCAAAATTGTCCTATATGTACACAGATCTAATTGTGAACAAGATAATAAATAACAATGTTTTAGATAATTTTCTCAATTATTTTTAAAAGCTTTTATTATTTGAAGTAAAGTAAACTGAATTACCAACTTTATAACAAGTTTTATTTTTATATTTCTCTTTACTATTAGAACTATTAGAATTTAATAAAAGATGAGGTAGGTATACGTGGCGAAATTTAATTTATAGTTTGAAAGAAACTATATTAATTCTCTTATGAGATATACAGTATTGTTCATTTCTTACTAGAAAATTATAGATGATATGTCAAATAAAGCAATTTTCAAACTTTAGTATACGAAATTGCTGCATTTCTACATAATAAACTAACCACATTTTTGTAAAACGAAAACATAACTTTCTATTACATTTTTATTCAATCCATATATTTTATCAAATTTTGCCTGACGTTCTAACGAGAGAATATCATTAATAGTTGTAAAATTCAGCTTTCGAAATAAATGAATCAATAAAAAATACGACCTTTTAATGTAAAAAGGTATGTCGAGAGAAGATTGATGGTTAAATTTCTGGAAATCGCAGCAGTTAGCTGGCTTGTGATGAAAATCTCCAGCGCTGAGGAATGCAGTCTACTAAGTGGCTACTACCTTAGTACCGTTGCGGTTTTATATCAGGGACTAAACATAATCGTCAAAATTAGTGTCTACCCAATTTTTCATTGTTTAAATTGGTTTAAATTGCTACTCATTATTTAAATATCCTTAAATTACCCCTCGCGCATTAACGATTATTTTCAAAACATCGTGAATAATAAAAGGCATTTTTATTTAATAAAGTACACCTGATGCAGTAGGCTTGCTTACTCATTTTATTAAAAAAAACCTCACAACAAAAAATACCTACGTTAAAAGCTTGTAGTGTGTTCATGGAACTAATATTGAACTGAGACAGGTAAATTAAGATGTCTACAGATTAAGATGATCTTAATGCAGAGGATCATCGATTGTTCGAACACCCCTCGTTCCCCGATTGTTTTGGATTTTATCCCTTTTTGTTCTAAATCTCTCTAATTTAGGGTACGCAATCCCAAAAATATCATTAGAGGTTCTTGAACTTAAATCTCAATGATGCATTCTTTTGAGCGCGTTGACTAGAATGTAGCCTTCTTTTAGGAAAGCTACATCCTGGAGCCTAATAATCCCCTGAAATTCGTTCAAATTACCCACTTTTATACAGTGTGGGCCCCCTATCGGCGCGTGGCTCGGGCTTGGTGGGTATAGGGGTAGATGCGTCACTGCCGAACGCCCAATCCAACGCCCTAGCATGTCGGAAATGAGCCTAACCTTCGACATGGTTCGTCAAGCCGCTCGATCCAACCTCACACCAACCGCCAACAAGCTCAGCAACATGGCCAAGCGTGTGTGGAGGCCTTGCTACTGTTTCATTCTTGATCGCGGTCAAATTTGTTTAGTAAAGTTACCTGAGGATGAAATACAGGGTTAACAAGAACGTGGATAGATATACTATTAGTTACTGGCTCTCTTGTTTTTAAAATCATCTTATCTGTAACTAATATGAGGGTTAGGCCTACAGGTTTCGTTGTAAGTGCATAATTTTAATTTATGATCTCTATTATAGTTAACTTTACCAGAATACAAACGAGGCCTGATGTTTTTGGCGGTCACCATTAAGTGATAACACGATCTATGACCCAGTTGTTTATTCTACTTAACCTGAATTTTTTCTCACCAAAATCGGCACTATTACCATTGATTATATATATTCTACAAGTGTATTGTCAATGCTATTACCTTCCGGAAGCTATACATCATTTACAGGCGGGACAATTTTTCAAAGGTCTACCACAACACCCAGCAAACAAATGTACCTGCCTATGCAACCTCCTTTTAAAATAATGAACAAGGCAGCACAAAATAATGAAATTTTATTGAATTTGACAGTGCCTGTCAAATAAATGCAAAATAAGTTTGGCCCTAAAAAATATTGTATTTTATAAAAAATTTAAAACTATTTTTTTTTTATACAATTACTGAAAATATTTAAGTTTACTTAAGTTTAAATATCGTTTACGTCTGTTGATAAGACTTTTAATAAGATGAAAACTAAACAAATTAATCAACTAAATGTAATAATTAATACCAAGAGATATGCAGTATTAATATTTTTGTTCTTATATTTTAATATGAGAACACAATGCGTTTTGCTTTTGCAAAAGAAACTAATTCGTATCAGACTTTAAAAGAAGCCAATAAACGAGTTGGTTTCTCTTTCTTGCTTTTCTATCCCGTAGGGGTTGAGTAATTTCGCCAAATACGTTTATTTATAGACTTCCTTTTTATATGGGCTCTTCACTCAATTCAAAATTGTTAAACTTCCAACTAATACACCTTACCAAATTAAAAGAAAAACATGCAAGTGCTGTTATTTATTTATTTATTTTAAGACTGAGAGAGGCTCTCTTTACTGGAAAGAAATCGAAGAATAAAAAAGTGCTGCCTTAGTTAAATGCACCTTTCAATATTGATAAAATATTCATTTTTGTTTCGTTGGATAAATTATTTTAGCTAAGTTTCTACTAACTTTGTCTAGATAATTAATTTCAGTACTAATCTCTATGTTTACTTTCACTGCACTAAGGAAGTTTAAGTCGATTCGTGTATTTTCAAGCGCGCCTTCTGTGATATTTAAGTAAAAGTGAAGGCGGACGATCAGATATGCAATGCTCGCTGTCTCGCACACCTCCAATGTAAATATTGTTGTTATTGCGACTCACCGACACATCCCGACTCATCTTACCGACGCGCGACGTCTTGTATGTTAAAACAAATTCAGAGCTGTTCTCAACTTGATCAAACCTTGAAACAAAAAACGTTATTTTGTTTTTTTTTACTTATGATTACTTACAATTGTCGTGCTTACTAACAGTAGAGATACTGTTCGGTTAAAAAATTACGTTTACATATTATTACTGAAATATAAAGTTAACAAAAGACATGTTCATCGATTGGCAGCAGAAGGGCGGTTTCCAAAACGTTTTGTCGTATTTTAAAAATGAAAAAACCTTTAAATATTATTAAATTGATTGTTGATTGATTGTTAAATTGTGTCGTGAGATTTATTCAAACTTCAAAATTTCATTTGCACTCACTAAGTTCTTCAAAGTTTTAAAGAGTTTTAATATCATTCTATAGAAGAACAACCTTCTGTTAAGTAGTAATAAATTCTCAAGCCCCTTGAATAACTTCTGAGTTTTAAATAGTTTTATTATAATTGTAGAGAAGAACACACCTTCTGTTAAATAATAATAAATCCTCAAGCACCTTGAATAAGTTATGTTCTGAGAATTCTGATTTTACTGACATATACTCGTATGACATTACCTCGTATGACTGTACCTCGTATGACATTAAATTATGACATTACTGAATACGAAATTACATGACATCGAAAACATGACATAGGTTTACATTTAAAAATTCTGAGAATCGATCCCATGACCTCCGCTTTTGGGAATACCCTGTATTTTAAAACGGTTTAAAATGTTTGTAGGTTGTTCCTTGAGTATATGAGCGGGGAAAAGTTTTGTCATCCTTGAATGTCAAAACGTTCGTTTTATTTCTGTTGTGGATGGCTTAGAAGACTTACCCAGTATATAAAAGCATATCTTGAAAATAAGTACACAACATTTTAGAGAGAAAAAAACCTAACATTTTCTACCATGCCGGAAGAAGTGTTAGTGTGTCTTTGACAAGCATGGAAGATGAACCTTTTCAGTTAATTTTTTATATAAAAACGGCTTAGCAAAATTCAAATCCAGCAGGTTTTTATAATATTTTTACAAGAAAAACTTTAATAGAAGGAAGACAGGGATATCGTACCAATTCATCCTTAAGAGGATATTTACAATTATTAATTTTGTAGATATCTACTTCTTACATTAATACAGTAATAAATATTTCCCACGAAATTTCATTTTATCTAAAACCATGATTACAATAAAAGAATTGCATTTCCGTGATAGGATTCCCACTGTGTATAATAAATTTCTAACAAGTAAGAGGATGAGTGGAGAGCCGTGTATGTTGGACGTGCGAGTTTACACTTGCGCTAGAAGTTTTATGTCGCTTTAAACTAAAATCACGCCAATAAATAATAACTAAGTTTTAGAGCAGTTTTAATTTCTGAACATCTTCAGACTACAGACTTATTTTAAGGAGGGTCAAGGTTGTTGTGGGAATGTGATTTTGTGTAAATGTATTTGCAAAATGATTATTGCAACTACTCTAGGTTCTTAATTAACACGTTGATATATTGTATAACTTAATGTCCAATTTACTCTATTAAGCGGAACTTTTTTTGAACGTTTCTATCTCAGATCACTTTACAATTGAATTTTTTTTCAAGTCTGATAAGCATTTAAGGAACATTTTATATATTCCTACATAGACAATGATCATAAATTCAAATAAAATCAATACATATGATAGCCATGACAACGTAAAGAGTATGGAAATAATGCAAGTACTTTACAAAAACCACAAAATTTTGAAAATCTTCATGCTCATTCTTCATGATATTCTTATGGATATTACTAAATCATTTCATATCTTGCTTATGTTGGATTTAAATATTGGTTTTTTGTATTTGATATTTGCTGTGTATGGAGGTTAGAGTACTTAATCATTAATGTTAGACAAATTGATCCAATTTTTTATACGGTACTAGTGGTTATACCCGCGGCTTCGCCCGCTGAAAGGATAACAAATGTTTGGTTCAATTATACGTTATTTGAAATGTTCAATTTTTAAAAATTTTGAAATAGGCTGATAACTTATCCGAACTATCAGTTTTTAAGCGCTTAATTACAAACTTAAGGTTGCATCTCGATCCCAGATTGACATGAGAAGATGAAACGTTTCCTCGATAAATTTTCCTTTTCCCCTCGAAAGAAATGAATTGGCTTGGCTACCATGTGCTAACACATTATAATTTTTCAGTTTAGCCTTAATTATACTGAAATTTCCTAGTTTATCTATTATTTAAGCCAAAAAATTGGGTTTCTAATAGTTTGAACACAAAAGTATCCACTTCAGGGTTCTGGACTCAGAACTTTCATTGCACCGCTCTACCCCTAAAACCTGTCGGCCAAATTGACATAAAAGAGCAAGAGGCATATGATATATAACTGATGGAAACAACCGACAATTTAAATACCGCAAAGGGTGGACTCTATAGAACTAACATGTGAATTTAGTATGTTTATTAATATAGGCCGCCAAAAACGGTAAGAAAAAATATAAAATTAATGTGTAGGCCGAAAGATAAGGAAACCTAATTCCCCAAAAATTTGTTCAATCATATTGGAGACTAGATTACTCGTCTAGCAGCTTGATGTGAAATTTTACGGTGGAAATAGTATATTTGTTTGAAATTAGCCCAAATCTCACTAGGCCAGCACGTAAACCCTCCAATTTTTTTTAATTCAGAAAACCCCCTATTCTATAAAAATAACGGAATGATATGTCCATGCAGAGTTTCAAGATTCTAGTCCGGATACTTCGATTGATCCGTAAAACGCGTAGCCTATGTATGTAGTATTTGACAAATGTATAAGATAACCGTAATAGTTTTATAAATTTTGTTCTTTTAGTAAAAGGGATTTCTATTCTTTTGTATCTGTGAATAATTCTAGAGACCGTCTATTGAAAGTTTGTAATCGTAGCTCAAAAAACTGAAAAGGCCGCAATTTTAAATTTTTGAATTTATCTTATTTCACCCTTTCCAGAGAAAAAATTTTAAATCCTTCATTAGTATGTATCTAGAGCCTATAAAGAATATTTGAGCCAAAATTCATTGCCCAAAGCCCTACATTGATCTAGAAAATAAGCTTTGAAAACTAAAAATGGCCACCATTTTGAATTTTATAATGTACTCTATTTTAGCCTTTTGAGAGATTATATTTTTAAATCCGCTCTTAGTGTACATCTAGAGCCTATAATGATTTATTGTGCCAAGTTTCATGTCCCAAAGCCCTATAATTTTTTAGAAACTGCGATCAGTGAGTCAGTCAGTCAACTGTTTTGGCTTTTATGTAGATAGATAGATAGATTACGGTAACATAAGCTATATTAGTAATAACTTAAATAGGGGGTTTTATAAATACTTTCATATTCACGTGATAGGTAGTGTTAAATTCAATAAGGGAATCCGATTTTGGAAAGTGATCTGATAGTTGCTCATGGGTGATTATGATTAAAAACCAATGAAGCCTCTTCAGTCTAATCTTTTTTTTCACTGTCCTATCATGTTTTTATTGATAGTTTTTTTTTAGCTTTATAGCTATTTCAACAAACAGCAATAGATGTTGAAACAGACTATTATTAATCACAACTTTATCAAAAGACGGTTTTAAATAAATTTAGCCATATTAAGTTTGAGCCCTTAAAAACATTTGTAAAAAAAAAAACTGAATGCAAATTACATTTTGTTTCTAATCTTTCAAACGAACACCACTTTTCGTTACTCTTTCGGCATAAACCTATTTTTAGCTCATGCGTTGCGGGGCAAAGGTTCCTTTCTCTTTAGTCCTAAAAAAATCGTTTGATGAAACTTTTTGGACCAAGACATCAGCAGTTATATACTGTCAGAATCATATAAGAAAATGAACGTAATTGTCAGGCGTAACTTTTTTGCAGGCTGTAGATATGTCCTGTTGTATTGCCTAAAGAAGGTTTTACTTCTTATTCATTTGCGTACATTTGACGTTGTTGTATGAATTAACCGCTTCATACAACACAATAACTGCTTTCAACAACACAATATGATGACAGGTTTATTCGATTATATATCAAGTATAAAATATCGTCATATGGGAAATATATAAAATTGTGCCCGTATCGTTCGTTCTTAATCCCGTCAATTTCCTTCTACTGCTAAATCGCATCGTTTCCACATAGATTACTCTACAGTAACAGTTTATTTTCAAGATTGGTACAATAAAAACGATCGTATTTTTAGGGTGAAACTACTGATACAAACAAAGATTAAAATAAATCAAACATAAAAATATACTCGTAATACGTTCTGCAGCAAGCCTATAATGAAAAATAAAGTTAATCACACGGGCCTAGAGTGATTTTTGGATCCTCGCTCATTTTCAGACATCCGCTGGGTCATCAAACTATAGCACGTTCGAAAGGCGACACTTGAACACCTAGAGATGAAATATTAAAATGTATTCAAATACTTCTTGGCTAAATATTTTACACATTATCTAAAAAAAATGCTGTAAATATAAAAATTGAATCCGTTTGAAGAAAATGCTATGTTCTATCAATAAGTCCCAAAAACTTATTTAAACTTGTTAAGCTGTGTTTAAACTTATTAACTTACTAAACGGTTAAACTAAACTGGTTTTAAAAATTATCAAAACTTATTAAAGCTTCATATGACTTTTTGAACTTAAAAGACTTATTTAAGCTTCATAGCCTTTTAATGCTAACTAGGCTTATTTAAGGCCTTAATAGATTAATAGATTAAAACAGTGAAAATAAACTAAGCAAAATCAAGGCTTATGTATCATAAACACAAGCCAGAAAAGCAATACCGGAAACAGATTTTTCTTTAACATAAAATAATTTTGTTTCGTGCTGCATTCGATCAAGTCGGATTTACTGACAATATCCGGAAATAGCTTCTAAATCCCTTATGTATACCTTAAGGTAGTCTTCCGTAAATGTGACTTAAAAAAATAAAATATATGCTTCAGATATTTAACACATTTAAACATTATAAATTTATTTGTGATCATTTATCGATTATTTATACTGCTAGTTTAAAATATTATACAATTTGTTTCATAACATTTTATTTTGTCTTCTGAATTTAGAACATTCTGGCGATAGGGTATCGGGTGTTACGATGTATTAAAAATTGGCTCTATAATAAAGCATAGTGTTATGTTAATTTTGTTAGTCTAGAACCCTGTTGTTTGGCCGAAATATGTTTTACTTCTTATTAATCTGCCACACGAATTCTAATGTCACATTAATTTATCAATTACATGATTTATGAAAAACGTTTAGAACATTTAATTTCTTCTAAGGTAATGGATATATTTTCTCAAGTAGTTTGTAATTTTAACTAATCCTTGTTGTGTAATGAAAATTTATGCTTTGCTCGAGAGTCTTATTAAGTCCCATTTAGCCAAAGGTAGTGGAAAGTCGTGTTGGGTTGTGTTGTAAATAATGTAGTACACTAATACTTGCTTACCCTTCCTGAAAAGACTGCTCATGGAAAAAACCCACAAAATGTTTAGTGAGAACGTAACAGTTACATTACATACCACTTACTTCCAGTTAATCATACATTGTAAAATAAAATAGTAAAAAAGTGATATACATATATATAATGCACATATATATATGATATTTATTTTAGTTGCATAAAATTAAGAAAAACTGTATCTGCTTCAGCAAAAAATGTTGTTAAAAGTTGTACAGATGTTTCACCTCAGAACTGTGACTGGTGTTTCGGTCCTGGACTTTCTGAATAAAATAAAATACGGAATGTTATAAATGTGTGTACAACTATGTTTTGGCAGGTAATACATATTGTTTTTGGCAAAAAATAAATAAATTCATTAAATTGTGGTGATGAAAAGATCCATCACCACAGCTAATTTGATTTTCCTTTTTTTTATAAAAGCAACAAATTATTAGGAAATACCTTATGAAATTTTCTATATTAAATTCAAATCTGTGCAACTAACCCTTGCATATGTTCTTAATTCGTATTTTCGTCCGATTTTTATGATCCTTATCACAATTTAAAGCCAATATAGTACTGATTATTCTAAGACCAAAACGACCTGCATATATAAATTACAATCGGATATATAAGAAAAATAGCCCTAAAACAGAAAAAAATATATGTGGATGAATTTTTATTTGAGCAAATATTTTTATCTAATAAAGGTTTTCAAAAATTGGTTTCAGCAATGCAATCATAGTAAAATTCTAGTTTATATCGGTGTTCCAAAACACTATCTTTTTATTTGAAAAACTGTTTATATCCAATATCGCGGATCAAAGATGGCAGCCAAAAATGAGTACCCCTTCAAAAAACTAACCACGTAACAGTATCAGGCGATGTTCTCGAGTCTGTGTCTCAAAAACGCACATTAAAAATGAAATGAAGTAGTTAAAGTCCAAATGTTAATTTATATCCAATAATTACCTATGAACGTTTTTGTTTTTACTTACAAACATCATAAGTCCTGAAACTAAAGACTACAAAGACATTTACCTGAAGTCCTTTACTCAACTGATATAGGGGAATAATGCGATCTGAGCACGCAACCATTTTACAAGTTTCCTCGAAACACGAAACCTCAGATAACATATTATCTTATGTAGACTAGATGCACAGTTATTAGGGACTTCTTAAGATAAGGAGAAGAAACATTACCTTCTCCCCCCCATACATAATATATGGAGAAAGAATTGTTTTTGTTAACATTTTGAAATTTAAATTATTAGTGGATATATTCGATTTGGTGCTACCTGAATCCAAAAAAGTGATTTTTGGGGCGTGTCTGTCTGCCATGTGTTTGCATGTAAACAAAGCTAAAGACGATACCAGTGGTCCGATTTTCATTAAATTCTGCATGTAGTCACAAATCCATGATATCTCCAGGTTTTTTGTTTAATTTTTTTTAATTTTAAGGTTATTTACCCCATAAAAAAACTACATAAATCCGAATTTCTCAAAGACGTCTCTAACGATTTTGAAAAAATTCACAGTTTGTGGTGCTTAAGATATCAAACAAAATGTCACCACCCCCATTTCTGATAAAATTCTGGTTCAGATGTTATATGGATTTGTGTAAAAAAATTCAAATATTTTTTAAATTTACTTAAAATCATAACAATTAGTTAAATATACTTGCAACCTATAAATTTGGCTTTAAAAGAAAAATAATCCAGTATTTTGAATAATATTAGTCTACGTCAACTGGTTGCAGGGATAATTTATATTTCAGGGTAAACGCAGTACGTTGTCTATTATTATTCTTAAGGCAAATATTGAAAAACCGATATCTCCGTTGATTCCTAACCGATTTTTATAAAATTTGGTATGTATTTGTGAGATGATTAATTGTCCACTTGTTTTATTTCATTACATATTTTTTCTTGTCTTAAGTAAATAAGGAAGAAAGTATGTGTCAGTTTCCTAATGCCGTTAATTTTAATATGTATAAATAATTTACATCAAAATTTACAAATATCAATAAAACAATACATTAAAGTACATTTAAGTATTGTCTTGCTGTAGAACATTTCCTGATCTCAATCTTAAAAGGGAATACTAGGCTGTATACAATTCCTGCGTTTATCTATTCAATTAAAAAAAAAACATAAATTAACTACACACGGTAAAGTAATATGATCCTACAGTATTTATTTCTCTAAGCCACGTTAGTAATTAAAATCATTTTTATGGGTGCTAATTCCAATTTTTAGTCATTATTAAAACTATTCAAAATAAATGTTTTAATCGATAAATCTTATTTAAAATAAACTTTTAACTGTACAACATCTTTAAATTGTACAGATTAATGCCCAAGTTTAGCGTGAAACGTTTGAAAAGCTTTTATGTAGTGGGCATAATTTAAAGGACGTAATTTACTTGTATCAGGTAAGAGGATTGTTAGCAGCTAAGCTTGTTAAGGTGTTAGGTCAAACTTACCGAGCATCTAACAGGTGCACTTACAGTTTATGTCGGGGAAATATTTCAACCTGCTTTATTACTGCCTCTGTCGTGTTTTATCTGACATAAAAACAACTCCTATTGCCAATCTTCTTGTAAACGATGGGTATTGATTACTATTCTTACATAGATGATAATAATCATTTATCCGCCTATGTCTTTTACATGGGTTGTAAATGGGTCAAATCTTTAAACAACTTAAACATGAATTGTGCGATAGACTACCTGTTGAACAGCTCGATGTTGAAGAAGACGTACTCGCCGCTGTCGATCATGTTGAGCTCCTCCGCCGCCAGCATGATCTCGCGCACCGTCAGCGGGTCCGCGCACACCACCATGACTGTAACAAACACCACCATGACTGTAACAAACACCACCATGAATGTAACAAACACCACCGTACTGTAGTCACATACCATCTCGACTGCAACATTCACCACATGATCACGCGCACCGTCAGCGGGTCCGCGCACACCACCATGACTGTAACAAACACCACCATGAATGTAACAAACACCACCGTACTGTAGTCACATACCATCTCGACTGCAACATTTACCACATGATCTCGCGCACCGTCAGCGGGTCAGCGCACACCACCATGACTGTAACAAACACCACCGTACTGTAGTCACACACCACCACGACTGTAACAAACACACCGTACTGCAGTCAAATACCACCTCAACTGCAACAGTCGCCACCGTACTGCAGTCACATACTACCTCAACTGCAACAGTTACCACATGATCTCGCGCACCGTCAGAGGGTCCGTACACACCACCATGACTGGAACAGACACCTCCGTACTGTAGTCACATACTATCTCGATGCAACAGTCACCACCGTACCGTAGTCACATAATACCTCGACTGCAACAGACACCACCGTACTGGGTTATACTTCCGCAGAAGGGTTACACTTAATAAGGGAAGTCAGTGGGAAACCTGCAATGTCTGGAGGGGAACTATTGAGTGATAATCATTACCAAATTACAAAATAAATTTCTTGAAACCTTACTTGACTCTTAAAGGGTTTCTAATAAACATCAATTAGATCACATATCATAATATAGTCAGCTAAGTTATGTTGAGATGAAAATAATGGGCAAAATATTTCAGTTACAGTTTGGTTGGTTATAGTTCAGTTAAATCTGATTTTAATTCAATAATAGTCATATTCATACAAGAATAATTCAATTTTAACTAACCTTAAACTTATTTTATAAACTTTGTATATGTTTGCATCAGTTGTACTTTCATTAATGAAGTTTCTATGTATTGGGATAATACTTGTAACAGACATTTTGTCTACACTTTGAATCAGCAATTAAGTTAGTAAATAAAATTTCTGACAAATAATTTTAGCACTTTTATGGGTTGTAAGAGCAAAGCATTAAAATATATAGGAAAACAAAAGTGACAAACTTATAGTTAATGGCGTAACCCTTCTGCGGAAGTTGCACCCCGTACTGTAGTCACATAAGACCTCGACTGTAACAGACACCACCGCACTGTAGTCACGTACTACCTCGACTGCAACAGACACCACTGTACTGTAGTCACATACTACCTCGACTGCAACAGACACCACCGTACTGTAGTCACATACTACCTCGACTGCAACAGACACCACCGAACCGTAGTCACATACCACCTCAACTGCAAGTCATCACCGTACTGCAGTCACATACCACCTCAACTGCAACAGTCACCACCCTACTGCAGTTAAATACAACCTCAACTGCAACAGTCACCACCGTACTGTAATCACATACCACCTCAACTGCAACAGTCACTACATGATCTCGAGAACCGTCAGCGGGTCCGCGCACATCACCATGACTGTAAAAGACACCACCGTACTGTAGTCACATACCACCTCGACTGCAACAGTCACCACAAATTGGCACACTACCACCACAGCTGCAAAAAACCACTATTACCACAAAAACTGCAAAAGCCAACACAAATTTTCACACCACCATTACTGCAACAGCTACCACTACAATCCTACCACTTTTGAGCAAAAAAACTTAAAAATTCTGTTTTCAAAAATTTCCTCTGGCCCTAAAACATTTTTATTGTTGTCATATTTAAACGAATTTGGGTTGAGTTTATGAAGCACTTTGGCCTGCAAAATATTATACATGTTTTTCTATTATTAACGAAATGGTGTATACAAATTTCTTTGAATGAAAAAAGGGAGGAAAGTGTCATAGTGTCTGTTTTATCAAGGCTAATTAAAATTTAACACGTAAGATACAACTTCCACAAAGCAAATAACTGGCAGGTAGAGAAAGTCAATTTAGAAGTTTATCCAACGTGGTTAACTTGAGAAACTCAATTAGGAAGCAAGGTGGACATGTGAATATTACATTGGCTATTCTATGACACAATGCTAATATTGTGGTGTTATACTTAGGCGAATGACAAATTTACAAAATTGTAAAATTTAAAAGTAACGTATTCAACTGACAGCATCAACTAAAATCAAAGACTAAACTGTGAAATATAAAAAAAATTTAATATCGTCTTGACTATTAACTAATTTAACTAAAGACGTTATTTGTTCTAGAGAAATATTGTTGGCAAAGTCTTTATCCTCAAGGAAAGTGTCGATAGATACAAAAGTTTATATGATACCTTCTTTGAATTGCAGTCGGTATTGATAATAAACTAAATTAAAATATTGAATTAATTTAATGATGAATATCTCAATTATGACTTTTATATACCAAAACAACACATCTCTCCTCAATGGTGAATAGAACTAATTGACTAAATAACAACACGGACTTTCATTTTCTCACCTTCATACTACAATATAAAAAAGTTAATGGCAGAGTTTTCTGTTAACCTCTGATGGAGGTAAATTGATCGAAAAATTCAAGTTTTTTTTAAATGTGATATAAGGGGAGAAGGGGTTTATTGTATATATAAAGTAAATATAAAATAAATAGTTTCCAGCAGCATACTCTTATTGGGGCTTAGTCTAATTGTACAAATGAAAACATTCAGCCTTCCGACATAGCTGTGTCATCTTCGCAGTAAAGACTGAAGAATCGAACTGACAAAAGAATCAGCTAATTCTTATTAGCAGAACCGTTCTAAAATCTATTTGTCAAAATTATTAAAATAAAATTACATGATCCTATGAATTGTTTCCAACAAAATTTGACCGAGTACTATTTCCCTTAAAACAACGAACCCCCTTAAAACCCATTGTAAGGTTTGATTTAAGGTGACATAAGGTTAAGCATTCATGAAATGTTTATGATTTTGACAACATCACAATCTTCTATCGAATGAAAAAAATGAGGTAGAAATAATTAGCCGCGATACTTGATGCCATGTGACAGGCAACAGATGCCGGGTAGATACGTACGGGCCGCATCTATAATCATATAGCTCAATTCCTTTATGTTTACATGTCGCATTGTAAAATAAAAACAAATCGATAATAGTTGTTTCCATCAAAGAAATCTCGTTATACTTGTTTTTCTTACTCATTAAACCCAAGTAAAGTAGATTTTCCGTTAAAATTAAATTTTGTATTGGTGCTTTTAAATTTGCTTCACAAGCATAATTACAATTTCTTCCTTTTTTTGTTTTACGACATGAGGCATGATAAAGAAACAATTCCTTCTTAAAAACTACGATTTCAGTATCATTAAAATATAACAAAGTTTTCATATTAAAATAGTTGGCGGGGTCATAGTCTGTGGCGATTTTAACGCCAAAGCCGTGGAATGGGGTTCCCCGCGGACCGACACTCGAGGTCGTTACGTCCTCGAGTCGGCTGCCAGGTCGGGCCTCTGTATCCTCAACACGGGCGGCATTTCCACCTTTCGCCGTCCGGGGTGCAGAGAGACGATCCCTGACATATCCCTTGCCTCCGAAGGGATTGCCCAGCGGATCTCCGACTGGCGTGTCTGCGAGGACTACTCCTCCAGCGACCACCAGGCGATCCTTTTCAAGGTCCTTCCCGAGGGTGCGCGCTTGCGCGCTGAACCTGCTCCTCTGGCTCGACGCTGGAACAACAGTCGTCTGAGCAAAGAAACTTTTTTAAAGACCAGAGCATTGTGAATTTCACAAGCGCCGAAGATCTGGCCGCATCGACGATGTGACTCATCGCGACCGCGTGCGAGCAGTCGATGCCCGGAGTTTTCCACCGCCACAGGAAGAATTCGGTTTACTGGTGGACGCCTGAAATCGCGGAACACCAGAGAAGATGCCTTGGTCTCCGACGAGCTGCGCAGTGAGCCAGGAACCGCCCTGATGCAAATACCAGATCGGCTGAGCACAGAGCGGCCCGGCAAGAGCTCCACGGTGCCATCAACCGGAGTAAAGTCAAGTGCTGGAAACAGCTGTGTCAGGATATCAACAACGACGCCTGGGGGACGGGCTACAAACTTGTAACCCAGAAGCTAGGGGCTCGCTCACCACCTGCGGTCATGGAACCACAAGCCATGGCCGCCGTCGTCGATACACTGTTTCCCAGCCACCCAGCTCGGCCAGTCAGGGAATTCGGAGAGGTAGGCGCCTTCCCAGCTTTCCGGGAAGAGGAACTTACCGCCGCCGTCCGATCCCTGCGATCCCCAGGAGAGCGCCCGGTCCCGATGGCATTCCGTCGGAGGTGCTCAAGCTCGCTGCGGAGGTGAATCCAAGGCTTCTGCTCGACATGTTCAACGCTTGTCTGGCGGAAGGCGTTTTCTTCTCCTCATGGAATGTAGCCCGCCTTGTCCTTATCCCCAAGGCGAAGAGAACACCGGGGACCCCTTCTTCTTTCCGACCCCTGTGTATGCTCGACACGGCCGGGAAAGTGCTCGAAAAGCTCTTGCGCGTCAGGCTGACCGAGGTCATCGTCTCTGCGGGGGACTTGTTCCCGCAGCAGTACGGCTTCAGATCCGGTCGCTCTAACATCGACGCTATCCAGGAGGTAGTTGAGGCAGTGCGGAGGGCGGAGGACCACAACCACTGGTCGCGCCGCGTGGTCCTTCTCGTCACGATCGACGTGAAGAACGCTTTCAACTCCGCCAGGTGGAGCGATATGCTGTGGGTGCTTGAGAATACGTTCCAAGTCCCCTCCTACCTCCTGCGTATGATAGAAGCGTATTTGTCAGACCGCGTTCTGTTGTACGACACGACCGAAGGTCAGCGGCGCATTCCCATCACTTCCGGGGCTGCGCATGAGTCTCTCGGACCCGATCTCTGGAACGTGTCCAACGACAGCTTGCTGAGGCTAGACATGCCCGATGAGACCCGCCTCGTTGGCTATGCTGACGTCGTCGCTGCGAGGAACGTCGAGCAGGCAAAACTGAGGCTCAGCGTAGTAATGGCCAAGGTCAACGGGTGGATGCAAGATCACGGCTTGTCCCTGGCTATCAGTAAGACAAAGATCGTCGCCCTCACCAAAAAGAGGATTAACACCGTGTTCCCGGTGCAGATAGGTGATGTCGCACTCGAGACTAAGCCTGCTGCAAAGTACCTGAGAGTCATGGTCGACAGCAGACTGTCTTTCGGCGAGCAGATCCAGCGCGCCGCCGACAAAGCCGCTAAGGGTGTCGCTGCCCTTGGTAGGCTTATGCCCAATGTCGGCGGTCCTCGCTTCTGCAAGCGCCGCCTGCTCATGACTGCCGTCCAGTCAGTCTTGCTGTACGGGGCAGAGGTATGGGCTCACGCACTCGAGAAGCGAGTCTTCCGAGACCGGCTTGCCCGAGTCCAGCACCGAGGAGCTCTGCGGGTCGCTTCAGCCTACCGCACAGTCTCCGAGCCTGCTGTGATGGTGATCGCCGGAGTCATCCCCATCCTCTCCCTCGCGAGGGAGAGGCAGGCGATTCACCGGAGGAGGCCTGAAGTGGGCCGGGAAACAGCTGCCAGGGAAGAGCGCGATCGCAGCTTCGACTCTTGGCAGCGCGACTGGGAAACCGAGCCGAGGGGATGTTGGACCTTCCAGCTCAAACCTTCCGTCCGACCATGGGTGGAACTGCAGCACGGCGAGGTCGATTACTACGTGACCCAGTTTCTTTCTGGGCACGGGTACTTCCGAGCCTATCTGCACCGGATGGGCAAAGTCGCCAGCCCGGACTGTCTGTATTACCCCGGCATCCAAGACACGTCCGAGCACACCTTCTTTCAGTGCGACCGTTGGCACGTCCGCCGAGCCTCGCTTTCATCTGAGATCGGCGTGGTCACCAGCCCAAACAACATCGTCGGAGCTATGCTCCAGGGAGAGGGCAACTGGAACTGTCCAGCACTACGTCCAGGCCATTCTTTGGGCGAAAAAGGTCAACCTCAGTCGGCCTTAATCCTCAGCTTTTCCCCAAGGAGGTTGCCCTAGTGGCGTAATATCAAAGGCCTAGCCCGAAGTAATGTGCGAAACAGTTCCAGGCTAGTGTCCTCGGTGCCGAGGGGAGTGGTTTAGAAGGTAGTTCACGGGACATCGAGCTCGTGGGAGTCGGACAATACTGAGGGGACAGTGAGCCTCTCAGTGTGCATAAACGCATTCCACCTCCTACCCCCCCCCCCAAAAAAATATTAATAATAATAATAAAATAGTAATAATAGTAATAGTACGTTTATTTATTAATCGCCATATACAGTACAGTACAGTCTTCACACATGATAGACATTTCTATTAAAACGTTTTCTTTGCTTGGTAATCAACATAACATTTTTTAGCTACATTCTGTGCTTTACCTCTTCTTTACAGGTATAATCTAGTAAAGAGTTTTTATTGTAATATAGTATATTATGAGAGAAAAAAAACAAAAAGCAATCACGCAATGGACGAGTAAGGAAGAAACAAAAAGCAAGAAAGCCCATCTATCTAAAGTGAGACAGTTTGTTGATGGATGAAGGCTAATTCAATAAAACATGCATCGTTAAACTTGGTCTGCCTAAGCATGATGAATCCAAATCTGGAACAGATAGGCATTTTAGTTTGATATTAGTATATAGTTTAAAATTCCTGAAAATAATGAAGCCACAAACAATTATTGGAAGTCATTTTTTTTTCAAAATAACCTAGAAAAGTCAACGAAAGCTGGGATTGGGCTTTAATTAATGGAAAATTTATTTCAATATAATCAAATATATTCGTCAATTGAATGCTAAAGATGGCTGTAATGTTTTAAAGTGTGTATTGACCTCGATTCTGTGAAAATTATTTTTAATAACGAGTTCTTTGAAATAAGTTGAAACATAAATAAGTTGGGTTTTGAAATAAGTTCCCCAAAAATAGCCCATTTGAAGCGGGGTCAGAGACGTAAGTCACGTCAAAAAGTGAATTATTTTTAATCTACTTAATCTAAGTGAGTTTGATTTTCCAACTTCCTGTATCCAATATAAGGGATACTCCACACAAAGCTAATTTGTCCACATCAAATTTTGAACATGCCTGCGATTTGGATAGGGGTGTTATATCAACGTATGATTTTTCCATGTAATTTTATAAATAATTGTTTCATAATAATAAAGTTATAACCAATAATTCGGTTTTTTTATTAGAGTTTCCCCTAAATATGTTTTGGGGGCTGGAGATAAGTGGTGATTCTAGCCGAAAAGATATATTTTTTGTGCTTCACAGGCACGTGAAGTTTGGTATTTATGACGGTAGCCGTTTAAAAGTAAATGGAATGAGGGTGTATACACATTAACTAAAATCTGTATAATTAACCTCGAAACCAACAATAGCAATGTAGTAGCTGCCAATAATGACATTTTTTCTGATATTCAACAAAAGACTGCATTGACAGTTACATTGTTCAGTATTGGACCGTGACTGATATGGTTCGTCACGCCTTTGCATGCCCAAGTTCGGCAAGTTGTATTGTTTCGTATATTTAACATCGATTAGGCATGTTTCCTCTTATCGTGCGATTAATAAAATGGGCAATGTAAAAAAATTGTATTTTGAAATATTTACACTCTGTCCTAATTCCTTTCCATATTGGAAAATAAAGAAAAAATCTGAGTAGTTAGTTGAAAGAGTAGCGACATATAATATATTGTGTAGCCTGTCATTTATCTTACACAACGTGGGTGATGGATGTGGTCTATTTTAACCATGTTTACTCCAAACCATTCCGACAAACATTGGGGTTGTTGATTAAAACACGACTAACAGTTGTAGGTGTTAGTTAAACACTAAATTTCAACGCTAAAGCTTTTAATTTTGTTTACATCATTATTCATAATTGCTTAAGAACTAATTTTATTATTCTTATTAATTCTTATTAGCAAAGCTCGGTAAACTAGGTTACTTTGGACAGTGTATTTGTATTGACCCTTACTTCCAGTTTCTACAATGAGGAAACTGATTTGTTTCAAGAATAACTTTAATGATTGCCAAATTCAACCACATTCATTGTCCTACAAAGCAAGAAATGTAAATTTTAAAAATCACGGAATTTTAACGCTGAATTCAGACTCTGTCGTTATAAATCTAACACTTGATTGTAGATATACCTAGATTTCTAATACTTAACCACATAAAGAGTGAAATAACTGCAAAAACTAAAGATAAATGCAAATCGGTCTCCTGCATTCATTTCTCGTTAACATTGCATATTCTTCTTACTTCAGGCAAATTAATGGCATCAGATCAGAGTTGGCACTGCTTAAACCTTAACGAGAACTCGATCCATAGCTCAAATGCCAAATGCTGATGTTTCAATAGAACCATGTTCTACATGAAAGCATTGACTTTAATAGCCCAGTCAAAAAACTTAAATAAATGGCCAAACCTATAAAAAAATCCGTTAATTTTGAAACTTTGCACAATTATTTAGAAGTACCGAAGGATGAAAATACCAAAAGTCCTGGAAAATATGTGGCGAGCTCTAGTGGCAATTGACGGAAACAGGGTACTTTTTTTGGGTTTTTGTAAAAATTTCGAGAACCGTTGGACGGAAGTGAACACGTTAAACGTGCAAAATAAAGCTTATTAAATTTGCTGCAAAAATTATTCTGTGCATTACCTTTGTGCTTAACGATTACCGAGCTATATGGCGCTAAAAATAATGTTTTTATTTGCAATTTTCCCCTAAAAATGAGCAAAATTTGGTTTTTATAGTTTTTAACGCATAAAATAAAATTATCTAATGTTGGTGGGCACAATTTTACCTCAGCTCAAAAAAGACAAACAATGCAGTAGCCTGAATCATTTATTTATGTCCATTGGTCACCGAGATAATGAAAGCGGTAAACACCCCTTACATTGTACCTGCGCAATCGTTATGGGAAATACAAAAAGTTTCTATATCTCGCTTATTTCGCAACATATCTTAAGAAAACTTGATTTGTGGCTTGATTTAGTTGAGGTATATCGTATTAAAGCCTAACATCCCCAACTTTCACATCTACATGTCAGCAAACCTGCATACTCCATTCTTCGTATTATTCGTATGCAGGTGAGTATGTAGGTTTGCTGGCACATACATGTGAAAATTGGGGATTTTATGCTTTAATAAGATATATCTCAACTATATTAAGTCACAAATCAAATTGTACCAAGATATATTGCTAAATAAGCGAGATATAGAACTTTTTTATTTCCCGTAAGGATAACAAAAGTACAATGTAAGGGGTGTTTACCGTTTTCATTACCTCGGTGACCAATGGACATACAGCAATGAGTCAGGGTACTAAGTTGTTTTTTTTAGCTGATTTTAATGGTGTCAAGAAATTAGATTTTTTATTTGTATACGTTAAAAACTAGAAAAATAAAATTTTGCTTATTTGTAGGGGAAAATCGCAAAAACCCCTTATTTTTATCGCCCTATAACTCGGTCACCGGGTGGAGTACAAAGAAAATATACAGTATCATTTTTGTAGAAAATGTAATAAGCTTTATTTCGTACACTTAACTTTTTTACCTCTGACCAACAGTTTTCGAGAATTTTACGAAAAACCAAAAAAAGTACCCTGTTTCATCAATTGCCACTAGAGCTGGCTTTATATTTTCCAGGACTTTTGGTATTTTCATCCTTAGGTACTTCTAAATAATTGTGCAGTTTCAAAATTAACAGAATTTTTTCCAAGTCAAACCCTGTTTCGACTAGACTATAAAGCCACTTCTTTGTTAATGTGCCCAGTCATTTAATTTTATGTTGTCTCAAACTTTTTACTCTTTTATTAACATTGCTTTAATCTAACTGCTTTAATAACAGATTAAACCGAAATAAAACATAAAGATTACAAAATATGGTTAAAGTTACTGCCTAAGTACATGACCTGCATTTCCATCTTCTTAACATTAAAAAGGTACACTTCACGGTTACGACGCATAAAATTGCCTAGGTAAGAGTCAAACATGCCATTCCTTCTTTTATAACTAAGAAAAAATTAAAAAACTGAAATCTTTGAACCACGTAACACATGTTGATGAAATGAAAAGATAGTGATTTACCTGCAATTGAGTAAATATATAGCTTCACATATAAGTTATCTTCAATGTTAGACCTCCTTAACGACATATTGGAATTTTCGAAGCATTTACCTACATCCACGTTACCTACCTGGGTACACGGCCAGATATATCGATCCTTCCTCTTTTCACTCCAAGTATTATCATAAGACTACACGTCTCACACGTCTTTCTCTAGGTTTGCCTGTTTCTCTAATAAAAACAATAGGATAGTAAAAGAAATCGACATTTTATCAAACGGATAAAACAGTAACCGACACTGTTTATTAAAAATAAGTTTTTCAATGCTTTTATTCGATTATTTATTTCAAATTGAAAAATATCGATTTTAACAAACATACTGCACTAACATAATGTAATCATTACTAATTTTAAGCACTAATTAATAAGAAATCAAGTGAACCACATAAACGCTGAAATCGGCACAAAGCCTTTAAAAAATTCTGACGCTCATTCTGAAATGCCTGAACTTAATAAAATAACTTACGAACAAATGTAAAATCTGTTTTACTTGAAACAAAAAGCGGTAACTTTACAGCGTTGGAAAAAGAGCCATCAAGTCATAAACCTGTTAGTGAACCATAAAACTGTTAAGTGTGCAGGCACCTCCCTTAGCATAAATGTGGAGTTACTCTCTTGAAAGTTCTAAACTTTTACTCTTAGCAGGTTATTATATTACAACAGCTTTGTAACAGCTTAAGAAAAGGAATATTTTAAAAGAACATTAAACAAGCGTTTCATGTCATTTTAATATATGTTTGTTAAAAGGAATATGTTTTTTTTTTTAATCTAAATTATATCCGGCTCAGGAGCTAGGCACGGGCACAAAAAGGTTTTCTTAAGCTATGTTGAAAGGTAAGCTGTTAGGTATACAGTATTCCAGTAAAAATAAAAATAAAATAATCAGATTCAAGGTATTCAAAGTTATAGCAAAAAAACAGAGGTTTATACATTTACTACGTTTTATTATTGGTATTGACATAAAGATTTACTTAAAACGTAAACAAATTGCATAGTATTATACGCCGAAGCAGACCTAAAGTAGCCAGTGAGCCAACGAGTGGGTTCCTGGAATTAGTAAGAAGGAGCTTTGAAAATGCCTTTTTCAAATGCCTTTTTTAGTTCCCATGCCTTCCTTGAAGACCCTGTAGCTTTAGGCCGTCCTTTATCTGTTCCACCTTGCTTATCTTCTCTTTTCCTGTATCCAACCAGTGAGGATGAAGTGATCCAGGTTACAAGATCTTTGAAATGTAGTAATTCTGCCGGTGTCGATGGCATCTCATCTAAACTACTGAAGGGTGTTGCACATTGCTTAGCTGGACCGTTATCTATCATAGCAAATCATTCATTTGCTGAGGGGAAGTTTCCTGGTGCCCTTAAAACTTCAATTGTGAAGCCCCTTCATAAAAAAGGCAGTAGGTTAGACAGAAGTAACTACAGACCCATTTCCTTACTATCAACGTTTTCAAAGATTTTAGAAAAGTTGTTTTTGAATCGTTTAAATTCTTTTCTCAATGATCATAAAGTCCTTTTTGGAAAACAATTCTGATTTAGGAAACATTCTTCTACTATAGACGCTATGTTTAGCTTCATATCAAATGTGTCAAGATCATTAGATGAGCATAATCATGTTTTTGGAATATTTTTGGATTTAAGCAAGGCGTTTGACATGGTAAATCATAAATTACTCTTGAAAAAGTTGGAATTTTGGAATTAGAGGCAATGCTCTAAGATGGGTTTTCTCGTATTTAGAAGGAAGAAACAGGTTGTGGAAGTGCCATTTTTGGATAGTAAAGGGTGTGTATCATCAAGTGAAATACTTGTTACCAGCGGGGCTCCACAAGGCTCCGTGCTCGGACCAGTCCTTTTTCTGTTATTTGTTAATGACATCAAATCGAGTGTATCAAATGTTGATCTTTGCCTTTTCGCTGATTATACGTCATTGAACATCAGTAGTGGTTCTCGTGAAAATCTCGAGATTGAGTCTTTCATCCAAAGCAATTTTCATGTCCAGTGGATGGCAGAGAATAACCTTTCTGTTAATACCGGAAAAACACTTTTCATGGATTTTAAATTGCGAGATCCTCTTGGAGACACATCTACATTGCTCTTAGGTGACAATGAAATTCAATCTTGCCAGCAGGCAACTTTTTTGGGTTTGACCATTGATCCTCGCCTCGATTTTTCAGAACACATCCATAAAGTTTCACGTAAGATAAACAGCTGTATTTTCATTCTTCGCAGGTTGTCCAATTTCGCAAACACCCAAGTTCTACTCACTGCCTATTATGGTTGCCTTTACCCTCACCTTAGTTATGGTATTGCAATTTGGGGAGCCGAGTCATCGAGGACAAAGTCCCTATTCGTTTTACAGAAGAAAGCGGTTAGGTTGATTTTTGGACTTCGGAGAAATGATTCATGTAGAGGTGTTTTTTCCACTAATAACCTGCTTACATTTAGTTGCTTGTATATATATGAATGTCTTTCTTTTTTCTTTAAAAACAAACATTTCTTCCAACTTCGAAATAATAGTTGTTACGACCTTAGACATTCCTTGGCGTTAACCATTCCACATCATAAAACCACATTTTTTGAAAAACAGACTTTCTTCAATGTAGTCAAACTTTTTAATTCCCTCCCGAATTCCATTAAATCCGAATCAATCGAGGCCAGGTTTAAAAGAAAGTTACGGTATTTTTTGGTTTCCAAGGAGTATTACAGTGTTCAGGATTACCTTACTGATAATTAGGAGAGATTTGTTTTCATGTTATATGTAAGAATCATATACATACATTGAATTTTTTTATCATTTCTGTACATTTTTATGACGTTTGTCCATGCTTGTTATGACCAAGTTTATGACAATAAAGTATTCTTGATTCTTGAAAACAGCTAACAATCTTAAGAGAAGTATTAATTAACGAATTTATGTTGAAGTCAGTTGGCGTGTAGCTCTTAAGGAGATGTGCTATCCCTTTGTATTTAATTGCCTGTACATTACATAAACATAATGGTATAGGGTATGAGTACTAGTTTAGCAAATTAAAGAACTATGTGACAACTGAAATGAGCATTTGTGACCTCATGTTAAATACAGGGTGTCTAATCTAAAGTGTCCCAAACGGATTGCGGGCAAACAAGTAGTCCTTCTTAGATAAATCGACATTATTTCCCCCTCAATCAAGCCAAAGGAATAACGTAAAAATGTTTTTAACCTTTTTAAGATACTGTACAGGGTATTCTAAAAACAGGGGTTTTGGGTTCGAATCTCAGAATTTTTAAACGTAAACTTATGTCATGTTATGCATCATTTTACAGCTCTAAACATGACCAATAGTTAAATGGAAACATAATCTTCTTATCTTTATTAATTTTAAAATAGCGGCCATTTTCGTGAACAATATTGATACTTATGGAATACCCTGTGTCTAGACAACAAAAACATTTTTCCTTCTGTTTAAAAATTGTTAATCTTCATAAACTCAGCTTTAATTTGATATCCAACATGCGAAAATTTAGAAAATTCCTTTTTTTGACATAAAACCTTATTTTTTAAATAGATGGTATCCCTGAAAATAAAAATTTAGAAATTACAGCATATGTGAACTAGCTCATCATTTTACAGGTCTTTTAAAGACTAGCAAGTTACCAATCTATACCTATCTCTTATCTTTGGCGGTTTCGTTGTTATAAACGGAAAACTCCATTTTCCCATGTAAAGCCTTTGTTAAATATGCAGTCCTCAAGAGATTGAAACTTGCATTAATTCATATTTTAAGTAACGCACATTTAACATTGGCTCTATATGGGAAAATAGAGTTTTCTTTTATAACTACGAAACTTCGATCCAAAAATAGGAGATTAGTATAATTGAAAAGTTGTTAGTCTTTGCAAGACTTGAAAAATAATGTCCTTTTTAACATATGCTATCATTTAAAGTTTTTGATTTTCAGGGCTACCAACGTTTAAAAAATATATAACGTTCTGTCAAAAACTTTTATTTTCTAAAGCCATGTTTTATAACAAATGGAAGCTGAGTTTACAAGGATTAATAATTGTTAAACAGACCGAAACATGATTTTTGGTTCTCGAGATACAGTGTATTCCGTAAATACCAATATTTTCCATAAAAATGACCGCCATTTTGAAATCTATATTTATAGGTGAATTCTGTTTGCACCAAATTGTTCGTCTTGCTTAAGCTTTAAAATGATCCATGACATGATATGTTTACCTTTAAAAATTCTGAGATTCGAACCCACGCCCCCCAGATTTAGGAGCACCCTGTATTTTAAAAACTTTTTTACGCTGTTCCTTGAGGTTTATTTAATGGGTAATGATTTTATTTAATCTATGTAGGGGTACTGGTTTGTCCGCAATCCTTTTGAAATACCTTAGGTGAGACATCCTGTATATGACTTGTTGTTTAGTAGCTGTGGTTTATTTCGATTTAGTAATTTGTGGTTTTCTTTGTAAAACTAAATAATTTTAAGTGCGTTCCCCTAGATAAATTATCATTTATTAACGCAGTAAATTGATAAAATCGACAGTAAGCTACGTCGCAGTTAGGGGTTTAGTTGCTTTTAACAAGGTGAATTGTGACGATATGGTAGTCTGCATTAGATAATAGCCTGTTGGCTATTTTTTCTACCATGACCCCACACGTCACAATCGAAACCTTGTTATTGGTATTGATAAAACTGTGTCCAATTGTCGCGTCGGGCCCAATTGCCTTTAAGACCACGTGACACGTTAACGTAATTGAGATATAAATTAAAAGAGATTAAAATTAATTATCTTGTCGAATTAGAATCTTTGGCTATTGCAATAAAAAACTAAACTTTGAGTCTATAAAAAGGCAATTTTTTTACTGTGTTGCAATATTCTAAATAATAAGCCGTTGATATTTTATACAGCGATGAATAAATTAAGTGCTCTAAATGGGTTGAACGTTACAACTGAGACATACCATCTAGTTGAAATAATGAGAGCTGGCAACATAAATATACGTTTTATATTTATTTATTCAAACCCTCGTTCTTGTAATAAGACAATGTACTGAGCATTACTACAAAGTACTACCCAGAATTAGACCCTTCGTTAGTTCATGTAAAATGCAATGCCAACTTTTAAACGAAATATTACTGTAAGGGTAAATAAAATTGCTACGAATTTGAACGTCACTACATCCGAAAAGCTGTGTTCTTTCGTGAAACTCCCTATTTGGTAAATAATGAAAAATACACAGTCGGATTTGTTTTTAAAGCTTGCAGCCAAAGCTTATTGTTCCGCTTGTATATTGTTTGCTAGCAGCTTTCGTAATTAACCTTGTACGGTCATCTGAACACCCTTGATTTTATTTTTCTTAAGTATTAAATTGAAAATCTCCAAAAGCAACTTCAAAAACGATACTAAAAAGTGTTTCGAGAATTTCAATATCATGAGCTGTTGGGTATTTCTCTTTAATTTCCGGATGAGAAAGTTTACGACTTGCTTTATTGCGTCACGTGGAAGACATCGGCCCTTGCCCGCGGAAACTAGGCCATCCCAACACTGGGCCAAAGTAGACATTTACCCAAAATACTATTTTACATGCAATACTAAGTGAAGGAGTGCCGTAAGTATAGTGCAATAGTTTCTACATGATTAAAAAAAATAATTGTACCCTCCTTATTGATATGGAGTCATGCGATAAACCGGCAACCAAACAATCATTTTTTATCAATAGGATTTCTCTTCACTGTTGGATCCGTTGGGAAGGTATTGTTCCGTTGAACGCGGGGCAACGCGGGGCCATGGTTTCGGCAAGTTACCATCCTCAGCCATCGTTAGCAGCCAGAAGAAGGTAACGTGCCGAAACCATGGTCCCCCGTTCACCCGTGCGTTCGACGGAATCCAAGAGGAAAGAAGATTGTAGAAACAGCACGGAAATCGTATCAGAAGAACTGTATTATTTGTTTTTCATCCAACTGTATATTTTTGACTGCTTTTCTATTAATTAGACTAGTAAAGTCAAAGTCAAAGTCAAATAATTTTATTGTTAAAGACACAAATGTGCATTACAATCGTCAATAGTATATATATTTATACACACAATTAATACACAATGTAATAAATTTACTTATAATAAAAACATTTTCTAGGAGTAATATTCCTCCAAGCTGTAACATTCCTTAACAATGAGAAACTCTTTTAATTTGTTTTTAAATCTGATGGTGTTTGTTTCATTTTTTAGGGATGATGGGAGGTGGTTGAAAAGCTTTATGGATGAATAATATGTCTGGTGCTGGTAAAATGTTGTTCTGTGCTGAGGTATTGGTAGGCAATTTGTTTTTCGGAGATTACGTTGAGATGGAGGTTGATGAGGGAACAGACCAAAGTTATTTCTCAAAAATGTCAAACAACTGAAAATATAAAGTGATGGGAACGTCAGGATATTGTTATCCCTAAACTTGCCCCTGCATGATGTCAATCTACGATGCCCAAGTATAATTCTTAAAGCCTAGATAAGCTTGTGGATCTGAAATTACCATAATTTTACTGAATAAATTTAAATATGGTATTAATCAATAATTTATAACATACAAATCTCTGTAAAAAAATCAACTAGCCACCCTATAAAGAACTAGTCATAGCCTTATCTCACTGACTTGGGCGTGGGGTTTATTGGTTGCTGTAGTTTACTGCACTTCGGAACTACCACTTTATTCGTTGTAAATAACCCCTTGAGGTTGGCATAGGCTGGATTTCATTTATTAGAATGTGCGTTATTGTTCGTATTTCAAACAACAAATCCGACCGTAGCGAATTGTGGATTTAACATTATAGGATCAATAATTAAGATTGATTATTAATACAATGCTTAAAATAACTGATTATATTGTAAAGTATTAACAAAGAAACATTTTTAAACATTATTGAATAGTCTTTAACATGTCTAATACATGATGATTCTAGGTATCTTTAGAGGTCATTAGATTTCTGATGGTTTATTTTTCAACCAGATAATTTAATTGTTTAATTAATTTGTTATTTATTATTTTTAATTACTGCTAATGAGAGTTTTGCTGCTAATGAACAAATACTGACATGTTGAAAGGGTTGAATGTTTACTTTATTAAAAGATCCATTCAAGACCAGATAACGACAACAAATTCTTGACACCAATTTTAAAAATATATTCCATACACGTGATTTAGTATTAATGAGTTAAAACCTTTAAGCAAACGCGTGACTACTATTAATTATTAACCAAACTCATTGCTGGATCGACTGTTTATGAGCAAAACATCGAAAAACAAGAAACATAATAACAATGATGTTCATTATGATTATAAACAAACCATACAGAGGAATGTATACAGAGGAAGGTGGAGGGAAATAAATTTCATTAAAAAATTAAACTACGAGTTTGTAAAACTTCGAAATTGTGAACTGTAGCAGTTACAAAGGGAAAAACTTCACAGCACCAAAACGGGTTAACCTAATTATGTATCGTAATTATGTTTAATTATTTATAAAATACTTTTATATTCTTATTTAAAAGAAGTGAACAACATAGATAATAAAATAATCATCAATTGTTTAGGTGATAATGATCCATGTCATTACCTGCTCTGTACATTACGATTTACTGAAGCCGATCAATAAAGTCGTAAAACGATCTGCGAGTCATAAACACAAAGCCAAGTCTGCCGTATTTGTAATGAAACTAACATTTATATTTAATTTTTCCATATTTCACAGTTAGAGTTTTTAAGTTTCATTACATTATTTAATTTTGGATTAAATAAAGTAGACCTTCTTGTTATTGTTGCTAGTTTTATTTGTTTTCTTCCATTTACATTACTTTTAAAATTTTATCCAAAATGCATGTCTTATACTTTAAATATTAGCATGAAGCGTGAACCCTAAAAAAGAACAAATTTAATAGTTTTCTTTCAAACAGAATGGAATAATTTTATTATTTAAGCAGACAAAAAAATAGATGAACTAATATTATATAGAAATCTACATACCAGTTATCCTGAGCACAAAAATAAAAATTCAAACTATTCGTAGCAACTTTACTACATCACATCACTTTCAACTGACAAAATGAGACTGAACCCAACGAAAATTTAAGTATTTATACCCCAGCAAAGAAAGGTCTAGTAGCTTCTGAAGAAGCATTGCCCTGATTGGTGGATTTAAACCAACCACGACAACTTCTTGCATTAGTTCATCTTTACAAACCAATATTTATGTTTTAACATGATTAGAACCTGAATGTGAATTTAAACTTAAGTCTTTACCTTGTATATCTATTTATAAATTTTGTTTTCGTTTACAGAAAATAAAAAATATTGTATCAAAATTGTTTGTATTAATACAAATATATTTTACCAGTACATATTAACAAGGCTAGTCTTAAATAAATTCCCTACTATTTTTTTCTGAATTGTTCCAAATATCGATTCCAGAGCCCGTCCTACAAAATTCGTGGGTAAGACTTACCTAATTTTGAGTGGGTGGTCATTTAAGACATCCATAGGGATCATCCAGAACCTATAATAGTATATTTCGCAACAAGGGCCGAAAATGAGGTTTTGCAGGCTCGAGATCGTGTTTCAAATTCGAGACGAAGTCGAGAATTTGAAACGATCGAGAGCTGCAAAACCCTTTCGGCCGAGGTGCGAACGCTATTTTTCACCACACTACACAACGAAATATACCTATACCCTAAATAATAAAAAAACTGATTATTAGTTGATTCACTTGAGAACAAAACACAGCTTGAAAATCATATGATCGCAACTATCCTGTCTTGAACGCCGTGTAATTATGTGATGTTCTGACGTTGTTTCATGCAAATAAACGATCAGCTGACTTTCGGCCCTAGGGCCCCAAACGTTTTCGGTCTTGTGGCGGCAAACAGTGTGTTTCGGTCCGCGTTTGACGTTTGTAAAACAGGTGATTTCGTCGTAGTGTGGTGAAAAAGTTATTTTATGAAAATGTAAAGGCAGCGTTTAGAATACACACTCAAAAAGGTGAAAATTAAGGTGGCAGTTGGCAGGATGAAGGTGAAGGCGAAGGTGGTGTGAATTATATTTTTACACTTATTACAATTATGCAATGTGTTTAAAAATTTTGAAATATTTTCAAGTTATTAAGACTTTTATAATATAATTTTTAATAATTCTTACAGCCTTGATACCTTTTTATTTAATACTCAATTTGTTACTTACATAATCTCCTTTAGGTATCAAATAAATTGAGTATTAAATAATTGTTAAGATATTAAAATAAATTGGTTATACACCATAAGATAAAAATAATCCCATAAACAGTGCCGGCCTTAGGAGTGGGCAACAGGGGCGGCCGCCCAGAGCCTCGCGCCTGGGAGGGCCTCGCGCTTCCGATAGAAGTTTTAAAATGTTTAAAATAGGTGACAACAAAAAATAAAATTACAATAAACAACACAGAGATATTTATTCAATCATGAGAATGATTACATGTAATAATAAAACTGCAACTTAAATAGGCGGCAAAACGGTAAGCCAAGTATGATCTTCACTTTTAGGTTATTTCATAAAGTTATTTGGTTTGCGCGTGGCCAACATAGAACACATAGATAACATACACATATCAATCAATCAATCAATCATTTATTGTCATCCGACTTTTACATCATTGACAAACGTCACAAAATAAATGTTCACAGAACATTAAATACAAAGAAAGTAGTACAATAGAATATAATGAAAAGAAAAGGTAAATGCTGTAACTAAAACTAACTTGTATCATTTAAATACTCAGATACACTGTAAAACTCCTTCCTAATCAAAAAGGTCCTCAGAAGCCTTTTAAAGGTGACCGGATCAGTAACAGATCTTAGGTGGGATGGGAGGGAGTTGAATAACTTAATTCCAGAATAAAACGTTTGGTTTTCAAAAAAAGTGGTGTTGTGTTGGGGAATGGTTAGGAGATCTCGCCTTCTAAATTCATATATAGATGAGAGATTGGACTGGAACAGATGTTTATTTTTAACAAGAAATGAGAGGATGAGAAATGAGATGAGAAAATGAGAAATGAGGAAATTCGAAAATGCAAGTAAATGTCAACAGATTATTACCAGAAAATACACCTTTGCATGTTTCAACCCTCCCCAAACCAAATATTAATCTCATAGCTTTCTTCTGTAATATGAATATCCTCTTCGTTCTGACAGTTTCGGCTCCCCAAATAGGTACACCGTAACACATATGAGGATACACACAAGCGAAATAGGCAGTGAGAAGAACCTTCCTATCAGAAAACAAAACTAGCCTGCGAATAGTGAAAATTCCACTGTTCATTTTGCTTGCAACCTTATCAATGTGATTTGAGAAATTAAGTCGAGAATCATAGAACACATACATAGAACATAATGCATGAACTACTAGAAACACTCAAATTAACACCGTAATCACTAGGTACCGAAGGAAAGTAGCAGTGAATTAATATCCCCTTAGTTTCATCCGTTCTATGCGGAAGGTTATTGCCAATGAATTACAAAATGTTTCACAGCGGTGGCGTCGCACGACACAATTGCCAAACTGTTGAGTGAGGAGACCACCTACAAGTCTCAACTTAGGAACGGTACTAAGTTCACGGGAATTTCCCAACCCTCCTACTTAAATTTTGTCTAGTCAATAAGTATCTCAATTCAATAGTATTCAACGCAGTTTGGCAGATTTGTAAAAAATAGTTAGAGATTTGCGGTCTAAAACGTTGGGAGGTTTTCTATATAAGTAATAATACATGGATGGTAAAAATGACAAGTAACCCCTACTAGTCCTTGTTAAGCCATTGAAACTTTATATTAACATACCTTAAATTTTCGGGTGACAACTTGGATCCGATATTTTGAAATGCGATAAGTTATTTCAAACAAAAGGTGGTGGTCCATTATATATAATTATTTTTCACGGCGAATTTATTGCTGCAAACCGTTTTCAACTGTAATGCTTTGTACTTTTGAGATATCTGCGTTAAAAATACATTCAGAACTGTTTATCACTTTACTGGTCTTGCCTTTCTTTAGCTTGATTAAAATACAATGAACGACTGGATGTTAAATTATAGACTTAAATTTAATGCATTCAATGTAACGTTTTGCCATATCCTAGGGGCCTCAACACCATGTGAATTAACTATACCATTCCGTGGTTCTGTTTTAACATAAATTGAATAAAAGTAAAGAATTGGATGTAGAGATTGACTCTAAGTTATGTTTTAACAGTCATGTTTAGAGGGTTTTAACTCCTCTTTGCGCACTTTTTGAGGTTCATTATAACAGAGAGTCGTAAGTTTAATTCAACTCGATTCTCAAGTTTCCATACCACTTTTTTCCATTTGCAGTTGGAATTCGCTTTCTCAGTTCGGTGTCCTCATTATGAAGTTTATTCGCAACAATAGAAATAGCACAGTCAGGATTTGTATTAGTTACATAATATCGTTTATTGTAACTGGAGTTAATCTTTTATGTTCTCTGTTAAATTTAAGTTCTACGGATTATCTACTAAATGGGAAAACATATAGTTGATATATTAATTAAAATGGATTCATGTTTTTTCCACAATTCTTTGCAAAAGCTTACTTTTTACTCTTCCTAGTTCAATTACCGATCATCTATTTAATCCAAAACGCAATTTTCCCGCGCCAATATTCTGGTTCATTCTCTCTTTTTATACCGGGTGTCTCACCTAAAGTGAACCAATAGCTAACTTTTTTTATTATAAATCTGACAAAGAACGTCTTATGGGGTACTTCCCTTAATTTTTAACGCTGCCTTTTGGAGTCACTTTGAAATTTAAAAATATGGCCACCATTTTCCAATATGGCGGACAACTTCGATTTTTCTTATGGAACACCCTATATTTTAGGGCGTTTTTGGATTTTACGCTTAATTTTAGGAACGTTTTATTCATTCTCATTTTTTCCTAAACTCAATGGTTTAGCTGATATGAGCAGTTAAAGTTAGATTTTTTCCCCATTTAAAATGCATTGTGTCCATTTAACTGTGCCATCCCATGTATTCCTTATGAAGTAAAATCATATTCAAAATAACACATTTCCACGATTAAATCTCAGCTAAAAATTATTTTATGATTAAACCTCAACTAAACTAACATTTTTAGGCACTTTTATTCTTTGGTATCTTTTATTAAACCCAACCGTTTTCGATATACAGACTACCAACAATTTCCCAATGCATTTTAAATGGGAAAAAATCTAACTTTAACTGTTCATACCTCCTTAACCATTGGGTAAATATATAATGAATAAGAAGTTCCAAAAACTAAGCGTAGAATCCAAAAACGCCCTAAAATATAGGGTGTTCCATAAGAAAAATCTAAGTTGTCCGCCATATTATAAAATTGCGGCCATTTTTTAATTTTCGAAGTGACTCCAAAAAGCAGCGTTAAAAATTAAGGGAAGTGCCCCATAAGAATTTCTTTGTCAGATTTATAATAAAAAAGTTAGCTATTGGTTCACTTTAAATGAGACACCCGGTATATTTTGAAGCTTCATAAAAAAGTTCAAAGCACGTTTAACACAACAGTGAGGAGAAAATTTAAAACTCAGTGTTTGCTATTCTGTTCTTGAACGAAGGAAGGTAAGATCGGACAGAAGAGAATTATAACGTCAATGGGACCCCGCGCGCGGTCATAATATCAGTGCAGCCGGCCAGTGGCGGTGCAGTGCGAGCCAGTGGCGGTGCAGTGCGAGCCAGTGGCGGTGCAGTGCGAGCCAGTGGCGGTGCAGTGCGAGCCAGTGGCGGTGCAGTGCGAGCCAGTGCGGCCATTCGTGAGTCTAGCAGGTAAGATTCTAAACTAATGCACATCCGTTTAAAACTGAGTTTATCTTCTATGGAAAAGTGGCTTTTTATGATTTTCTAGTCGAAAAAAAGTTTTGAAATTATGATAAACAAAATAATTGATAAAATGTTTCTAAAGGCTGTTTTAACTCGCATGGTGGTATGAAACATTAGTGACATGTCTTGTACTAGTGGATTTACTGAAACCGCTTTATTGTCCCTCACGCTGTCCTCTTCTACCTTACTGTCTGCTTGTTTTGAAAACATCAAAACAACTTCACCTAATCCGTTAATTCCGAGGCTTTTGTGGTGGGACGTGCTTTTAAAGGTGTTAGTAAAGGACCAGATGAAAATAACAATAATTTATTAAATATGTCAGTGTTTGTTTTTAACCTTGCTTTTTTAAAAGGTCTTCTCAATACATCTTCAATTATTTGTGCCAATATCCTGGGGACGTCTTTAGACACCCGTCCAATAGGAAGTGAACAATTTTGCGATTTTTAGGCCGTGAATTAATATTTTATGAATTGTAAGAGGAATGGGGTATCAATCGTAGAGTTTTACATAGCTTTCCTACATTCATAAGAGAACTTTCGAAGCAAGGAAAATTGAACCTTATGCAACATGATAAAACCGGGAGAACAATGATCATTGTCCATTTTAGAGACGGTTACTGCTACCATACGTGTTGCTACAGCCTTGTTTTGGGATGTCAATCAAAATACATAGGCTTAGGTTGATATGTACATCAAATTAAATCTTTTTTTAAGTAGAATACAATGCCACAAATCCGAACTCAATCGGATCACCTAATCCAAATTCGGCCGTCACAAAATACTTGATAAAATAGTATTTTGTACCCAAGATACATGTTATAAGTTTCGTAGGTCAATATTTAATATTTAAAAAATTACGAAGCCGATCCGGGACTTTTTGAACACCGGTATAGGTTTATGGTTTTTTTATAAAAATCGTAGTGGTTTATGCGAGGAATACGATATGATTAAAAACATGCTTTTTCTGAGTAGTTGATGAAAAGTAAAATACATCACAGGGTAGGTTTTACATTATGCTCGTCCGGTACATTAGTTTTTCCTGGCTAGTAATGTAATATACTATTTCTGGGCGCCCCTGCGAATTTCCCCTCGAAGTATTACACCTTATAGCAGTAGAGTCAATAATTTGTAGACCAAAAATTCCGTCCAACCAATCTTTATGCTTAATAATAAACGTTGACTACGTACGGCTGCATAGAATCCCTAAATCTTTGTAAACATCCCGGGGGAATCTTTTTAAATCATTAAAACCGTGATGATTTTTTTTACTCTTGTTCAGGCTTGTGATGGGCATTTAAGGTCAAATTTAATCTTTGATTACTCATAAATAATGTTTTTCGTTTTCTGTATTTGCCCGGGAGCAAAAACCTAAACCCCTACCCCTTCTCTAAGGGTCTCTACCAATCCCCTTCTGCTAAGCTGCCCTCCGCTCGTTTCTACCGGGGTTAATCAATAATACATGTTATTTTTTAACTACATTCGAATTAAAATTCTAATTATTTCTATTACTCAACATGTTATACAAAGTTGGAAGAATTTCACAAAATTTTTGACTTTTGAATCCAATTGAAACTAAACATTAATGATTAAATACACGTTTTAAAGCTTAATTAATGCTGTTAAACTAAGTAAAATTAAATAATTTGTGTTCTAATATTTTTTGGAAAGTTTATTTATTTCTAATTCCTACTATTTCTTGGGCTACTCTCACGTTTTTATTTTAAGTTGTGTAGACCCCTCAGTCAATCCTTTTGTTTGAACCCAAATTTCAAACACGTCAAAATATTAAAAAAAAAACACTAACACACGGACACAATCTAACAAAAGAATGTGTCTGTATGTTAGTGTTTTTTTCCTTTAATAGCTTGACGTGATTGAAATTTGGATTTCAACAAAAGGATTGACTGAGGGGACTACGCAACTTAAAATCAAACTATTTCTTGGCCTACTCTCTTGGTGAGAGTAGGCCAAGAAATAGTAGGAATTAGGAATAATTTGCCTCACCTAAAAGGAAAATGTCATTTAAAAATAAAGTTTACTTAGGTAGCAATTTAGGTTTAGCTACCCTAATTAAGACACTTCCCCCCGCTTTCTGAATTAGTGTTTTTTTTTCAAGAAGGTTAGGTAAATGGACCTAACAATATACATCATCTGTGCAGAGTTTCAACCTGGTCAGGATTTGTAAGGTCAATTGGCTTGTTATGCTTAAAACTCCTGGACTATTTCTCGATTAAGAATTAGTAGCTCTTAATTTGTCTTTTTTTTATATATTTTAAGTTATTCAAAATACAATGAAATGTTCTACATAGAGGGTTTGTTCCCGTTCTATTTTAGTATCATTTTAAACGGTTTTGACAAGAGGAATCATTCTAAAACGTTAAAGTGTTCTTAGTATCCAAGAGATTGGAGTTTTAAGTTTAAGTTTCTTTATAAAAAATTAACCGTAGTAAAAAACAGGCTTTCCCAACCGGAAACTGTAATAAAAGTGTATGATAACTTCATTTATTACAAAAGGGTCCTGTTAAAAGGTATCTTCTCATTTTTTAGTTAGATTATAAGAATTTATTCAGTATAACTGGTTTTACACAAATCGGTAATAGAGTATGTTAATCGTAAATAATAAATAAATACAGCTAAAAAACATTTTAGAACAGAAGCCTACGGAAAAGCAATATTTTTAATATCTCACTTGCATGTGGAAGGGGGGAATATATCATTTCTTTTTCGACTAAACAAAACCCTTTTATAGGTTTCTCGCTTCACCAAATGATTGGATTTTCAGATTTGGTGACAAATATTTTCACATCAAATGAGAGTCTCAAAATCTAGATGGTATTTTATCCTCTAAAACACTTTTTCACTCAATACTCAATATTTAAATAATAAATTGATTCATTTATTCGAGATAAATATAGGATAGATTATTTTTTTATTATTCTATAAATAATATTGAATCGATTTATTATAAAAATATTGGATTAAAAATTATTGGCAGAGTCACTTAATCCATTTATCAATTATGCTATTTATTTTATTAATATTCATAAATAAGAATTGTTAAATCAGCCAATTAACATACATTTCTAGATAAACTGACATTATTGTAAAATATCATTTTAGATCCTCTATTGGTTGTCTTGATGGCAATAAGCTTTCAAGATTACGCACAGAGAACTAGCATTTTATTTACAAAAAACATGTGCTCCAGCGGGGATTAACATTGACATGGTAAGTAGACTTATATTTCACATGAGTCCTACATATCAACTGTGATAAGTTAAATATTTTATATTTATAGCCATGCGGCATTTGCCATTTTTCATTCAATTTTTGAAATATGTACAGATGAATAAAAAAGATTTGAAAATCAGTTCTATAGGCGTGTCATCGAATGATATTGCATTTATTAAAGCTGTAATAGAAATAAATTGATGTTTACTATTAAACAATATAGTGACCAAACTAAAACTGTAAAGTAATTAGTGTATTAAATAATATAAATGCTCTCAAACCCCATTTTAGAAATATATAATAATTATTTTTTGTGATATTTAATTAATACTATAGTGTTTATAAAAATTCTGCTGCCAAAAATAAAAGTATCTCGAATTCCATAATAGTTCAAATTTTCTTTGCTTCCAGTCACGCTTTGGACTTACTTTTGTATTTCTCTATTCCTACGAATCTTCCACCTAATAAATATCATAAGATGCTGAACAACGCAAATATGAAAGAAACCTAGCGTCTAAAATTTTTTGAAGGAATCAGTTTTTTTAACGGTACTCGTAACTGCTTAACGTGTCATTTATTCACCTTTTTTACTCGCCTCTAAACATTTTGGTGAATGTGTATGAGTATTTCCACTGAGATGGACGTCAGTTGAATCGTCTATGGTCTTTCTTAGCCAGGAAGTTTATCGTAGTTGAGTTTATTCTCCTACGCTGGCTGAGATGGCACTCTGGAAACTGAGTGCGCTGTAGTACAGTGACAGCTGGAATCTGCTGTCTATCTGTACCTGATGAGACGAAACAACGTCGAAACAGCTTCCACTTGGCGGTGCATCTGCACCTTTGCCACCCAAGCTTTCGCAAGAGGGCAGGCTGCATAGCAGTGTGGTGGTGCCAACACTACCTTAGCGTGCCGGAATGGCGGTTTCGCTTTTGGTATCGCAGAGCAACGTATCCGTGTCTTTCACCGGAGTACGAAAACTGCGCGTGGAAAACGAAGGAGACATTGTCAATGCACGTCGCTTGGTTCGCCCAGCAGCGACAGGTTTACCTTATCGCTTGGTACGCCCAGCAGCGATGGGTTTACTGTGCAGAGACTACCACTTGGTTCGCCCAGCAGTGGTGATGTCGGTGAAGAAATGTTGGAGCAGTAACCTATTTACCAGGTTCGTATGGTAAAACCACCCCTTGTAGCTAATGCTACGGCGGTCACAGATTACTGCGACTACAACACGCCCAGATGGGATGTCGTCAGCTCACATTTCTTTGCTCCTTTGTTGCGTTTCGAGATGTCTGTCTCTCGTCAGGTGTGCGAAGAAGCACACGACGCTTGGAATCACGGACGGATCGTCCGAGTGTGATTTCCACTGAGATGGACGTCAGTTGAATCGTCCATGGTCTTTCTTAGCCAGGAAGTTTATCGTAGTTGAGTTTATTCTCCTACGCTGGCTGAGATGGCACTCTGGAAACTGAGTGCGCTGTAGCGCAGCAGCGCTGACAGACATCTCGAAACGCAACAAAGGAGCAAAGAAATGTGAGCTGACGACATCCCATCTGGGCGTGTTGTAGTCGCAGCAATCTGTGACCGCCGGAGCATTAGCTACAAGGGGTGGTTTTACCATACGAACCTGGTAAATAGGTTACTGCTCCAACATTTCTTCACCGACATCACCACTGCTGGGCGAACCAAGTGGTAGTCTCTGCACAGTAAACCCATCGCTGCTGGGCGTACCAAGCGATAAGGTAAACCTGTCGCTGCTGGGCGAACCAAGCGACGTGCATTGACAATGTCTCCTTCGTTTTCCACGCGCAGTTTTCGTACTCCGGTGAAAGACACGGATACGTTGCTCTGCGATACCAAAAGCGAAACCGCCATTCCGGCACGCTAAGGTAGTGTTGGCACCACCACACTGCTATGCAGCCTGCCCTCTTGCGAAAGCTTGGGTGGCAAAGGTGCAGATGCACCGCCAAGTGGAAACTGTTTCGACGTTGTTTCGTCTCATCAGGTACAGATAGACAGCAGATTCCAGCTATCACTGTACTACAGCGCACTCAGTTTCCAGAGTGCCATCTCAGCCAGCGTAGGAGAATAAACTCAACTACGATAAACTTCCTGGCTAAGAAAGACCATGGACGATTCAACTGACGTCCATCTCAGTGGAAATCACACTCGGACGATCCGTCCGTGATTCCAAGCGTCGTGTGCTTCTTCGCACACCTGACGAGAGACAGACATCTCGAAACGCAACAAAGGAGCAAAGAAATGTGAGCTGACGACATCCCATCTGGGCGTGTTGTAGTCGCAGTAATCTGTGACCGCCGTAGCATTAGCTACAAGGGGTGGTTTTACCATACGAACCTGGTAAATAGGTTACTGCTCCAACATTTCTTCACCGACATCACCACTGCTGGGCGAACCAAGTGGTAGTCTCTGCACAGTAAACCCATCGCTGCTGGGCGTACCAAGCGATAAGGTAAACCTGTCGCTGCTGGGCGAACCAAGCGACGTGCATTGACAATGTCTCCTTCGTTTTCCACGCGCAGTTTTCGTACTCCGGTGAAAGACACGGATACGTTGCTCTGCGATACCAAAAGCGAAACCGCCATTCCGGCACGCTAAGGTAGTGTTGGCACCACCACACTGCTATGCAGCCTGCCCTCTTGCGAAAGCTTGGGTGGCAAAGGTGCAGATGCACCGCCAAGTGGAAGCTGTTTCGACGTTGTTTCGTCTCATCAGGTACAGATAGACAGCAGATTCCAGCTGTCACTGTACTACAGCGCACTCAGTTTCCAGAGTGCCATCTCAGCCAGCGTAGGAGAATAAACTCAACTACGATGTATGAGTATGTGAGAATGAGGTATATGAATGTTACACTCTAAACCTGAATCCGGAGAATGTCCTAAATCTTTACCCACTCCGCGACATGGATACTGAAAAATAATCACACCACAGTGTGAGCATTTTATTCAGTCGTTGTCTGACGCTAAATACCCATGCCGCGGTGTAGGTTAATTTCATTTGCTCAATAGCCTAAGGAATAGTGCTCTTCGGGGTCTGAGTATTATAATTCCTACATAGCGACGTGGGTATTTCCTATTTGAACAAACCCTAAAAGCGTCGGGCTTCAACGTTTCTTAGCGTTGTGTGGACAAATCAGTTATTCTTAATTTGTTTAGGGATTGTGATTTTGTGTTGAATTAGTGCATTAATAATACGAGGGCAATCTGTCTGACGGCCATCGCGATGTGGTTGTTATGATTTTACTCAAACCCTGAAATTTCGGCGATTGAGCAAATGAGTGTACCCTCTGCGCGGTATGGGCATTTTGAGTCGGACCAGTCGGACAATGTCCGAATAAAATGCTCACTCCACGATGAATTCCGCCGCAATTCGCAGATCAGTATGCATGCATTTTGTATGATTTACTGAAATAAACCAATTTTTCATTTCATTTAATTTCTTTGCTGTACTGCACCCCTGAAGCCCCAAAAGGCCTAGTCAGAAGTGGTGACCTTTATTACCTAAATTAAGTTCTGGAGGCTAAATCCGGCTGTATGAGTATTTTAGAGTGTCCTCATCGCGGGTTGGGTAGAAATTTCGGACATGTCTAAATTCAGAGTTTGAGCGTAGCAAAAAAATATTTTTTTGTCATTTGTCTACATTAGTTTTCGCTCTAATAGTCTACTTTCTCTGTAAGTAATGGTCTTTTAAAATAATATGATAAAGTAAATTTATTTTTACAATTTTTAACAATTCTTTGCACAAATGTGCTCATTACTTATTTGATGCATTCTTCCACCTTTCTGTAAAAAAACATTTTCAAGGTTCTTTGGTTTGTAGCTCAGTGTCTGCAAGTGTTAATCAAATACTTTTAATGGTGTGCTTTAGTTTTGACTACGGTAGAAAACTATTCATTGATTAAAACGGGGATTATTCATTTTATTTGTTTTTATCAAAAACAATTTATTATTTATTTAAGTGATTCCAAGCAAATCAGATACAGCCTTGCCATCTATAAATAAAAAAACAATTAATACCTTAGGTGTCTAAATTTTCCTCTCCTTCGCGCCGGACGCGTTTCAAAGTAATTGCCAACTATCTTAGCTTTACATGAATATGTGTAATCGATGGCGAGACGAGGGGTGCTTAGCTAACTCTATTTTCTGAAACGATAACGTGACCTATTTGGATACAAGACTTGTAAACCGAAGTTCGCCGGAAGAGTGTCGAAGTTGTAAGGGCTCTGGCCTGGTTTTCCCGGTGGCCCCGTAGGTGCTTCATTGGTTATTCTTCCACAAACACTTGAGAGGTAGTCCCACACTATTCCCTTTGGGTTCACGAAAAAGCGTTTCTCCTACGTGAACAAACATTTAGAACCATAAATAATCAAAAAGTATATACTTGGCATGCACCTAATAATTTTTCTGACTGAGATTCCAAGTAAATTAGTACATTTTAGCTTATTGCACATTATTGCTTATTAGTGCATTTTTGCTTATTGCTTATTTTTTGTTTATTCGATAGAGCATGTTTCTTGTATCAGTGTCACAATAAACCAAACAGACATTAGCTCAGAGCACTGTACAATATGACACCACTGTATGCATGTTATAAAATATTTTTTAGAATAAAGTCTAAGAAAGAACACTACAATTTAGCGAGTAAAAACAATTCTGAGTAAGTGATCGCACAAAGAGCTGGCAGCAAACGCCAGCATACTACATCACGGTAATTTAATCAGTCAATAATTAGATTAGTCCCTTGTTTACACTGAGCCAAGAACGCTCGGTGTCAGGATTGCGCTGGGAATTGTTATTAATCCAATCTTATTAAATTTTAAATAACTACTAGATCATTTTTAAATAAATTAAATTTCCTTTTTTTAAAATGTACCCACTACCAATCATTTTCCAAAAAGTAAATATTTCTCTTTTGAAAGGAGATTTAGAAAAACTTGTCATTCAAAATCTATGATACCATCATGCACTAATTCCCACTTTCGATATCAATTCTTAATAAGCACCTCAATAGAATCAAGAGGATGCAAAATAGCAAATTATTCTGCGAAAAATAATTATTTATAAAAGCATAGTCTGCCGACTCATATCATATATTTAACTTCATAATGCATACACAGATAATTGTTTTAAAAGAACGAGTCACAATAGGTTCTATTAGGTTAATCTAAACAAAAAAAAAAACTTTCTCGTGTGCTACAATCAGTTATGTAGAAAGAACGTTAACACCAAATATAGGATTTTTTTTGCTTTTTTATTTTATTTTTTGTACCTGATCCAGCCAATGGCCTGTTTAAATCTGCAATCCACTAGCTTATGTTTATTACTTGGCATCAATATTATTAAAAGGATTCTCGAAATTTCTTTGCAACATATTGACATAAATATCTAATGTTATGTGTACTACTGTTAATATAAAATTAAAGGTAGTTTTCTCTATATTTGGCTTTCGTGGGTTTAGAAAATGTCCCATCAGTAGACTTCACCTTAAGGGCTTTCAAAATTCCAGTGAAAGTCCATCCAGGTAATATGTTTTGGTAAACTCATGAAGAACTTTAAACACATATTAAACTGTAAACACATGGTGATGCTTTGACATAGTCCTAAATTATGACTACAACATGTAACACAATGTGTAAATATCAGTGAAGTCTATTGGGTTTTTAGTCCACCAAAGTATTTTAGCCAGTCATCTGTAAAAATAAGGAAATTTTCATGTTCTCATGTCTCGAATAAATGTATTTTAAAATATAAAAATATAATTAATTATTTCCATTCGGAAACAATTAAATACTCATAAGTAAAACCGGAAAATAGGTGTTAATTAAATTTACCTGATTTATCTTCTTCCAAAAAAATGTAGGCAGGGTGTTACCAGAAATTTAAATATTATTTCAATATCAAGCATTTTAGGCCGAACATTGAATTTCCGAACTTCAAACTATGTATTGAGACATTTTTGTGCGCATCAAAGATGGAATTCGTCTGCCGCGATGTTGCCAGCACGAGATTGTACGGCAGACGAATCATTGCATATACATTACAATCATTAACTCATACGACACTGTACATAGTACCACGACAAGACGACAAAAAAGGATAGGAATGTAATGTGCTTCATAGTAATGTAATCTTTTATCACATTACGGGAAATGTTTAAGTAGTGATATAACGGGATTCATCACACGACGATGACGGAAATATTGTTACCGGTAATAAGGTAACGGTTGTCCGCAATTAATTTTTTTTTTTTTTGGAATATGTGCTGTTTTTATGGTAAATTCTAAAGCTCTAGGCTGATTCGAAAAGTACAGCTAAAATGATAAGTGCAGTCATAGGTTATTTAATTTCACACTAAATTTGTATGGAAAATTATAAAATAGGCCCTACTTCTGCAACTAAAAGTGTTATACGTTGAAAAACTACATAAATAATCAAAAATTAAACTATCCGTTTGCATATTTTTATATGTTTTTAGTTGTTTTTAAGTATCAAACCAAGTGACGCGGGCTGCTAGTTCTCACTGGATCAGAGTCTAGGGTGTTGTAAGCAGTTGACAAACAAACCCCAACTCTAGACTTTGGTTTTGTACGACCGGACGTGAGCGACTTTATCAAAGAATACCGAGAGCCAACTTTGGGTCAAACAGAAAACTAATTCAACTTAGTTCCAGTGTAACAACAATGGATCACCTGGTTCAGGCGGTCAACTTTCTTTCCAACATAAAAAGAGTTAGAAACTTTATACCATACAATGTAGATAATCTTAGAAATAATTATGACTTGTTTCTTATAATTAGGAAGTCTAACAAATCGTAAGAGTAGGATTTAGGACTGCTAAAACAAGTCCGCAAGGGAAATAAACATTGTATTTAAAACACCAAGACAAGATGGAGGACATGCAGTCACTCACCGCGCTTGGACGCACGCGCAGCCTCGCCACCTGTGGACGGTCCAATCATTCCACCAACTCTCAGACCACCACCACTACTCTACTCTACAACTCTACAACTCTACACTCTAACTACCACAACAAAAACTGCCAACGTCTGTATAATTCTTTGTGAATTGTAATAGGATTGTAGAAATATTTTGTTAGCCACCTTGCTCTTTTTTATTAGTCATTTAACCAGTTGCATATAGAAAAGTTCTATACACTTGTGCGTTTAATAAAAAAAATCAAAACACGTGATAATCCACTACAGTGCAGCCTAAACAGTACTGAACATAATCTTTACTCTGGACAAGATCCCGATTTTACAACAGTGCGATAACATGACGCCCCGTACACTTGCCCCCCCCCTTAAGTTTGGGGGAGGAATTTTAAGCTCTCCATTTTATAGGTATTTTGCATTTACCTAATCAATGGTGTTTTTTAACCATAAAATATCTACAGAATTACTTCGCTGAACCTGATACTTGATAACCATAACCAAAGCCAATTGTACTGGCAAAATGAACGTTTAATCGAATGAATGTGTTATGTGTGGTATGTGAAACAAAAAATGTTACTGAAAATAATACAAAAGACATTTTACCATATCCATCGGAGAAAAGCGTAATCGAAGACTTCCATTACCATTGCACTTGTGACCCTGGAAACCTCTTAACGTGAATAATCTAGTTTACTTATATATTACAGCAAATAAATTACATTTACGTTAAACGTTATTGTTTTCCCGTGAGACTTGCTCGAGGGCACTAGAGAAGGAAGGGACTACATAAATGAGGTTTAACAAAACAGCATTGAACATAAATACTGTACAGAATTAATGAAGTGCTATGTATATTTCTTCCTTATTATAGTCCCTATGACTAATGCAGTACGCAAAACAAGTACAAAGGGCCTTAATGTAAGTATTACTTTCTCTTATAAAGGAACAATAAACTAAAACAACACAATCATTACTAGTTTTAGTACTAGTATATTATCAGTCGAATAATCACCAAGTAAGTGTTATTTGTCTTTGGGTTTTTCTATCTGAATTATTTTTATAGTAGAGCCTTTAGTTTTCAAATATAATGTTTTGAGGTTTTTGTCTCAGTTTTACATCAATACTTTAAGGAGTTTATATAGTGCTGTATTAAAGAATTTCCTTGGTAATGATCACTTGAAAATAATATTCCCAAGCGGTCAAGCGTTTCCAACGCTTGTATCGGAGATCTACAATCATTTGCCCCTACAATGAGAAATCGAGAAGTTAGAGTTTTTTGCACTGCCCTGTAAAAGCTGTTTAAAGAAAAGCCTTACTACAGTTACAATCTTCTATGAAAAGTTATGGGTATGGCAATCTCACCCACCACCACATTACGTGGTAATCGAATTTCCAACTAGGAAGTTGTATACAGTATATTATACTGTACTTTTAAAATGACGCCTATCTGGCTTTGCTTGTTTCGGTCAATACGAAGGTAATTATCATTACAAAACGGGACACTTGTTTTCGGCTTAAATATTTAAAAGTATTTTTTTAAGTCTTCGAGACAGTAATTTTCCGTAAGATGTATGTGGCTTAATACTCGATCTGCAGACTAATTTCTTGCCTAACCTAAAGAGAGAATCAAAAAAAGCAACTCGGGTTCATTTAGTTCGTTCAAGTTGTTTTTGCTTGATATAAAACTAAACACGATTCATATTCTTAACCCTCATTCTTTTATATTGACGAATGTCGTTGTGTTTATTAAATAATAAATTTTCAACGTTAAACATTTGTCTATGATTTTAAAGCGAAAGAGAGGTGCACAGAAGAGTCCAATAAATCAGGTTTTTCATTACAGCTTTACATGTTGGTGTCTGCCACCTCACAATTTATGTCAAACTTTAAAAATAGTACAATGATTGCAATGTTTTGTAACTGTTGTGACGTGAAGAAAATAGCAATTATTGGTTAGTTAACTTAATTTGTGTCTCATGTTTAATAAGTATTATTTTTGGCTTTGGTTTTATCCAACTGAATAATATTTACAGAAAGCCTTTAATTTTCAGAGTTAATGTATTGGGGTTTTTGTTTTAGTTATAATCCATACTTTAAGGAGATTATATGGTACTGTATTAAAGAGTTTCCTCAGTAATTATAACTTGAAAATAATAGGAGGAAAAGTACTGGCTCTAACCCAACTCTCTAAAATAGCTTAACGTTTGATGAACAAATTATTAGGGTTTTATTCAGTTTCAGTTACTTATTGATGACAAGGTTAACAAAGTAAAGCTGGGTTCAAAGTACAAGGAAACCTTGTGTATGGATTTGAGATCGGAATTTGAATTGAGTGCTGTGTCCGTATCAATTTACCCGATAGTCATTGTAACATGTAACGGAGAGGTGATGGACGTAAGAGTTAAAGAATGATTTTTTAGGTTAAGCTGTAGAATCTAACAGCTCTGGAAAACTATGAACGAGTCGAGCCATTCGTTGTATTAATTCATTTAATTTAATAAATAATTAAAACAGCCATTCGTCACTGTTTAATTTAATTTATTAATTTATTTGTATTCATAACATATGCTGCATTCAACATGGATTTAAAGTTACTAGTGAGACAGGCGGCAGTCCAAACGATTTTAGACCGCGCTCTACTTTTCCAATACAGTACTTGTTAATATACAGGCCGAGTGTTATGGGTTTACTTAATTTAATTTAAAATGTATAAAAAATGCAAGTTAGTTTTAGTTTAAAGTACTTATTTCCGAATTTTGATCGTTTAATACAAAAAAAAAACTCAATTTATTGTTAAAACCTTAACCTACCAAGGTGTTAAATAACAACAAATGAAGCGAAAAACATTTAATGTCAGGAAAATAAAAACGTAATCATAGGTGAACTCACTCCTGGCTTTCTTGGAGAGATCCCTGAGCAGTTCCAGGTAGTGGGGGTAGTTCATAGTGGTGTTGAAGCTGAGGTGGGCGGACCGCGCGCCCAGGGCCATGTACACGCCCTGCAGAGTGAAGTGGCACTTGGAGTTGCCCTTATTGGAGCCGATGGGGTAGTTGTAGTAGAGCAAACCAGCCACGGACCAGTCGAACTTTTGCAGGATGTGCAGTAGCGCCTTGCCCACGTGGACGTAGCTGCCCATCATGCGGGTGAGGGTGGGGAACTCGGTCTTGTACATGAAGTGGTCGACCTGCGCGCCCGCGGTCAGTACCGGCAGCTTCCACCGCCCCGCGTACCTCGCCACGGGCGCGATCACGTAGTCGCACACCGGCCCCAGGAACGCATCTGCAACACCACCGTTGGAAATGATTTAGTTCACACAAGGTTGTTTCAATTGGTTGTTGCACAATCACTCGACGTCCCTCATTTGTCTGTAACTACAATACATATACGAAATTAATTTTAGAATAAAAAATCCAGCTTCCGTTACAGTAGTTTCATCAATGTAAGTAAGTAAGTGGATGTTTAGCTGAATGTATAAAAGAAGTAGCAAATATCTTGTGGATATACGCTTCTTATAACCCAAAAGTATTTCTAAAATTGACTCTGAATTCATAGTCAATGATTCCTAATCTTTGGCTTTGTACATTTTATTATTTTTTATTTTTTTTATTTGATGACTGCACCAGGTTTTACAATATTGTGTCAAATATGTCATAACATTCCTTTTACTACTATGTTTGGCCGGAATAATGATATAATAAAAAAAATGTTTAGGTTTTACAATATTGTGTCATATATGTCAGAACATTCCTCTTACTACTGTGTTTGGCCGGAATAATTATATAATAAAAAAAGTTTAGATAAAAAAGTAAATTGTAAAGCAGAATTAGTAAACCCATTAATTACTTACACAGGGTGTTTTTTTAACTTGCTGCTTAATTTATTCCGAATCAAAAATAAATTTTAGTATTCTGTTTTCTGGAAACGTCTACCAACGCAGGGGAAGTCAATTTTACAGGAAATTTTACTTTATCCCCCCAACTACCCCCTCCTCACCCCAACCCCTAACTTAAAATTTTCAAATGGCAACATACCCTTTGTGACATATCAAATTGAAGAGCACAAAAAAAGAAACATTTTGGTGGAAGAAAAATTAAAATTGCCTCATGCGTTCTCGAGTTATTCGGTTTTTAAGGGTGTTTTTCGTTTAACTTCAAATTTTAATTATTTAAAAATTAACACACACATAAATCTGATGTTAGCGGGAAACATCTAATTAATGATAGGGGAATGTGTGGTGAACTCAAAATCAACCCTTATTTCACCCCCTTCCCCCAACCCCTTTATGAAGATAGAGACTTACCCCAAGTGATATATCAAATTAAAGGGTATGAAAAAACTAGATTTATTGCAATAACTAAATTGAGATCCAATACAGAATTTTTGATATCCTCGTATTTTACAATCTGACAATTAATTTAAGTGCAAATTATTTTAAATCAATTCTTCCTGCAAAAAAATATTGCTGGCTAGATAAATCTCTTCGATACTGGATAGCCACAGATGGCATTATTTATTAACAAGTATGGACGGCATAACATGATAAAAAAATATTAATCAACATAGGGGTTGGGGAAGGGGGTGAATTAAGGGTTGATTTTGAGTTCACCACACATTCCCCTGTCATTAATTAGATGTTTCTCGCTAACATCATATTTATGTCTGTGTTATTTTTTAAATAATAAAAATTTCAAGTTAATGAAAAATACCCTTAAAAACAGAATAACTCGAGAACGCATGAGACAATTTCGATTTTTCTTCCACCAAAATTTTTCTTTTTTTTGTGCTCTTTAATTTGATATGTCACAAAGGGTATGTTGCCATTTGAAAATTTTAAGTTAGGGGTTGGATTGAGAAGGGGGTAGTTGGGGGGATAAAGTTTTCCTGTGAAATTTACTTCCCCCTGCTTTGGTAGACATTCTCAGAAAACAGAATACTAATTTTTTTTTCTGAATAAATTAAGAAGCAAGTTTAAAAAAACACCCTGTTTAGATGGATTGTGACCGGAAATCAGACAGCAATCGAAATATAATAATGATTAAAAGTTTACGTTATAATCAGCTAGAAAAGACATTTACCGACAACTATTTTTTGTTTTAAGTAGTTTTAAACGTCCAAACCATTACACCAGTTTTCTGTTACTAGCACTTCTAATTTTCCCTGATGCTTGTTGATGACTCCATAATGAACGCTGCTGCCTACCCCAAACGACTCGCTTAACGATCCCAAGCTAACAGCGGACATTAACATCATAATATCACTTTCACTTTTTAATTGTATTATTATTTTAAATGAAGAGCAATTTCTCTTTGTAATGGTTCACTAAAGCGATTTTTAAAAATTTAGAGGTAAAACGTATGAACTATTCAAGCGGTGCAATCGTTTGTTAAAACTGATGTGTTACGCAAACGTTTATGTATAACCACTGAGAACTTAACACAATTTGATTTTAACAGTTATTTAGCAAACCATACTTGTATAAAAACATACATAATATCAAAAACTACTATTTTGGAGGCTTTGTCAAGTGATATTATTGCAATGCTCTCCAAATTAATAAAACATCTAAATGTATTACTAACACATTCTTTCTAGACAATCAGTATTTTAGATTAAGATAGATGATACAGCGCAATATAAAGTAGGTAATACAGATAGGTAATAGGACTTTACAGCGCAATATAAAATAAATATGATATAGGTTAATTTTGAAAATAAATCTGATATTTTGAAAACAACCAAATACCCACTTGTATTCCTTTATTTTCTTAACAGTAACATTACAAAGGAAACCACAACAAATATAGGTTATCAATAGCCAGAATTAACTGATATGTATATAAAGCGAAATAAAATTACATTCTTATCCTTCCTGTTAAAAGAAAGGGCTTTGTTCACGATCCTGTTTTACATATTAAGCTACTTTACTTCGACCTCTCACTTGCCTTTGCCTATTTAGGGAATGAACTTTGTTTTTCATATTCAAACTTGGTAAGTGAACTTTCAACTTTATTTTCCGTGGGAAGGCTTGTGATCCATTACGTCAGTATTTTTAAACCAAATTATTCGAGTTAATATCAGTTCTAGAGTGAACATTAAAATACTGCCATCGAATTATAATAGGCAATCGTTATAACATTTATTAGACTAAAGTCATTTCACTTTTTTAACAGGAAAAAGTTACATTTATTTGAATTTTAAAAGATTTGTGTGTATTGTTGTGTCCATATTCGGATAGCTTTTAGAGGGAACAAGAAAGTTTTCATGAAAATAAACAGTATTACTTAGGATGTTATTATAATAATAACTTATGTTTTAATTCAACATTAATATTTCTTCGTAGTAATACAAATATTTCTTACAGTTTATGCGTGATTAAAGATCAGCAGAATATCAGAGTTTTAACAAATTATGACATTGTACTAATAAATACAACAATGTCACGGGTGTCCGATGTATCTCAATCAACGAGCTCAAAATAATGCCCGATTCTTATCAGCTCGTTGTATGAACTGAAAAACCGATAACCTTGTCAAAGGAATACATTTTATTTTCCCTTGAAACTTTCTTTAACCTAAACATATCACATTTTTCTCCGTTTTTTCCTTTCATGTAATTTTATATATATTTTAATGGATTAAATATTTAATTCAATAGTTAATTCATTAAATTCATCCCTTTTATACATTTTGAGTGCTGCAATGCACACATTTTTTGATTGACCATTTGTAGTTATATCTATTGCCATTACTGTCTTTCTCATGAATGCTTCGAAATGATAATTGAGGAAAGATAAAAGAAATAGGCCCTTCGCCTTATAGAAATTGTCTTAAGAAGATTTCTGCGTTATTCTATCATACTGTATTTTACGTGCAGTAAATGTGCCCGACAAAAGTGCCTCACAAGCATGATGTTTCAAGATGATGTCACAAGCAATATTATTTAGGGCTTTAACACCGTAGGTGATATTATAAAAGTGTATCTGATTCTATTAAACCACTGCTAATAATTAACATGCAAAGGATTCACTTTGACGAAGTAAACTTGTTTAGTACTATCTTGTGTACGCCATATTGGATATAATAATTCTTGCCTAATTATAAAGTTAGTGAAGAGACACTTCATCACAAACTAGTTTCACGTTGCAATGCTAAAACCCGTTAAAACAAATCTTGGCTCGTTTTCAAGATCTGCCCCAAAAAGATGCTTCCCTTAACAACAATTCTTGAAGGTTTAGTTTCGAGTTTAAAATTTTTTTAGGTTTTAATTACATTATTTTCCTTATATCTTCGGTTCTAATCTATGGGTAAAGTTCGTTTTGGTTTTGAAGCACCCAGTGGTATAAAGGCTTTAAAATATTATTTACCATTAAATTCATTTTAGCACAAATTTTACGTATCAAGTATTACATGAGATATGATTTTAGTTTTGATTTTAAATCACTCATCAAATAATTAGCCTTTATATGAGCCGTTAATAATTTAAATCAGACGATTTCCAGGTGAGTAATAATCCCGAATTCCATGTAACATTTATTTATAAAAATTCTTGCTTATTTAATATCTGCTTCGCGTTCTGAAATATACTGGAATAATGAAGCATTAAATCACTCACAATATTATTGGCTTGAATTTGAACTCTTTATATTTTAAATCGGTTGAGTTTGAGGCGAGTCAAAGGCTTTTAACTAAACTGGAATTTATATTTAGATAAATTTTACGTCAAATCGTACTTCACCTGGATTTTTTCCGATTTCAATTATCCATCTTTGATACTAAATTGATAATTACGCACTCATTTTAGCTATGTTTCTAGATGTCTTCTCTGGACTCTGTGGTTTTTAAATTTGTATGCCATTAAAAGTGACAGTGTAGTAAAATAAATAGTTCAAAACTAAACTGAAAACTCTCAATCAGTGATCTAAAGGAAACGAATAACGTGTCCGAGTATAGTCATCTGATAAAACACTATTGATTTATATTCTAACAAGAGCTTAAATTAAATACCTATATTTTGTATGATTTATCGAGATATGAGGAAAGTTAGAATATGACAGCGAAAGCTCTTAATTATGTAACCCAGATCTAGTTGGCATATGTTACGTCTGGTGATAGAATATACGTTTAATTCATACATTTCAAGTTAGTTCAATAACTTTGTTAATTAGTGAAGACACCCCTTATTGAATCATGATTTATCAACAATGTTAAGCCTAAGGAAAATCAATACATTAAAGTGCTTCATTTTTGTTTGTAATCTAAAATATAATATGTATACACCAATTAATTCATAACACACGAAAAATGATTTTTACGAAAGTTACGAAACATCTTCCAAACATGATTAAAACTATTCGATTACAAAATCAAATTCAAAATATCCTTTGTGCATTTAAAAAGTATCAAAGTAAATTATCTCATTACTAAATTCAATTATCTCGTTTAATCGGTTTCTTTTAACATTATTGATCTAGCATTGGCAGTTTATTTCAGACTTATGAAGATTGTTCCATGATTGTATTAATAGTTATTTTACCTACTACATTGTCACTTCAAGTAATGTTTTGTTTACGAAACAGCCTGTGAGTATCCAGCATGTAAGTCTTACTTCAAACTACTTGTCTTCAAGATGACTTAATAAAGTGTGAATTGAAAAATCAGGTAAGATAGGAATTTCAATATTGGAACAGCCGCCTCTGAGTCCCAAGGATCTTAAAGGCTGTATGGAAGTTTTAGGAATACATTGTATATTTGTGACCCGCCAAGGGAAAAGAGCCTATCTTCCCAGACACAATTTTACAGGACAGCACGTTTTAGACAATAGGGTCAAAAAGCACATTTTCTGATTTTTATTGTTTCTTTCTGTTTATATGTTTCCAAACAATATTTGGTCCATCTTACACCCGAATTTAGTTTTTATCATAGTTAAATTGATTTTTTTCGAAACCCTTGCAATCTGGAGAAAGGGGGCCTTGACTACCCCGATGCTACTTTAACGCTTTGAAGTTAAAAAAATCCTAGAGTTCTGAGAGGAATAAATGCAGGACGTGCTAAGCCTTGATCCAGGAATCAGATCATGAAAATGTACAGGATTTACCAAAAGAAGTAGTCGATGACTTAGCTCCTGGTCCAAGTGCAGTTTCAAAACAAACAAAAATGTACTAGAAGGTCAACAAATAAAAAAATTAAATACTCAGACACCTAATACAGTATTATATTTTGTTAAGATTTTTTATAAAAAATTCTTATTTGAGTATGAAAATAAATTTAGCTTTTATCATGCAACAAGATATTTTGTCTTTAAAACGTTGTGGGTTTTTTATTACTCTCATCTATTTTAGAGTTATTTGTCAAAAAATACAAACAATTGACACAAATTCAATGGTGGCTTCGTATTCAGCTTTAAATTTCTGAGAGAATGATATATAAAAATAACCAATAATGTAAGTATTAACAAATAACTGAAGACAGAATTTGCAACACTTTAGACCTCGATTTCCTAAAATTAATGGTTTTAAAATTTAAAATTCAAAAATTTATACCTCAGGTATTTTTTAAGATATCTTGAAAATTCTTTCACCAGTTTGTTTGGTGTTTAATGTACAGTAGATTAAGGATATACTAATGACTCAATTACGAAAAATTGAAGTAAAGGTCCCTTTTCCATTCGTGGGTCACATTATGCTTGGTTGACCACGCTTAATCATGTTTATGGTGAACATTCCTTATCAGGACATGAATGCATTTGGGTTTGCATTTGGTTTCTTAAGTATAAAATAAAAAATGCAGAACTTTTTTATTCGATTTAACCACATAGGTGGAATATTTTAAAAGTTTGGATTCCTCCCTTTTCCTGTTTTAAACGTTGATGCAGCTTTCAAATATATTACTAACAATAACAATATCTCGATCGACAATTATTATTAATTAAAACACTTTTTTTTCTAAAGTAGACTGTATTGATATTTTTGAGAGACGAAAACACAATACGATTTTCACATTACAGAAGATTGCATGACTTTCAAAACATTTGTCAGTAAAACGAGATAGAATCGACAGCGACAAATTGAGTCTTGGAACAACATCAAACAGCTGCTTTGCCAGAGGGAACTGTTTCGAAATAATAACAAATCTACTTGTGTTGTATGGATAATATTTCATTATTAGTAAAATAACATTTAACAGTGAGTTAATCAGGTATTAAAAGTGTAAAAAATCATCATTTTTTCCTAAGGTTTATAAGTAAAACCAAAATTGATTTTTGTACTGATAGTCCAGGCAATGAATGCTCAAAAAAAGGTATAGAGGGAATTGCATGGATGACAATTTTTGACTTTGTAACTTTGTTTGGACTAGTTAAGAGTAAAACATATCAAAAGTCCCCGCCCTTAGCCCTTGAGCCGGCTGGGCTGGAAGGGCCTAAAGGTACAATTTTTTGGTTTTTCCTAAATATCTTAAAAACTATCAACTTTTAGTATTCCCTATTAAATTTAAAAATTAAAGAAAATTAAATTTCCTGTAAGAAAAATATATAATATGTCTACTTTGGTCCAACCGTTTACAAGATAAGCACTAATTTTATTAATATTTTTAAAAAATAGCCCTTCCATAAGAAATACATGTAAATTTGAGGGTAACTTAGATGCCCAATTGTGCAAAGCTCATTTCACCTAAAGGAAAATGAACAGCATTCAGGAAATATTTACAAAATATCCAGTCATTTGACACCTCAATCATAAACATTGGTCTAAAATTAAGGTTTTGGCGAGTTCACAAATTACGTTATTTTTCAAGGAATCATTCCAATTTGTTATAATTTCTTGAAAAATAACGTTTTTTGTGAGCTCGCCAACGCCTTAATTTTTGACCAATTTTTATGATTGAGGTGTCAAATTACTGGAAATTTTGTCAATATTTCCTGAATGCTGTTCATTTTCCTTCAGGTAAAAAGAGCTTTGCACAATTGGGCATCTAAGTTACCCTCAAATTTACATGTATTTCTTATGGAAGGGCTATTTTTTTTAATTATTAATAAAATTAGTGCCTACCTTGTAAACGGTTGGACCAAAGTAGACATATTATATATTTTTCTTATAGGAAATTTAATTTTCTTTAATTTTTAAATTTAATAGGGAATACAATTTAATAGGGTTTATAGTTTTCAAGATATTTATGAAAAACCAAAAAATTGTACCTTTAGCCCTTCCAGCCCAGCCGGCTCAAGGGCTAAGGGCGGGGACTTTTGATATGTTTTACTCCTAACTAGTCCAAACAAAGTTACAAAGTCAAAAATTGTGATCCATGCAATTCCCTCTACACTCTTTCGTTGCCTGGACTATGAAATATTTGTTCTGATTGTTATTGTTTAAGTTTATATGTCAATCAATAACCATTGAACTTGAGGGGACGTTTGAAATACAGGTTGAGGGTGATCCGGCAGAATTGGAAACTAAACACTCTGTGACGATAACGCGCAATCGGCCAAACAGGAAATTTTAAGTTTTTATTCAAGGAAAAAGGTCAAAGTTTCGACATGTGTTGTTAATTTTATATGATAATTTGTTAATCCTGCAAAGCATATTGTATCAATATAATAAGATAAAACTTACTTCAGAAACATAATACAGTACAGGCGCTCAAGTCAAATTAACCACAAAGAATGTGGTATTCGGATGCGGGAGATACATTGGAGTAAAAGCCAAATATCGTAAACAAGCCAGTTTAGGGGCGAAAAATATAAAACCTTTCCTTTAATTCTCTTTCAACAAGCTATATGTTACAAAAATATTTATTGTTTATTTCTATATTTCATTAGTGCACGCATTCAGGTGCCGGAGCAAGACATGTCATGAAATTCGTTTTACTAATCTTTGATACCAAGTGTCCGAAAATCTAAATGCGACATACAACTAAGCATGAATAACAATTATTTTCAAATAAAAGTAAATAATCTAAAACTACTTTTGAATTTATTGCAGTGGTAATTAACAGCAGTGTTTGAAATTCAGGTAATAAATAAGAATAAACCATAATTTGATACAAGAAATTTTTATATAAATTTCTAAATTCCTAAATTGGTTTTAACGTATTTGACACCTATTCAATGCTTTTATCACCAAACAATTACTAGAGAGAGTATAGTTGCAAACTTGTTTAACGCGTCAGTGCTGCTTTAGGATGTATCTGAGAAACTAACTTGTTGGATTACAGTACCCTGATAAACCAAACAAAGTTATTATTTGTTGAAATTTCAACACTTCAACATATACTTTTTTCTACATATACTTTTTTTACAAAATCCCATTTATATTTACTTTTATTATCTTAAGTATCTAAACTCCGTAGATAAAAATTCAAAACATTTTTAAGAAGCACACTGTAATATACTGCAATGCTGTTGACATTTAAGTTGAAAGAATCTTAGTTCGAGAAATACAACCATTTTCAACGTGTCAAAGTGTATTTTGTTCGTAATTTTTTTTAAGGTAACAGATAGATTAAAGTGGAATCATAATAATTAATTTTTCACCACACTACGACGAAATCACCTGTTACAAACGTCAAACGCGGACCGAAACACACCGTTTGCCGCCACAGGACCGAAAAAGTTGGGGGCCCTAGGGCCGAAAGTCAGCTGATCGTTTGTTTGCTTGAAACAACGTCAGGACATCACAAAATTATACGGCATTCAAGAGAGGATAGTTGCGATCATATGATTGTCATAGCTGTGTTTTGTTTTCAAGTGAGTCAAATAATAAACAGTTTTGTTTAATTATTTACGGTATATTTCATTGTGTAGTGTGGTGAAAAATAGCGTTCGCACCTCGGCCGAAAGGGTTTTGCAGCTCTCGATCGTTTCAAATTCTCGACTTCGTCTCGAATTTGAAACACGATCTCGAGCCTGCAAAACCTCATTTTCGGCCCTTGTTGCGAAATATACTATTATCGACCCAAACCCCCCCCCCCCGTTAATTCGGTAAAACAGAGCTTATTTATTACGGTAAATTTTGTGCGGTGCGGTGCCCATTTACTAAGATTTTGTATTTATTTATTTCTCCTAAAAATTATACTTCACAAACACTCGGTTTACGAGAGTAACCAAGAAGAAAACCGTAAAGTGGTTTGTAAACATGTATTTAATTGTTCGGTAAGCAGATTGTTAGCATTAATCCTTAAATAGTTAGCATATCCTCGATGGATGGGTGGTTGTTTGTCGACCTCTTTAATAAAAAATCGTTTTTTCATGCAATGTTGTTAGAGACTATTACTATTGGTTACTTGATGAAGGTTGTAAAAGTGTTATGACTGTTAACTTGACACCTTTTGCAGTTGTCGAAAAATAAAACGTTGTCTTAAACAAATAGAAAATCTAATAAATTTGAAGATATAAATTAGATATTAAAACGTCGTAACTATGAAAAAAATAGTAACAATAAACAGTAATAAGTATTTTAAACTAAATATCAAGACTAACGATTAGTAATACTCGTTTTAGTTAGTTATAATTGATATTATTATAGTTTATTGACATTTATGGTGGTCAAAAGTCTTTCCAATTTTAATTCGTAAATGAAATAAAAAGTTTTAAAGTATTTCCCGTTTTACGTTTTTTGTAAACTACCAACATGATGTGAATCGTGGTATGAATTAAACTGATATATTTGAGAAATTTTTTTAATGTCTTTGTCATAATCGTGTTAGCTTTAAGTGTTTATAGAATTCTAGAATAAAAATATTAGTTTTTAATTAAATACTTCAAATATAGCTAATCTTTCAATATTTTCGGTCTTTATTTAAAGGCTTTAAATTAGGGGTGAATTTATATAAAATAAATAAACGTTATTGATAATAATGTTCAAAGTAAAATAAAAGCTTGATCCAGTTAAGCTTCCCAATACAGCGTTTAATTAGAAGTAGATGAAAGGTGAAGCCAATAAATATCAGAAAGGAAGCACTTAAGAGAAGCCAGCGTCCGACCGAATTGTTAATAAATCTGTTTCATTTCTTCCTGATCTCTAAGCCCCACCCCATCACTGTTGATCAATTTTTTCAAGATGACTTAATGACTTCCTGTTTACAGGTGAACAATGAGTTACTACCTTCCTTTCCCTATAAAAAAAGAAGTTCGGAATTTACTTCTTTAGGGTTAAAAATATTATAAGGCAGTTCTGTTCATAAATAGTTAAATTTTTCTGTATTGTAACTGATATAGCCCATTGTTTTAATCGATTTACAATTTTAAATTACACATTGCAACCAGCCTTCAACGGTAAGGAACTCCAAAATATTATCATAAATATTTTATGAACTATTATTGATCAAACTAATCACACAAATAATTTCGGAAATTAGAAAAAAAACACTCCTTTAATACCTCTTAAGACTGGCTGCTTACTTAAACCGGAATATGAGTGTAGGATGATTGTGGCGCGATCTTGTAGTCTTGTTATTGACTAAGGCCGACTTGTTCCTTAGACAGGACTGTTAATTAATAGCCCAACAGCCAATGGCAGCTAAAGGACCTACATTTTAACGTGGGATCCGAACCACAATTTTGCCTGGTTTACAATTTACGAAGTGTTCTAATTATGAGGACGGCCTTATAAACGTAGTACCTACTCAATAGTGCGGACGTTAATCCAAAAACATAAGGCTATGATCATTGTACAGGAGTTTTTATAGCGCTCATATAATTTGCTTTTTTAAGGTTTGTACTGTAAAATGAATTTATCCCCTCAAAAATTCTTGCACGCCAGTCATATAAATTCATAGGTTTAGTAAGATGCATTGACAGCGAGACTTCTTGACAACGACAAATTGAGAGCTGGGAACGGCAGTAACGCTGACAGTGACATCTGTTGCGTCGAGCACACCTCGCTTCACGAGGCGGATTATCAAACCATTTCTACTCTAGTTATCCTTGCTCATCTAGGATTGTTGAACAAGTGGATATAAAGGACGTGTTGTGCTTGATGAAATTTAACCGAAATTAAACTAGTTACATTTAGAACTAAACTTCTTATCACCCGAAAAATTCGTATACACCAGTTAATTTATTCCAATTTTTATAACTTATATTTAAACATTGGATATAACATTGAAGGCTCTGTTCAAAGATAAAACTAGCTCTTTCATAATACTTAATTAATTCTTAGGGATAATTTATTTCCGTAATAGGCATGATAGTTAATTGCTTGGGTTTTAATAAGTTGCATTTTTAAAACCCCGAAAGTAGAGGTGTTAGAAAAATTATCATGAACACAATTTTTGTTTCTTATTAAAAATGAACTCTACTCACTGAACACATCTAAAGAATTAAGCTTCTTTCTCGAAATTTTAAATTGTCCATCACGCATTCCAAATACTTGAACAAATGTATTTTTTCTTTGTTTGGATTTATATAGGAATGTATTTCATGTATAGCCTCCGGATCACTGTGTATTACCAAAAAATGTGTAAATGGCCTGGAAATACAGCTAAAGTGATCCTCTGTTGGTGAAAACTACCAATGGTTTCGTACCGTCATGGGGTAATTTTTAAGTTTAATATCTAGTTATTACTGACGCCAATTCTTGGGGCCTAGTGCGGAGGATGCGTGGTAGCAAAAACGGCTAGTGCGCATGCGCGACAACGCCTCGCTAGAGCTCAGCACTGTCATTCTGCTCTCAGCCGTCAACAATAGCGTGTCACTACATGTCGTCCTAAAAACATTGACCGACGGAACATTGACTCTTATTGACGATTAATGATCTGTTTTAATTCTATTCAATGATATAAAATATTTCATTCGTATTTATTGAAGCGTCTTGTTACTCTGAACAACGATTGACAGAGAAGCAGTAACTATGTGCGAGCTGCCGAACGTACGCAGCCAGGCTAGTACAATGTCGGCCGCCGCTACCGCTACTACTCCCCTCTCCTCCCAGCCTACCCACTCCCCGCCCCATGCGCGGACTGGGCCCCAAGAATTGGCGCCAGCTATAAAACATTCTTCTTCGATGATAATTTGATAGTAGAAACGTCAGACATGAAAGTAACGAAAACATTAAACATTGAGAATGTTTAGAATGGTTCTACTGATTTTATTTTTGGACATTTTTTGCAATATTTTTGGAAACATTGATATCGATGAAAGCCTAGGATTTTTAAATAGCCTCTTTACTGTAAAAAATATTCCCATTATAGTTAGTCTAGTTAAATTAAGGATTTTGATAAAACAGCTAATATAATATAAAGTTCAGACTTATTGCCGTCGTACAAAATTGTCAAAAAGCCGGAGTTAAACAAGCCGTTTTGTAATAGGGCTAAACGTTAGCCAGGGCAATTGTTAAACTCATTATGGCCCTTGATGTTTTTTTATAGTAACAAAATATTTTAAAAATCTAGGAGGCAGTGTTTATAATCTTTGCAATTAACACCTAGTTGAGGTCAGGACGCAACACTGGCTGAGTGAAGGATGAGATGAAAGCCTTATTACTGATAGAGACCAACTGATTGATGCATTTCGCCAGGATTATTCTTCTAAAATAATTTAATAATTTGATGGTATTTTCTAAACAAAATTATTATTTTTTGTGGAAATATTTCAAATTATCTCTAAGTAAGCACAAGTCTAGCTAGACTAACCCTAGAGTAGAGTTAAATTGTAAGCAAATAAAAAAAATAAAAAAAACTGGAAATTGATTGTTAAGGTTTATAAAGGTTGTAGCTTCAATATAAGTAATTGAACTCTGTCTCAAAGGCCACGCTATGTAAAAACTATTTTTGAACCGCTCTTGACCATTTACAAAGGCGTATTATCCTTTACAACAAGCTGATTCACAACATTTTGACCAATTGCCTGTTGAGTTAGTAATATCATGATGAAAATGGCACATGTCTCAAATGCTGAAATAAATGTCTTTGATTAGCTTTCTTATAAAAAAATCCTTATTTATTTAGCCTTATTGAATGTTGAGACCATTTTCGCAATAAGGCGGCGTTTTAATAGAATTTTAAGCTTTTCAATAAATTAAAATGAATGTATCAACACGGACTACGAGCGAACGAATGTAGGTTTCTATGGAGTAACCAATTATGATTTAGATCAAATTAAAATTGCATACATTTTCCGTTTAGAGGCTCTCTAATATTAGGAATCTATCATCACTATCGAGGAAAAAATCCTGACACTTAGCTCAGCAAAGTTTCTCCAGCTATAACATATTTTTGCGCCTGCGTTCCCGTAGCTGCCTAATTGTCGCCCGGTCTTTTCTGAGCCTGCGTTTGTGCGTTTGCAGGCGTTTTAAAGGCGATATTTCTTGTCCTTTCTTCTACCTCTTTTACTTAAATCAATAATTTAATTTTAATAAAAATATATTGAAATAGAAAATTCATTTGAGCGAATTTCCTCTATAGGGAAGAAGCTATTACCGTAGGTCTCATAGTAAGACCTAAGCCCGGGACCACTAAAACTTTTCGTTTTGGGGCCCCCATAAACCAGAAAAACCATTCGATCAAATATGTGTGTGTGTGTGTGTGTGTGTGTGTGTGTGTGTGTGTGTGTGTGTGTGTGTGCGTGTGTGCGTGTGTGCGTGCGTGCGTGCGTGCGTGCGTGCGTGCGTGCGTGCGTGCGTGCGTGCGTGCGTGCGTGCGTGCGTGCGTGCGTGCGTGCGTGCGTGCGTGCGTGCGTGCGTGCGTGCGTGTGTGTGTGTGTGTGAGCACGATAGCGCTCGCAAAAAAGGTCCGATTGGAATGAAATTTGGCACAGACGTGTAAAGTAGTAATTACTCAAACGAGTTCGTGAACCAACCCGTTCGGACCACCGGAAGGGGGAGTAAAGGGCAAAGAACTATACTACTGGAACGCGCGCTGCCCATAAGCCGCGTGTTGTAGTTTCCGGGCGCATGCAGCGGTGTGTTTCGATTGCATCCAGGGACGCGCGGGCTGAAGTGGGGCACGAAGTCGGCGCGTCAATCGTGGATATGCTGGTTTGACTTTCCGCCTTTTCGCCCAACTCGAAGTTTGTACCACTTAGCACTGAGATAAAAGGTTGAAATTTTGCATGTGAGGAGTCCTTTAGTTTTGAACGGTAATAGTATCAATTATATTTCGAAAATAATTTTTTGTCTAATTTAAAAAATGAAAAAAGTCAAAAGTTTTTATTCAACTTTAAAACTTGACACGAAAAAAGTAGTCGGCTGCTACTTTTTGTATTTTTTGGTCAGGTAAAATAAAAAACGGTGGATATTGTTGCTAAAGAATTGAATTTTTTAAATAATATTTTTTGAAAAAAATAGTAGCCGTAGTTTGGTTATTAACTTAGTTTTTGTGAGAGAATTTATCCGTGCTGCGCCAGGATAAAAACAAAGTCAAATCTAAACTGATGTTTACAAAAACAATGTAAACTAAAAAAAACACAATTATAGTATCAAATTAAAGGTATGAATCTCACAATTACAATGGTACCAAATATAAATATGTTTTAGAGACAGTTTGCACATTGTAGGAACGTTACAAGTTTATTCCGTGGTTGCAGTAACTAAGTAATGTTAGGACAAGCTTCTAGGTTATCGATTGTTACGATGTGTAAACTACCTCTAAACCATTTATGATTGGTACCATAGGAATTGTAAGATTCAGACCTTTAATTTAATGCCTTCTTTGGAATTTTTTACGTTATTTGTACCCGGGCGGGCGCTAAAACGGAGCAAGAAGATGGCGCGTCCGCGAATGTAGTTCATTACTCCATACAAGTGATGATGACCTTATATCACACACGAGGTTTACAGATTTTAAATCAAAAGGCAAAGTAATTAGGGCACATTATGATGTTTTCAAAATCGTTAATATGTATATTTACTCAAGCTAACTGAAAAAAGGCTACCACCAACGATTTAACCTTGAGAATATGTAACAATTTCACAGGCGTTATTTTTAGAAATCACTTAAGCAATGACGAATTCCATGGAAGCCACAAATTATTGTTGATCAAATCCGTAGCTATTTTTTTTAATTATATCGCATCACATTGCCAAACAGGAAAAGTTTGAAATCACAAACAAATCTAAGTTAAGTTTAAGGCAAAAGTTGACAGTGTTAATTTTTTTTCCAACTTGTAGATCAAGCATCTGATGCTTGTGAAATAAGCTGTAAAACTTGTCTTAAAATAAAGTACATTTTATATTTAAAAATTGTTTTATCTTACCTAATATATATTTAGACATTTTAGTCCTAATTTTCAAGAAAATGTAAAATTTACCAGTAACAGAATATTTACCAGAAATTTACCAGTAGCAGAATATTATGACTTATAATAAGTCATAATATTCTGCATTAAAAATAATCAATATGAAATATAATTGGTTAAAACAATTATCAAACGTTAACAACACAATCATTTTGAAATATGACAATACAGTATTTCAGAGTTTACAAGGCGTTTAAAGTGCTGCAATAGGCTGCAACAGCATTATCGTAATGCCTGAGCCTTGGCGCGGCCTGTGTACCTGCCCCGCCCTGGCGCCTGCAGGCCCCCGACGCAACCGCGGATTCCGGCTCGCTCTGTAGGCCCAGCGCGCGTTCCAGTAGTATAGTTCTTTGGTAAAGGGGGATAAACCCTCAAAAATGGGTTTTTTGAGTTTTTTACAAAAATAAAATTTATCTAAGTTTTGTTGGCACCAATGAATTCAGCTAAAAAACAAACAATTTAGTATTTTGAATCAATGCTCTATGTCCATTGGTTACCGAGATATTGAAAGTGGTAAACACAGTACGTTGTCTCAATGTTAACCTTATGGGAAATAAGTAAAATTCTATATCTCGGTCATTTCTCAACATATTTTGATAAAACTTGGTAAATAGCTTCTTCTAGTTCAGATCTACTAAATATTGAATTAACACCCCCATTTGTAATATACCTGCTGCAGCAGCAAACCTGCATACTCATTCCCCATGTTATTCTTCTGGAGCTTTCCAAAACATGTCAAATCTCGCTATGTTGGATTGAAATATTTTGTTTTGCATTTGAAATTCGCTGAGTATGCAAGTCTGCTGCAACGGGTATTTACATATAACTCTAGTGAAACATATTTTGCCGCAGATTTTGGCATGCCTAAAAAATTCGTGATTATATGCTTTGTAATTAAATAACGGTACCTATTGTAAAACTTTTATCATCTATCCCGGTTGTTTGGTAAACCAGAAAATCAGATGTTTTAGCTAATTTCAATATGAAACCCTTCTTTGACGCTCCCAAACTAAATTGAGTATCGAGCAACAGTTAGAAACATATTTATTTGATCAGAATTTAAGCATCAGCTACTTTAAATAGGACAAACGTGATAATTTTGAAAATCTCACAACCGGATATTGAGTTTTGGGTCTCCTCGATTTTGCATAGGGCCTAGTTCAAAACAGCGGCAGAATTTACGTGGGAGGATTAGGGAAATCTCTCTTTCCTTCATATTCACCAGAAACATATTTGTGTAGAGGAAATGAGTGTACAGTACGACCTTTTTGGGTAAAGGCATTTTTAATGACTTCGTTTTTAATTTATCAACACTGCGGAATCATCCTTGTACTCTGCCACAATTTTAGTCTAAAAATAACATTGGAACAGGTACCATAGTTAATACTCGCTTGAAGATATGATCAATTTATTTATTTTACTGCTCAATAATCTTTGTTACTTGTTTGATATCGTCAGTGTTTTGATTGTCAGTTTTTCAATTTGCCAGTTTTAGGTCAAAATAATAAATGAACGTTATTTAAGCAATGTTGCAACAAAAAAACTAATTTAGGGTTTTCGGCTTAATGTTTGGTTCCACAGTTTGTCCTATTAGGCCAGTCAATTCAAACATCGAACCTCGTAAACCCGTATCATATTCTGATTTTGTTTTTGTTAGGATCGCTTAAAGCAGTTTGAATTCAATTTTGCAGACCCGTAAACTCTGAACAACCCCGTGGTACTTGAAAAACTACCAGAATTAGGTATTTTCTTGATTTCTTTAAATAGCCCCCTTTAAATAACACCCTCTTACTTAAGGGGATACGCCTCCTTCTATAGGCTGATTTTTTTTAAAAACATTTGACATTTTTCAAAAGTGACATTTTTTATTCCAAATTTAGTTCTGAACATGTATCGAAAGTTTCATTTGATTTGGAAAATTATTTCAGGTATTTTTGCAATAAACTTGAAAACATTGGCTCAGCGATTTCCATTGATTTTAATATGTGTGTGTGGAGTGTAGTGAAAACTTTAAACGGCGTTTCCTCAAAACAATCTATGTTTTTATCGACTGCATTTACGTAAATTTGAATAACTTTGTAACTGAAATAATGAAATGAAATAAACTTTATTTTCCAAAATTTAAGACAAGTAATCCACGGTGAAATTGTGTATAGAAACATGAAAAAACAATAAGCATTAAATAATAAAATAAATTATTTTCCATATGGTATTACAAAAAATATAAAACTAACAGCAATTTCACAAATAATTAATGGAAAAAGAGTCTACATGGGCAGATTGCCTGTGCGTAGACTCAGTTGCAAGTCAAAGTCCAAATGAGTGGAATCAAAAATAATTAACTGGTAATAAGAAAAAAAAATTAAAAAATATATTTTAAGATTATAGCTAATTTTGGTCTAATTTTAAGCAAAAAGAAAACAATTCATTGTTGTGATGAGTGCATGCAACGGCGTTGAATGAAATTCAACCCCTCAATGAGTGATGCCGACGGTCGTGCGGGGGAGAGGGTCAGTAAGGCAGTGAGAGTTGTACGGGGATCGATGGTCAGGCTGGGCCCAGCGCGATAACGGCCTCGCTCTCCTCCGTGCCCAAAAAGATAAGCCACTCCACAACTTGTTTTTTAAAGGCGGAAAGGGGCGCAATATTAAAAAAAATGTGAGTTTCGATACCTCTGACACATATTACGGTACACAATGTTTGCAATATAAAAAGAATTTGTTTGAGAGAATGTTTTGTTAGATTGGGGGACGGCAATGCCCACATTTCTAGAAAAACGAGTATTGTATGTATGCAAAGTTTTATCAAAAATTGTGTCAGAATTTTTATACATATGAACTAAAAGAAATTTTAAAAATAGTTGTCTAACTGACAGTACACCAATTTCAGAAAAAAGATTGTTAGTAGGGTATCTTTTATGTTTTTTAAAGGCTACTTTAAGAATTGATTTTTGGACAGTAAAAAGTGGCTGTAAAACAGACTTGTAAGCACCTCCAAACGCGATAATTCCAAATGATAGTAAAGATTGTACATATGCGTAGTAAACTGTTTTAATTTCACTCTCGTTAAGAATCTCACCGAGCTGTCTGAAGGCATAAATGTATTTGCGTATTTTAAATTTTAAATATTCAACATGATCAGACCATTTTACACCTGAATCAAAAATAATTCCCAAATATTTATATGTTGTAACCTTTTCAATTTTTTCACAAAGACAAAAATTATTAGTGTGATCACCACAGACATGAATAACTAAATCATTAAGTTGAAAATCAGTTGTTTACTTATTATTATTCTACTACTACTTATTATTTTTTTTTACTTTGTTTACTTATTATTTTTTTAACTACTTATTATTTTCTAATGAAATTTTAACCTGATGATCTTGGTAGTATTTTAGAAGATTTGTGTGTATAGAGAACATTGTGCAATTTTTTTTCTTATAAGTCTCAACGTTTTACATTGAAAATCAGTTTTTTCGTAAAAATTTTCATTTTATTGTAAAAAAGGCTACTAACAATGCATTTTTATGTTACCATATTTTCAATACACAACAATGTTCATTGTTATGTGGGGAAGTAAAATATATTTGCGTTTTTAAATATATTTAGATAATGTATTTTTTTATATAAATCCTCAAATTTGGTCAAGTATAAACAAAATAAACCCACAAAAGCCACTAAAAATAAAAAATAAAAATAAAGCCGTAGAAGGAGGCGTATCCCCTTAACACAAACCATTTATGGACTTGCAGTAAACAAAAATTGCAACATTCGAGACCAATTTGAGATATTTAAGTGGCGGACATATAGCTACTCAAAGATATGCAATATTCATGCACGCAGTGAAAATTTATCGATAGGGCCGTTTTCCAAGGTTTGTAGCGAGCGGCTAAACTATTCGTTGTGGCGTTGTGGAGAAAATCCTCAAATTAGAAATTTTTTGTTCTTAAAATTATCTTATTTGTTGTCTTTTTTTTATTAAATTAGACTAATTTGAAGCCTCTAAGTCAAATACTTTTCCTTAAATAGTAAAACGTATTTGCCATTAACGTTAGAAAATCTTTCTAAAATCCTTACATTATTACATAAATAGAAACTTTAAATCGCTGCTGTTTCTATGTTGGTTAAGGAAACAAAAAACCATCCCTGGACTTTTTAACATATATGGATATTGAACATGTGCTTGAAAATTACCTATCTTTGACCAGCTATATCTGCGCAACTACTAAACTGATAGAGAAATCAAATCTGTGTAAAATAATTGCAATTTCTGTCCAATTTAACTCTATATACGGCTTAAGTTAAATAAAATTGCTTCCCCATGGGTGATTTTTGTAAAAAATCTAAGAAAACCCTAAATTTGGTAGTTTTTAAGTACTGCTATGGGAGTTGCACAGGGTTTTCAGGGCTGCAAAATTGAATTTAAACTGCTGTAAGGGATCCAAACAAAATATTTAAAAAAAAATCTGTATACTATGCGCGTTTTTGAGGTCCGCCCTTTTTTATGTTTAAATTGCCCAGTCATTTTATATTCAAAATTTGACTGAAAAAGGAAAAAGATCTTCTAGTTCAGAAAATGTATTTTTTACATGTCCTCACCTAGGTGTATATTTTAACATTTCAAATAAGTCCCGATAGTGGTTGGGCGGCAATTGGTCATCTTGGATTCTGGATAACATTTTTAGGTTTTTCCTAAGCATCTCGAAAACTATCAACTTTTTACACTATATTAAATTGAAAAATGTAAGTAGATAAAATATGTTACAAGAAACCAACATTTACAAGATAAGCAGTAATTCTAATAATATCTTGACAATATTCCTTCCATAGGAAATACATGTAAATTTGTGTATGAAATAAATGGCCGACGCTTTTTCACCTAAAAAACTATTTTCATGAAATCTTAACGAAATTTCCAATAATTTTGCCACCTCAGTCCAAAATAAAGGCATTGGTGAGCTCATAAAAAATTAGTTCTTAAAAGATGTGGATTAACTAGCCGCATATTCCACAAAATGTAGTTACTACAAATTTTTCGTGAGCTCACCCACACATTTATTTGTGACCTATATTTTTTACTAAGGTGTCAAATTGCTGTAAATTTTGTCGAGACTCCATGAATATAGTTTATTTTCCTTTATGCGCATAGGCTTAGCGTCATAGCTCATTAAATTACCCACAAATTTACATGCAATTCTTAAGGAAGGAATATTTGTCAAGATATTAATACAATTAGTGGACTGTAGTTTATTCAGTGAGTGTGTAAAGTAAAGCCCCTTCCCTTGAATAAAAGTTGTATAGAAAAGAACCAATCAGGGAAGAGATAGTCCATATGTTCCCAGGAATGGTTCACAGCCATTCCACTCAGTGATTTAAAATGAAAAAAAACTGTATGACATGAACAATAGACAAAGCATGGACCATTGAATTTATTTGTCTTATGAATTATTTATTGACTTTTTGTAAATCTCACGTGCATTTTAAGTTCACTGCAAAAAAAGATAACCACAATTTGCTTTGATAACAGACATCCAGTTCCAGCTCCAGTTTATACTTAAGCTCTTTGGAGTTCTGTAGCAGTAACAACAGGTATTCATATGACACTGCCTGCCAACATTACAGCTGGTGCAGGAGGTGGGGCTTTACTTTACACTCTCATTGAATGAAAGAATTCTATTCGCTCTTAAACTAGGTAGTCCCCATAAGATTGGGAAAGATGTAACTAGGAGCAGCAGATTAATATTTTAAACTTTTTTTTTATTTTATTTTGAACATTGTTCTACTAAAAGACTAAAACAAACGGTTGAAAAAGACTTGAAGCTGCTGAGCATTTAGTTTCAAATAGTAATTTATGGTTATTCTTTCAGTCTAGCAAGATAAGTGTATTGTTGAGGACATTCATTGAATTGAACAAGATAACATCGACAAGCCGCCTGACGTCGACAAATGGAGACAAGAAACCGCTTCTACACCTTGGAGGGAGCTGGGACCTCACACCTGGCTAGTAAAACATTTCCCACTCTTACTTTATTTAACTACATCAACATCGATATTTATTGAATTTCACTCATTTATTGTCGTTTTCAACAGTAAAAAACTAGGCTTTGTAACGATTCTACATCTTACTCGTATCTATTTCTCATCTAAAAATAATTGATTAAAAATTACCTTCAAACGGTTAAAATTGAGAAATAGGTGCTGTGACCACCTTTTCCGAAAATCAAAGATAAATTACTTTTCTTTTAAAATATAACTTAACCAACACCATAACGTATAAGGTATATTGACTGATAATTCACAAAAAACCGCAATGTAAAGTACTGATTGCATATTTGGGAGGGAAATAAAAACAAACAACGACTGCTTATTCATTAATTATATTATTAGAAATAAATAAACAAGATCTTTCATTAGTTGTTAAGAAGTTCATGCCGGGATCAATAATATTTAGTTTGGAATAGCCACAATAGCTAGGTTTATAGGTTTATAAACAATTGCTATGCGACTATAAATAAAAATTATTACGGGCCGTGTTTGGAATACGCCAGTTTAATAACGACTGCCAGACCGAGACCGTCGGTCGACAGGTGTCATTTCTACCTTTGTGAAACTGCCAACACGACTCTCCGCCGGAATAGCCTATTGGCAGATTGAGGCAAAAATTCTATTTTTTAATCAAGCGAAAATCGTAAGTTTTGTTTGAATTAACTATTATTAATTCAATGAATAAGTTGATTATAGTAATAATTGATATTAAAGAAATTTAACAATTTATTATATGATTGAATTAACTATGATGATTATTAATTGATGGTTGTTGATTATTGAATTTGTTCCCATGTTTGTAGCAAAGGAGCTAAAAGGTTTTGTAGGTGATTATTATACATTCTTCCACTTCGAATTCAATATAAGTTGTCAACGGAAAGAGAATTTAAAATGAGATCACAGTTACTTCGTCGTTTGCTTTGTCTGGGTCATTTTCATTTAGGAAGTCATGTAATGGTAAAGGGAACGTTTTAACTTCCAACCTTTACCCACGTGACTTAAAAAAAACTTATCGATGTCAAAACTTTCATTTTATAGTTTCATTCAAACAATCTTACGTAAAATACTTGAAAACAAACATAATTTTGAATAAGTCTTGCAAGGGAGGTGTTTATTCCCGTTGCATAGAGGTTTCAATTTAGTTTATAAATTATTCTAAATTGTTCACCTTTAGTATATTTTAAATTTTAATAAACTTTGCTAATATTATGCCTGATAGGCAATAAGGGCAGGATGTTGTCTTGCAGGAATGCATACAGCGCACCTGGAGGGCAGCACGGGGGGCGACAAGCACACCTAATTATAACTATAATTACTTCCAAATTACAGCGTGGCGACTTCCCAACTCTGCCGATTAACATCTATATTAACTCGAAAGTTATGACTTTTACAACTACTAAATAATAATAGCAATGATATTATTTAATGTAAAAAATTATTGTTCCTTTAAGAATGATTTTTTGTCAATTCAAATTCAAAACACTTAACTTTGCAACAATGATGCACCGTGAAGAATGATGCATTTTTCAAACACCGTAACGGTGTTGAAACAATGACTAAAGCTAGTTGGTTTTTACTTATCAGTGATGGCAAAAGTCCGCAAAAATCAAAATTCAAACAATGCCCATAACACAATACATATGCTTGGTCAACAATGAATGTATAATATGGTATAATTTTGATTGACATTAATCTAACTTTCAGAAATATAATTATGGTTGTCGAAATAAATTGATTATTACATGTGAATTAATAATTATGACCTTTAAACGCAGATTTCGCTCAGTTATACAATTATGGCAATAATATACGGTACATTTACTTTCACATGCAATCAACTTTTATGCAAACGCATTAACTAGAATATGAGGTACTAAATACTTGTACCGACTATGGCCCCTAGGCAAGAAACTGGAAACATAAAAAAGGTAAAAAAAACAGTTTTTCATTAGGTTTTACCGCAAACACTTTTTCCATATGCAGTAGCTTGTTTTTAAGTAGGGAAACCTCTTCATGACATAAATTACACTTCATATAATTTAGAGACAGTTGAAATTATAGTTTTATATCATTAAGAGACAATTACTGCTTTCAGATTCTACACTTTTTCATCCATTTTTTCATATAATAACTATGATAAGTTGCTCGTTTAACATGCAAGATATTACTGTGCAATCAAGCTTTAAAATTCGTAAGAATTCACCACCTCTCATACGTCCGTCATATTTACCATTACTGATACAAAAACAAACACTTCATAGGACGAAGATAAAGAGAAATCGCCTGACATTAACCATGCTTTAAACATTGACATGTCAATTGACATCATGTTTAAATCCAAACAATCATCGTTAAAGGACAACATCATTGCAAATGTGTTGTGAGGCATACAGTGTGTTCCACGTCAGTTTCATGCCACAAGGCCAAAACCCAATGCTGCGCCCAATTTATTATATTTTAGAAAGCCCCGTATAACGATGCAAAACAAAAGATGTAGGATGGTGAAAAGAGGAATTCTTCCACAGCATGCAAAACAACTTTGCCGCAGGTCAGGCTAAAAGATTCGGGGTTTTTATGTGTTTTCATCGATCATCCCCCGTTCAGCCGGGATCTTAAGCAGAATGATTTATATATCTTCTAGTAACAGAGAAGCCCCCTTGGATGTAAAAAGTTCATAATTTACAAGTGAATTCGGCGGCGGTTAACGTTTACTTACAAGATGCTACAGGGGTGGCGGCAGTGTTATATGAAGAGGGATTTCAAAGGTTTATTGCACGGTATAAAAATGTTGAAACAAGCAAGTCATTATAACAAAAATATAAAAATGCGCAGAACCAGAAAATAATAGTTTTTTTTGCAATTATAACAAGTACATTTTAAAAAACGACCCTTACTTAAGAAAACCTCATATAAACCACGTTAAAATATCTAGAATGTCACTTTAAATCAAGCATTAGGACTTTTTTTAGTATCAATGCTTTTTAAATGACACATATGACAAATAAATAGCAAGTCGAAGAAAGGATACCACGTGAGAAACCAGAATAGTCTGTCAGTAAATTAAAACAAACAACAATAGTAATGTAAAAGTTTTTATAAAATATGTTTGATATATTCGATTTTTAAGATTAAAAATATATACGTGAACAAAAATATAAAAAATTCGCAAAACCAGAAAATAATAGTTTTTTGCAATTATAACAAGTACATTTTATTTTATTAAAGTATAATGTGATTGTATTTTTAAAATGTGATATTAAACTGAAGTGTGTTTAATATCACATTTTAACTAATAGACGCAGCATTTAAAGAATATTGAACCATAAAATCAAGATGCTTGCAGATTTAGACCGTTGAGTGCGGTTAATTATCCGCTATAGTCAAGAGCTCTAAGTGCGTCTACACGTTACCCCCCGTCTCCATTAATGGACGTTCAGTCACTTCAAGACTAACATTTGGTCATGTAAGTAATTTTACAGACAATAAAGTAAGTCTTTTAATAAACCAGCTAACGTACTTTATTTTTTGACCTCATGATTTTTTAAAAATTATTTGTTCATTTGGTGATTAAACTATAAGAAGTATCAATATTTGTTGTGAAAATATAAAGATAATAAAGGTAATAAAGCAGGTAGTGAAGAAGTAATGCTCTAATACTTTTTTCAAAAAATTCCCTTTAAATTTTAATAGAATTTGCATACAAAAATGTTATTTATATCTTAAAAACATATTAATCCAAATAATTCAGAAAAAATTTCACGAGTTCCGTCAAAACTTCATTATGCAGTGGTTGTAGTTCACTTTAGAAGTCCAGAATATTAAGCCAAGTTTAGAACTGAATGAATTCTTCCCTATTGAAGATGGAAGTAAAATAAAGGATTCATCAAGATTCCTTGATCTCAGAGTATTTGAACAGGTTATTTCTAAAGTTTTCATTTACATAAAATCTTTAACTTAAGAACCATATGAAACTTCTTAATTAAACTTCTAGACTTTCAATTTGCCTTAATTTAATTTTTCCTTTATATTTTAGTTAAGGCTCATTTTTATTTTATCCGTTTTTTCTGCTTACTAGATGCACAAACAACCAAGCGATGATAATAAGTGATAATAAACCCCTGTTTTTTTTGTTTTTTTTGTTATTACATCGTAGTAAAATAACCTTTTACAAAAATATTGTAGATAGAGCAGTTTATGCTATTTTCTCAAAATGTATTTATTTAAAATATCATAAACATGACATTAGCTAGTTAGTTATTAGTTATTAGTTGGTTAACATTTAGCTGTTATTGGAACAGTGTTAGAAGTGGAATGGTTCCAGTAATATATTAAGACGTCGAAAGCTCTAAGTTCTCTGAAGCAGCTTTAAAACCGATTTAATCTATTGCAACGGACGTTCATAAATTTGTATGCTTAGCACAAAATGCTGGTTAAAATGTTCAGTTCGATTAAGATAGTTCTGATTCAAAGATATTATTAATCCTGTGGATCTTACATAAACTGATAAGATTAAGTATACCGTGTGCCCCAACAGTAATGTCACCCTTTTAATTGTTCATAGCCACTTTATTCATGATCATAGACCAATGAAACTTGTGACATTCAAAAGAGCGGACTATGAGGTTTTGTTTTCATTAATTAAGCAACCAATTTTTGTCATCCTTAGATGTGTTGCTAACTTGTTTTATGATAACAGATGTTGCAATGTATGGATGCTTACAGAGCTAAAATCTGTTACCTTACCACAGAAGTGTATCAGCAAGATCATAAAACCAGTGCGACCATTTTCTATTCATTAAAAACTAAAAAATAGTGTTTTGTGAACTTTGGAACATTCAATTCGTAACTAATCTTTCGCACGTTCTTGCATAGTGGTTTTTAGGCAGTGTTGGGTATAACTTTTCGCTTTTGCCTAACAAGCCACTACTTTCCTTAAACGTCTTATCAATTAATATGTTTCCGATAGCAATTTTAATTGAAGACGAGCTTAAACTAACGTTATTCTGCCATCACATTTTTAAACATTAAAACCATTAATGTGTCGTATCTGCAATGCAAATAAAAACTTTGCATATCAACGAATGGCTACAACAGATTGCTCAGTGACGTAAAACAAAACTTTATGACCTCCTCTTTCAAATGGCAAAAACATTCATATAGTATATTGCACTCACGAACACACCGTCTATGGGTTGGGAAAGAAAAACAATCAATGTTTTGTATTTTAATAATTTTTCAGAAAAGTGATAACATCACGACTGATAATACATTTATTTAATTGTTATTTCATACTTTTAACCTCCTTTTAAAAGCTTTTACATCGACGATTTCCAATTATATACCAATAATTTATACATTAATTATTTTTTTTGTTTCAAAAATCTTACAGATTGCCTATAAAACCATAAAACCAAAGGAGAGAATCATTATGTGTGTGGATGGAATCCATACGGGTACACTACATGAGTTTAAACATAACATTTTCAGGGAGAATTCCTTGAGGTTTCAGCACCAATTTCCTCTAAATCCTCTAGGCCTCTTCCCCGTGAGACATCCAAAATTACAATGTTAATTAAATTAGATCGCGTGTTTACAGTTTCTGATATATTTTCATGAACAAACCGCCAATTTTGTAAATGAAGTTTTAATAGTAATATTTTATAATTATATTTAGAAAATGCATTTTCTTTTCTATGATGTGGGAATATATTCTAATATATTCTTTTGTTGTTGTCACCGTTGTTTTTATAAAGTCAACTGGCAGTGATGCTGGGCAGTTAGGTGCCCGTGGCTTCGATCACGATAAAAATTGCAGCTGACCTTACTTCTGCTGTTTGAACTGTCAAATTTTAGTATTCACAGCTGTTCACAATTCAGTATTTAAATGTGTACATCCTTATTAAATGTAAACATTGAAGTTAAGGACGTTCACAGGGCGTAGCCCGAGGGGATTTTAAGGAAGTGAATAGGCCTATGACCTGTTCTGATATTGAGGCTCTATTCCTGCAAAATTTTAGCTCAGTTGATCTAGTATTTTTCACGTTGTTGAAAGACAGATATTCACACAAACATCCATACGATCACATTTTTATAATATTATATAGGTAGGAAGTAGGATATTGCTTAGTATGTACTTTAACCATCGACCACATAGTACAAATAGACAGAGCATCCCTATCTTAATAGCATTGCAGCAAATGAAGCAGGGGCCGCCATATTCTTTCGGTATAGAAACACAAAACGACGCCTAAAACCGCGTAATCTGACAGTGCCCATGTTTCAAATAACTCGTAGTTTATATTATTTAGCATTAAGGCTTAAGGTTGAAATTTTGCATGTGAAGAGTCCTTTAGATTTGAACAGTAATAGTATCAATCATATTACCAAAATAATTTTTGTTCTAATTTAAAAAATGATAAAATGTCATAAGTTTTTATTCAACTTTTAAACATGCCATGAAAAAAGTAGTCGGCTGCTACTTTTTTAATTTTTTGATCAGATAAAATAAAAAACGGTGGAAATTGTTGCTAAGAGTTGAATTTTTTAAATCATATTTTTTGAAAAAAGTAGCTGCCGTAGTTTGGTCGATAACAGCTATTGTGGGAGAGTTTATCCGTGCGGCGCCTGCATAAAAGCAAAATCGATCCCAAACTGCTGTTTACAAAATTGTAGTCGACTACAAAAATACAAATGTGGTATCAAATTAAAGGTCTGAATCTCACAATTACTATGGTACCAATTATAAATGGTTTAGAAGCAGTTTACGCATCATAGGAACGTTACAGGTGCATTCCGCGGCGGCAGCCTCTCTTAAAAAATGTCAGGAAAAGCTTCTAGGTTATCGAATTTTACGATGTGTAAACTGCCTCTAAACAGTTTATAATTGGTACCATAGTGATTGTGAGATTCAGACCTTTAATTTGATACCCTATTTTTAACCTTTTACGTAATTTGGTCCGCCATCTTGTCACCGACTAAGGACAATATCCCTGCTTCATCGCGTGCGGGCCTATGCTCCATCTACTTGTACTATGTGGTCGATGACTTTAACCAAAGACCTCTTAGGGAAAAACAACGCCAAAAAATCAAAACTTTAGGGTAATTGAGTAATAGCTGCCGATCAAACTTAACATCTGATAAATTTTAGTTGCGATTACAGGCGTTATGTGTAAAAAAACTCACGTAGGTGTTTGCACGTATGCTAAGACGGGGGTGTAAAATATAATTGGAAAATATAGTTTATATAAGTACAAATAAATCTAAACACTCATTTTTAGCTACTAATCTAATTTCAGAGAGGGCCAGTTGACGAAATAAATGAGGAGGAAAACTAATATCTGGTGAAAAACGTACGTGGATTGCTTAAAAAGGGTACACTTTATACAGTCAGCTGTTTTGTTAAAAGCTTGCCCATTACAATGTCAAGACCTCCCTGTAAAAACACATCAGTGAACATCCGGATAGCCCTCCTGCCGCTCATATATATACCCAGTTCATATCTGGTGTAGGCGGATCTTTCCGTATCCGGCAACTTGAGCATATGCAATGTCATCATTTCAGCTATAAATGTTCAAAAAAAATTCAATCATACCCTAAGCACTGAAGAATATATCACATCTGTGTGATAGTTCTGTGTTTTTTTTTGTTTTTTTTTTGGCAAATGGAAATAGTATGAATAAGCCCGCAAACGATTGGTGTTGTACACCCCTAATTACTGAAGAATAAATCCTGTCTGTATAATAGTTCTGTGTTATTTTTCGCAGGGATGTTCAATGGAAATAGCAATAAATAAGCGCGCAAAAGATTGTTGTTGTAAACTACTTAATTCAGCTATTTTAATCAAAATTGAATCTTACACAGGCTGTAAAAAATCCCGTTTTCTCCCGGGCTACAATGATTTCAAAATGATTTCTTGCAAAATGGTCAATTAATTAATTAATATTTGAACATTTATACTGTGTTTGTGCAACAGATCCCAAAATCTTTTTATCTTGTATAAAGCAACAGCAAGCATACTGGTTGCAATGACCGGTTGCAAAAGTCTATATGATATCCGTGATAAATCGCTTAGTTTGCATTAACCCTGGCTGCTTTAAATATTGAGATGTAATTTTATTTACTAATTTAAGTTGACAAATTCAAATAGATAGCTTCAAATACTTTTGAGAATAAGGCAAATGTAACATTAAAGTTCCTTTATTTTGGTAAGTTTGCCCTAACTCAAAACTTATACCAGCATTGAGGTCCTCCAGAAAAGAATATAGATTATTTTCTAAAGTTCGTAATATTGAAATCAGGAAGTTTTTCACCTTAATTATGGTTGTTCAAAGCCTTATATGTCTCACGAGCATAGGACGTAGTGACAGTTAGCTTGAAAACCTGAGGCTAAAGTTTCATACTAAGTTTATATAAATTTTGACTACCTGTTTTGTTACATTTAAATGAAAACTATAATAAATACTTAAACGGGTGAAGGACATGTTCACGTGACTTCCCCCGGGTGAATATGTCCTTTACCCGTGCCGGCAATAACAGTACTTTTATCGTGTTCGACTAATTATAGTATATGTTTTGGTAGCCGCATTTTAAATTGTGAGTATTTGAGCTCCTGTTTGAAAAGTGACAACCATTATGTGTGCTACAACACAGAGAAGATTCTTCAACTTAATCGCATGAATAGACACGAAATATAATTTCACTAAACGATTAGTCAATTTAAAGTGAATAAAAAATTCGTAAAAGTACAAAATAGTGCACATGTTTGCTGTGTGGCACAGTTGAAATTTTAATTTGAAAGTAAAATAATAATTTTACCGATAAAATAATAGCTATTAATTTCAGACGTCTGTGACTTATTTATTTACCAAGCGTTATTTGGATAAAACAATAATTTAACATCCTAGTAGTTTATTATTGGCTGATTCAAATAATAAGGCCCAGTCCGCTCATAAGACTAATGTTAATTTCAGCATTGGGCTTAAGGACGGAGTGGGCCACGTTACTCGACTCGGACTATAAACTATTATTTGCAACTGGTTGAAATCTTTGTATTTATTGATTTTTCTTGAAATTTCTTGATTACCTTGAGAGAGTAATAGAAACATTTTCCAAAGGATGTCTTTTTTATAAATAACATAGTCCCAATTAACAAAATTTAATGGCTTCAGTTCGAAGAATTTGAACTGGGCATATTGTGTTCTCTTTTCCACTTTTTATCAATACATCTTTTACAACCAAGCACTTGATTTAAATAAATTTTTCAAGAAAATTAATAAAATAAAATGCTAATGTTTTAATTAATTCGTGTAGCAGGTATTAACGTTTGATTGATCAATGATCAACCAGTTAAAATACAACTCTCTCTCAACCCCTTGCGCAGTAATAAACGAATGGAGGCTGACGGCTATGTTTAATTCCCCCGTTTTCAGAAACTAACTTCCATAAAGCTTCCTCCTTTCCATAAAAGTAATTAGATTTCTTCTATTAAGAACAAACTTTAAAAGTCAATCAAAAACTCTCTTCATGAAGTTTAGATTTGCAAGGTAAATATAGTTAGTCTTACATTTAAATTATAACATCAAACTAAAGGGAGATCGCTATTTCTTGAGCAACGAACGTTTTTAATTATTACTCAGAATAAAAAACAAAACACAAAATTGAATAAAATATATTTTTATTACATCAAATACACATGTATTAAAATTTGATATGCTACAATCGAAGTGGTTAGCAGTGGCTTGAACCTAATTAGTTTTGTCAGTTTAATGAATAATTCTTTTTTTTAAGAGGGTGGCGGCCTCTTTAATTGAACTATTAGCTCAATTAATTAGTGGCTATAATTAATTGAATAGCTAGTCTGAAAAATGCGTGTTGGAGTTTAAGTTTAGGATGGTTATATCAACTAGTAGATATTTTTATTAATACCTTATGGATTCGTTATTTTAACATTAATTTCACTAAAAAAACAACCAAACCATGTTTAGTGCAGTAAATCTAGTATTTAAGTTAGTATAAAATATATAAGGTTATACTGTAACCGCCATTTCATTATCATTAAACTAATAAAAAACCATTACGTTTACTGTTTTAAGGTCAATAGCATAGTGAACTTTTATTAATACCTTATGGAGACGTTATTTTCAACATTAATTAATTTCACTAAAAAACAACCAAACCATGTTAGTGCAGTATATGTGACCCGCCAAGGGAAAAGGGAGCTTATCTTCCCAGACAAAATGTTACAGGACAGCAAGTTTTAGAGAACAGGGTCAAAAAAAACACATTTTCTGATTTTTATTGTTTCTTGCTGTTTATATGTTTCCAAACAATATTCGGTCCATCTTACACCTGAATTTAACTTTTGAAATAGTTAAATTATTTTTTTTCGAAACCCTTGCAATCTGGAGAAAGGGGACCTTGACATCCCCCATGCTATTTTAACGCTTCGAAGATAAGAAAATCCGAGAGTTCTGTGAAGAATAAATGCAGAATTTGCTAGGCAGAATGCAGAATTCAGGAATTAGATCATGAAAATAAACAGGATCTTCCAAAAGAAGTAGTCGTCGGCGTAGCTCCTGGTCCAGGTGAAGTTTCAAAACAAATAAAAATATAGTAGAAGGTCAACAAATGAAAAACTAAAAACTCAGACACCTAATATGATGTAATATTTTGTATAGATTTGTTATAATAAATCCTTATTCAAGCATAAAATTAAAATTAACTTAAGTTTTTATCATGTAACAAGACATTTTGTCTTTAAAACGTTGTGTTTTTTTCGCTACTCCAATCTATTTCAGCAACATTTGACAAAAAATACAAACAATTGACACAAATTCAATGGTAAATTCATGTTCAGCTTTAAATTTCTGACAAAATTATATATAAAATATAACCAATAATGAAAGTAGTAACAGAAAAATTGAAGATAGAAATTTGCAGAACTTTAGACCTCGATTTCCTAATATTGATGTTTTTAATACTTCAATTTCAAAAATTTATAACTCGGGCATTTTTTTAGATATCTTTAAAATTCTTTCACCAGTTTGTTTGGTGTTTAATGCAGATTAAGGATATACTAATAACTCAATTTTGAAAAAATTGAAGTTAAGGTCCCTTTTCCCTTGGCGGGTCACATATCTAGTATTTAAGTTAGTGAAAAATATAAAAGGTTATACTGTAACCGCCATGTCACTATCATTAAACTAATAAAAAAACATTAGTGTATATTGTTTTGGATTCAATAGTTCAATAGCATAGTGAACTAACAAATGTATGAATTATTTCTAAATAGTTTCAATATGTTTTTTGCTTGAATAAAATGTTGACGATTAAATTGTGAGGAGATGTAGAAATATGACAATATGATAAATAAATTGTAAAAAAGGTTTCTCCAAATGCAACTTGGGAAGATGATCATCGTTGTTGCTCAGCACCTTAATTAGTATAACACTTAAACAGTTCAGTAAGCGCACTGCTTGTCATTTGGCAGAACACTCGCTCTCTTCTACGCCCCTGTAAATCAGCAACGTTCATATTTCCAGTTGAGGTAACGATAAAAATACTAATAAGTTATAAATAAACGTAAAATATTAATTGTTTACTTAGTATGAAGCTTGAAAATTGCCATCCTGCATAAAATGAATGTTAAATAAACAGTTCCAAGGTAAATTGATAATGGTGGATTTATAAAAATAAATTCGGTAAATATAAAAAAGGGTATCAGCAGGGCGTAGTAGATTTGTATGAAGATTTTTACAAACTATTAGCCAACCAACCTCCAAGTTTAAGAAATTTGTCCTAAAGCAATGACTTTACAAAGAATGCAAAATATTCTTGCTTTTAAGTAACACAACACAATCATTGCAAAAGCAGAATTGTCTTAAGCCAATACCAATAATCTGTGAAGAACTAAAAGACAAATTCCTAACTACACTTAACATACATGTAAGTGGCTATTGGCTATTGCCGAATAATCGTTAACAGAGCCTACTTACGCACCGATTAAAGACATTCTTAGTTTATCTTCATAGTTAAATCAAACGCTATATAGCGTTTATTATGTACTTTGAGTCAAGGTGATTTACATAAATCCTTACTTTGGTATTGTACGAAGGCCACTATTTTTAGAGAGGAAATTTAAACTGTATACCAAAAATAACTACATAATTAGAAAGAACATACTTAAATTGACTTACTGCCCAAATTTGACATAATTATGATGAGCGGTCTTTGTGTTCTTTCTCCCAGAAGGCAGCGATGTTGGCAAGGATTGAGTTGAAAGCGGCACCGCCGCTATCGGCTACACCCGATCGCCACCCTTATGTTAGGTTAGGTTTCCTCGTTTCGTTACGAATCAAACGATACCGGATAAGTCATACTTTCGCCCGCCAAATCCTATAGGCGAGAGATGCACACATTCCAGTAAACAACCTGTCCGGAGGGGATTTGGCGAACGAAAATATGACTTATTTGATATCGTTAGATTCGTAACGAAACAAGGAAAGTCCTATTAACATATTTATGCCAACTTAACCTGACATAACCGCCGCAGTGCGCTGTATTTGGGTGGCCTCCGTATAATACCAAAGTACCTATACATCAACACACTAAAAACTTACATCAGCAAACATTCGAGTTAAGTATATGTCTAAATATTTTGAACTATGCATTTTACCCTACTAATATACGTTTGGATCTTTTCCGTTATACGTATACCACCATTCCAAATTTACTCTTCAAGCTTGACTTTTTACCGAGCACCATAAACTTGGTCAAAAAGTAGTTATTATTCGTTTTAAAGTGGAAATTCCTTGTAAGAATATTTCACCTACGGTTTCGTTATCTTATCTACCGTTATCACTGTCTATTTTGATTTTGATTTTTGCGGACATTTGCCATCACTAATTAGTAAAAAACAAGTTTCACTCGTTTACTATGGTATACGTATAACGGAAAAGATCCATACGTTTAAAAGAAAACCAGAAGTACTAACCGGCGTCCTTGTGGAGCTCGTAGGCGGCGAGGGGGCCGGTGGTGGAGGAGCACTCGCTGTTGCGGTGGATCAGCGTGAGGTTCCAGCCGGGCAGCATGCCGCTGGCGGGGTCGGTGACGGCCTTGACCGCCAGCATCACGGGCGGCAGGATCTGCTGCAGCGTCTGCTCGTTGGCGGCCGTGTCGTTGGGGGCGATGGCGGCCAGCAGCGCCCGCGGCGCCCCCGCCCCCGCCCCCGCCCGGGGCGCCAGGCACAGCAGCGCGCACAGCACGAGCGGATACGAATATACAACGAGAAAGCGAAAAATACTCTGTACAAATAGACACAAACACGTTCGCATCGAGAACGATTTTTGTTTTACGAAGTAGCGGAATATTTGATAAAACATGTGTATACGGGATAGGTGCCGCTTCGGTCGGTGGAGGTCAGGCGGAGGGGGGCCGGACCCCCTGTAGGTCCCCCACGGACCCCCCATATCTCGGCGAGTCCCCTTACACCGCCGACATCACATCGGGCGAACGCGCAACCAGAAATACTAGAGTAAACGCCTTATCATCGTAGCGATAGGGATGTGAAATGGAATCTACGTGGGATGAGCAATGAGAATGTAGCTGAATTCATACGGAGTTAACCTGAAACAGAAAAGAAAAAACAATGATTAAATTGATGCTAACACTTTAAAACATTGTATTGTTAACAAAGAGTCTAACGTAAGAATGCTCATGTTAATAATTCATTAAAAATAAGGTGTTTTTAATGAACACCGAAAGGCAATTTCAATTACCTGTTATTAGGAGGAAGTTATAAGTTGTTTTATCTTTTAAATATTACAATTCTCCTGAATATAATGGAATTCATCCCAAGAGGTCCACGATTAAGATGAAATGTAGGCCAACGATTGTGGAAAACATAAGGCAATATTAACTTTTTGTTCTATAGCTATTAGCTAAATCGTGCAAATTTTATCCATAATTTTCTTGGTGCTGTGAGAATTTTCAAATTGTTATTAGTTTGGATTATGTAGCCCCCAACATAAAAATAAATGTATCCAACTTTTATATTTCATATATCAAGAATTATGTTGATTGTATCCCATGCATACACAAATCCTATTGTGAGTGGTCTATCCAATATATATTGTTCTTCTATTCCATAACTTTCTAAACTTAATATAAAATAAGGAAACAAAATCTGTTTTTTTTAATCTCCAAGGTCAACAAGAAATAAGGAACCACAGTCATAATATGATTGAATTATTAAGGGAAAGATATTAATGCTTTCCGCCACAATAATTGTAATTACGTAATTGGATAATCATTAATTTTTTCCTCCATTTTACCAACGCTTCTGCGGTAGACAGTGGTTCACAACTTTGGTGTCTTCACCGTGTTACCTACAATAATTTAATTAAAAGGTCAAATACACTTGTATAATATACGGAACATCCCTAAACACCTTTTCTCAGCAGATGGTAACCAAAAGACTGACCTGGCTTTTAATTTCAGCCAAAAATATATTTTTTCAGTTTGCTAATAGTTCACGATCATTCAATAAAACTCATATAGATTTATGTTATATTAAACTTTATTTTGCTGTATACAAATTACAAACCATTTGATAAGATGATTTCCTTGTCTCAAAACGATTATTTAACTAATATGAAATTGTGCAATTTGCAAGGAGGAAGATTCGCGACAAGATCCTGGAGGCAAGGCGGAAGGGGTTAACCAATGCAGAAACTTCTGGATTGCAGGGAGGGAGAGTGTACGTAAGTGAAAATCTATCATACTACTACCGGAACTTGCTGAAGAGTGCTAAAATCAAGGCTAAAGAACTTAACTATCACTATGTATAGTACAGAAATGGTTTTGTTCGTGTCCGTAAAGACTCAAACAGTGACATAACAGTTATAGCAAATGTGGAAGATATTAGTAAGATTAAGTAGAGCAGGCCTGTATATTTTATCTATAATAGGTTTTAGTATACTTTATACTATAGTTTAATGGTGGATTTAATTCAGGATTTAAATACCTTTCAATCTATACGTTGCAGTGATATATGTAAATTAATAAACCTTAGTAAAAGAAATAATTTTGAAAGTGATATTATTTTTTTGCACTTAAATATTGCATCTTTTAAAAAACACTGGGATGAGTTTTGATACTGTTTAGACGTTATATTAATTATTTAGATGTAATTGTTTTCACTAAAGTTAATATTAAAAATAATTTAGCTGATTTATTTTACTTAGCAGGGTATGGTAGTTTTTTTAACTTAAGAAATAATAAAAGGGGTGGAGGTATTTTTATTTTTGTTAAAAAACAACACAGTCAGAGAATTGCCCGAGGTAAAGAGTAATACCTTTGAATTGTTACAACTTGAGATTGAATTAAAAAATGTTAATATGTCTTTTATTGTATTAGCTGTTTATAAACCACCTAAAACAAGGGTCAAAATATTTGTAGAGGAATTTAGCAGTGTGTTAGTAAATAATAAAGCAAAAAATGTTTGACAATTGGGGATTTTAATTTAAATTTAAAAAATAAAGTTTGCAGGAATGTAAATGCATATAGAAACTTGATGGCTACAAGTGGATTTTTATCCTGTATAGACCAGTACACAAGAGAGGAGTTTCGACAAGGAAAACTGGTCAAGTCGCTTATCGATCACATATACTGTCGCGCTGATAACAAGATAATAGCCAAGTCTGCTGTCACTAAGGTCAAGTTATCTGACCACTACCCCTGTGTGCTGAATATTCAGGCGGCTCAACAGTACAAGGAAACTGGCCAACTGTCTGTCTGTATGTTGAGACGCTTAGATGAAAAATGATTAAATAAAAATTTAGAGAAAGCTGACTGGTCAGTCCTGATAAACGATGTAGGCTTTTTTGTAATGTGACTGACATGTACAATTTAATTTTAAAATATTTCCTAGTGACCAATATGAGAGAGCAAAAGTATTAAAATGTGATAAACATAAAAAGCCAAAAAAGAGTGTATGTCATGGGAGGTGGTGAGATTGATTAAGAAGCGAGATAAATTATTTAAGCAAGTGAAAAAGCTCCTAATAATAGGGAATTACTCTCTGAATATAAAAATCTTAGAAATAAGATAAATAAAAAATATTTTACGCAATAAAGGTATATAACAGACATAATTTTGAGCGAATAAAAAAAGATACAAAAAAGATATGGGAGGAAATAAATTGCTTAATGGGTAGAAACACAAAACTTAATATTGACAGCACAATTCAAAAATACATGGTAGGAAAGGTAGGACTTCGGAGACAGTATGTGATACATTTGCAAAGTGTTTTACAGAAGATATTAATAATATCATTCATAATTGTAATTTAGAAGTGTTAAGCACGGACAACAGATTGGAAATCAATATTGATGTTTATTTTTATATCCCAAAGGCAAATACAAATTGGATCAAAAAAATACTTTTACAGTTGAAGAAAAAGAGCCCAGATTTTGATGGTGTCAGAGTAAATGAATTTAAAAAGTTTTCAAATGAAGCAGCAATTATACTATCTAATACTATCAATAATTCATTAGCAGAGGGTAAAGTCCCAGATGAGCTAAAGACATCAGTGGTGAGGCCAGTTCATAAATCAGGAGCACATTCTTTATTTAAAAACTATCGTCCGATATCGATTCTTTCAATTGTAGATAAAGTAATGGAGCATTATATATCCTCATATTTAAATAAATATTTAACGGAAAACAGAATAATAAATGAATATCAATTTGGTTTTCAGAAAGCTATGAGTACCGAGACGTTGTTACAAAAGTTTTCAAACTATGCAAACAAAGAAATCGATAAGGGAAATCAAGTATTAGTGGCTTTCATAGATTTTTCAAGAGCATTTGATACCTTGCAATTTGATAAAATAATAGCATCACTGAGAAACATTGGAATACAGGGAAGATTTTTGAAATGGTTTGAAAGCTATATAACAAATAGGAAAATTGTTGTTAAAATTGGAGACCATTGTACAGAAAAGCATGAATTAAAGTCTGGAGTGCCCCAAGGAAGTATTTTGGGGCCAATTATATATACAATTTATGTAAATAGTTTGTTGAAATATGTAAAGAACTGTAGAACCTATATGTATGCTGACGACACAGCTCTTACAGTAGCCCATAAAAACATAAATGAAGCTGAAAAGTATTTACAAGATGACTTAAATGTTGTTGTAGAATGGTGTCATGATACAGTAACGGATTAATCATTAATGCTACCAAGTCTAAAATAATGCATATACATTCTGCAGCGTATACATGTATTGCCATAAATATTAAACACCATAGTAATAACTGCTTACACAATAAATCGTACATTTCAAATATCTGTCCATGCCAAACTTTGGAAAATGTCAAACATTTTAAATATTTAGGTGTTTATATTCAATTCATTCAATTCAATTCAATTCATTTATTCTCAAAAAAATGTTACAATTATGGCCCTGTAAGTCAAAAATTGACTTATCAACAGGGACTTATTAACTAGAAAAAATTAATACATATAATAATAAATATTCCAAGTTTGTACTCCATGTATGGCACAGTCTGGGCATTAAACCATAAAAAAACATACAATGTTCTGGAAAGAGTTAACAACCACAATTTTAATTATTATGTGTATGAAGAGCAGCCCCTGATGGGGGGATATTTGTCTTTCTGTCTAGGTTATGGTAACCCTGCAACTACAAAGTTATTGAAACTTCAACTACATGACATGATATTTTGACAAAAAGATGAAAAGGAGAAAGTTATGTGGAAATCTAATCAATCAAAAATTCTCAGTTCAGACTTTCTTTTTTCAATATAACAGTTCAGAGCAAATAAATATTATTTAATTCATCCCAAATATCCCTGTGTCAGTAACAGCAGGTGTATGTACTAACCATGAATGTGATAACAAAACTACTAACCAGTTTTCTGTGGGTCTATTGAGTTTCTAACTTTCATGTGAAAATGTGCTATTTATGTTTTACTAAAACTTATGTGGATGTCTTCACAGGTATTTGTTTTTAACAATAACGCATATTTACCAGTTTTCTTGTCATATGTTTGTAGGCTAGGCCTACCATTTCTGTATTGGCTAGTCTCTAAGCCAGCTGATAGGCCTACTTATCTAAAAAGACAAAAAAGGCCTAGGCTATAAGATAGTTACGATTGTTAAAGTAACACTATATACTACTTAAATTTAACAGTCATAAATCAATTCAGACCTATATTGGTAGAATTAGGCTTAACTGTTTGTTTTACAGATATAGATCATAGATCATATATATAGATCATAATTTAAAGTGTGATGGACACATAGATGCTGTATACTCAAAAGTCAGGATTTGCTCATATAAATTGTTTCATTTAAAGAAATTATTACCATATTATACATTAAGATTGATTTATGGGGATTTATGTGAATCTGTTTTAAGATATGGGTTTAGAGCTTGGGGAAATGCAGTGTCATCTCAGTTGAAAAAAATTTAAAGTCTTCAAAAACAAATTCTAACAGCTATTGTTCCTAATTGTACTAAGGCACTTTCCAACAAAGAAATTTTCAAATTTACCAATGTATTACCTGCAGGAAAACTTTATATTAGCTTAATTATAAATGATAATTTGCGCTGTGATAGATACAAGGCTATAAACGATCACAGCTATAGTGTTAGACACAATTACTATATTGTACCAAGGTACAAGAATAAGTATGGTAAGCGAACTCTTGAGGTTTTTGTACCCGATATTTTCAATAAATTACCAAGAGATTTTCATGCCATAAAAAGTTGCAAAACGTTCAAAGAGGCTCTGTATGAGTGGTTATGGAACCTTATTGATTAGTTTTTAACACAGGGGCAATTCCACAGGCTGTGCATCTATTATTCTTATTTAACTTATTGTGTTGTATTTAATTAAATGGCTATATATATGTATGTTGTCGTTGAATATTTAGTAAATTTTATATTTATTGTTATACTTGAAAATTGCCTTTTTATTTAAAAATAATGTAGAACAGATTTATACTATTTAAAGTCAGAACATGTTAGAGATTTTGTAATTCCGTGAGGCGTTTATTGTTATTTATTTGTTGAGTTTATGTTATGTGGCACGCTAGATTATTTTAGATTCTTTATAAAAAGAGTTATAATGCATTTTGTAATATTTTTTATTTTTGTTATTGATGTAAGAACTGTAGATGGAATGAGCGGGGTGGAGGCGGTTTTAATCGCTCCAGATAAAAAAACTGTATGATTAGCAACTGGATTAAATGATTGCACTAAAATTTTGAAGAACTATGTAAGTGCAGACAAACCCATAAGTGGTTTTTGAACTTTTTGTAAAAATATGCATGTAATGTTTTTCCGATGAATAAAGATTTCTTTTTGATTGATTGAAAATTTTGAACAATGATTATCACTATAGATCATGAGCCGTATAAGTAAAACATATATAAGGATATGTAACAACAGCATTACAAATCACCAATGAACTCCAACAGTACAAAAAGCAGTATTTAGATAGAGTGCTTTATTTTTCAGGTCAGAGCACACAATCTTGTCGTTATTTATGTCCGAGTGACAAACAGGCTGCCGATACGTTGTCCAGTATTGCCAACCACTTGCCAAATTCTAAAGTCATACGTTTCGCTATAAAAATAATATATTCTACAGAAGAAACATTGATAAGACTCATATTTTGCCCGACCAACTTTAAACGGCAAGTAAAATACTGTGCAATTATGTTTATTTACCATAGCTCTGAATATTTGTCTTTTGCACAACCTGAATTTCAAGAAAGTTAGCTTATGCGTTAAGCTAACATAAAAAAAGTAAATGTTTTTATTTAGTACAAAAATGAGTATAAATTGTTCTTTGGGACCTCAAGCGGAACATTTATCTTCATAATAAAGGAATAATATACGTAGAATATTTATCTCAACATCTGGAAATAAAATCTATCTCTTCTAGGTTTATTCTAATAGAAGACAAAAATATAAAATACAGAAATACAGAACCACAAAACACCGTATACACAAAATCTCTTCCATAACTTATACTATCCAATGTCATAGAGTAATGCATTATAAATATTCAAGGCCGTAATGAAATTACGTTAATGCAGTATTTAACGAAAAATAAAACGCAGACGGATAAAAGTTGGAGATTCCAAGTTTTCGCGAAAGACTTACTAGTGTTTTACTGCCACATCACCATTCTATTCAGGAGCCAGGTATTAGAAAACTGTGGAATTTCTTTTTTAATTATTCTCTTCACCAGACTATATAAAGTGTTTCTTCAAACAATAACTGTCAAAACTGAGGTATAAATGTAAAAAAGTGCACAATTCGGTTTTCTTTCATACGTATTTCTTATTAATTTTGTTAGTTAAAAATGTTATACCTTTGAACAATAGGTCAATTATGTCTTATTTACAGTGAAAAGCAAAAGCTAATCATACTATCGTTAGTTTTTTGAGAGAATAATCCTTAAGTTACTTAAACCATTTATTCAAAACAACTTACCTTAATAAATATCTTATTTGCCTTAGATAGTTCACTAATAACACAAGGCATTACACAAGGTAATACGGTAACACGGTATTACTTTTAGTCTAGTCATTGAATTAAAGATTAAGGACCAGAGAACCAAGTCTAACCTCGGTTTTTATGGTGCTTTGAGGCAGCGGTGCAGGACGCCTTCAGTAAACGGAGCATGGCGTTCCCTACCATCAAATGAGATTAATCTAACAGCACTTTGCCGAGCGCGACGACGCTCAAAACAAGACATGAAATGGTAACAGCCCAGAACACCCACATTTAGGCTTTTAGAGAAGACTTACAGCCACGATGCATAAGCATCGCTTCCTAATGAAGTATCATCAATTAGTGCATGGCTCACAAGATAAATATGTATTCAAGGATTCTGTGTAGGATGAGTGAAAAGAGTGTTAAAATGTGTAAATTATGATAAGTAATGTTACTAATGTTACGAAATTAGTATATATAGGATTTATTTTATACACAAAGCTAGAAAAACTACTAGTGTAACTGTGGAAGGGTTGTAGTAGTGTGTCTACATCTACCAGGCAAACTAATAATAACAATAAAAAAAGTAAAAATCTACCGAACCGATAGAGATTAAATTTAGCACATATAGTGCGGCAGATTTGTTCCGAACTGGTATTTGTTAGATTAACTTACATATTTGACCAAAAATGTAGAACAATACAAGTTGTTTTAAAAATTTCTGAATTAAATTTCCCACAAGAAAAAATCTTGTCTTAATATATATTCCGATTTCTTAGGACAGTATTTTTTTTAAAAGTTAATTACCTAAAAATTATTACTTTCCATTTGTTACTACCAAAATTACTCGATAGAAGACCATAATACTCATTACAAAAGTTGTAGATCCTGAATTTTGGCATCAAATGCATCCTGCCTGGTTGGTTTAAGGATAACGTCTTATAAAAGCCGTGAAAAATTACTTTGGCATTTTTTATGAAGTGGAAGGATAATATATAATATATAAAAAATAATTTACAACCTCTTTACTCACGACATCCAGTTATATTTAAGTTATGTTTAATCCTATGGGCTTGAATTGTTCAAGGGATCACTTGCTTTCATTTAAGTTATCAATAATTAATTGATGGATTAACAATTATGTAGAAATTAAACAGGTTTTAGATGAGTTACAAACCTCTAGATGCGAAAAATTGAATTTTTTGAAAATTTTCTTTGATTAAATATATATGACACAAGGGAACACGTTATTACTTTTAGTTTAGTCATTGAATTAAACATGGACCAGAGAACCAAGACGAACCCCGGTTTTTATGGTGCTTTGAGGCAGCGGTGCAGGACGGTGCAGTAAGATATATATGAGTTATAAGTCATGGATGTTGTATATTTTGGTAAGAGAACACTCAATGACTTACTTTTACCCATCAAAGCCATGAATTATTCAATAAGAAGAGCTTTGGTTGAGTTACAAGCTGAATAAAATAAATAAAATTGTAAATTGTGATTTTTTTAAATTTTGAACTATCTGTTTGACATAGTTTTAAATTTTGTCTTGAAGTTCTCAGTGGATCACTGGCTTACTGACTGGTAAAGACTTGTCCTCGCATTAATAGGACTTCCGCAGGCTCAATGTCCTACGGACTACCAAACCACCCCTTTAACACCAAAGACACATATTGACACTGTACACTATTTCGGGTTCGTCCTGATAATACACCAGTAACCTCTGTGAAGGAAACCCAAGAATTTAGGCTGGTCTAGGTCGACATTTTCGTGTCCTGAACTTAGTTCGAGTTGCCCTCTCCCTGGAGCATATGTCCAAAGATGTTATGTAGGCTGACACTTTTCCGACAGGAAACTTTGTAAAAACTTTAAGATTTATTCTATTATAAAAAGTATAAAGTTTTCAGTGATAATAGACTGGGTTCATAAATACTGTTGAAATATTTTGAACTATTTCTTCTTAGTTTTCTGAAGTAGCTTACATAATATGGCAAAGGGTCTTTCATGCGTATTGTTTATTTGTTCGTCTACTTATATGTATTTTGGAAACCTTAGCGTTAGTATTTGCCGTTAATATATTGTAATATTTTTACTAGTAATAAAATTATTTTAAATGCTCACATGATTAATACGGTACTAAAGTATCTTTTGAAGAAAATCTGTGTTAGAGGATAAAAAATGTGGTGTGAAATGTTGGTTGATTGTATTTTAATTAACTTTAGTTTAAAAAATATTAAAAACTGAAGTGTTATTTTTTAGGATGTTTCAAAAGATTTGCCTTGGACAAAGTGCGTCCTCTACCTGTAGCACAGCTCCAACAATGTTATGTTGCTGGCACTTTTCATACACTCTAGAAACAATATACAACTAATACAATTAACATTAAAATTAAAATTAACATATTTATCAAAATTATTAACATATTTAACAATATTAAACAAATTTTACAAGTGAAAATTTGAAATTTAGTTTAATGGCGAATAGGCGAATGCAAACAAATAGTATTTCTTTATTTAATAATGTTTACGACTGATGCTTATTATTAAGCAAACAATAACAGTGTAGTATGTTTTAGATTTAATCCAAGCGGATGGCGAGAGTAGGGGTTATAATTCACTGGCCAAACACCCACGATATTAATATTCAACAAACAGAAATGTCAGTGAGCCAGTACGTGAAAATATGTACATCTGTGGTCAACGAATTTATTCACATTTCACAATTTTTCTTAAAGGTTTATTTCGAACCCATTTCTCTGGAAGGAAAGGAAAGGAAGAAAATTAAATAACTTAACTTATTCAGAATTTGTTTTCTAATTAATATGACGAAACACAATAAATGCCCTAATGACGATGCACATACCGTGAAAAATTTTGAATTGTTGAATGCACTTTTAGTAACAATTTAAGAGGGGATTTCTTATTCGTCGTTAAGCAAGATTTTTTATATGGAGAGTTTCATATGTAAGTAGGGGGTATTGGTAGGTTCAACCCCAGCAGGGTGGTAGTGGTCGGTCTAAAAATAGAACTCCCCCCCCCCCGGCTAAAAATAGATTTCTAAAAATAGCTAACCTAAAAAAAAAAAAAAAAATAATAAAAAAAAATAAAAAAAAAGTTTTTCAAAAAAAAAAAAAAAAAACCTAACTTTCACTTTTTGGTGACGTCATAGAGGTCAATGACCTTTCAACCTTAGATTGCCCCCCCCCCCCCGTGACGTCATAGACTACCACCCTGCTGAGACCTGGAATTTTAATCTTGATTGACAGGACCGTTATGGAAAGTTAATGACTCGGCTATTGTTGGCACAGGGCTGTCCTAGCTTTCACCGTACCGTCTTCAGTTTAGGTTGGGAGCTTGACAAGTACGGACGCAAGTATGGACTGTGACTACTGGGACTGTGAGATCAGCGATGAAGAGTTGGCGAGAGTTTGCGCTGAAGCTGAGAGGATGGAGGTGGAAGAGGAGCAGCAGCACAACTACATCAGCAACAGGAATTGGATCAATCCGAAGGAACAATGGAAAGAAGAAAAATTCACTGATTTGGACTGTCGCTACTTTACTCCAACACTAAAATTCTTTACACTCCCAGACCTTGAAGAATATGAGAAGCAGCTAATGCGGCGTGGGAAGGAGTTTTGGAGTAGATGGGCAGGATGCCCATCAGACGATGACTTGGAATGGTTTTCATCAGATTATTACTACTTGGAAAATGAGTATCCACTTGAACAGGATGAGAAATGGGAACCAATAGAAACAGAGCAAAAATACTTCAGGGAAGTCGAAAAATATTGGTTTCCGGATAACCATTGGTGCCGACCATTGAAATATGTATGGTGGCCGGAGGAATCTTACTTGAAACTATTGGAAAATAAAAATTGATTATCCTGTAAAATCCTTTCACCTCCACCCTCTCAGCGAAAAACGGCCTTTTTAAAGGCCACCTAAGCCTTAAAATGACTTAGAAATAAGATAGAAACAGCCGCTTGTTCGGTTGCTTCAGGAAAGGTCATTGACCTTTGTGGCTATTAATAGAACCCCCCCCCCCCCCGACCACTAACCCAAAAAAAAAAAAAGACCCCCCCCCCATACCAGTCAGGTCATTGACATGATTAGGGCAATGACAGGATTAACGAAAGTAGACCCATTAGTGAAACTATAATCAGTGCTTTTACTGGTGGAATTAGAAAGCTGGCGTGACATGTTAAGCGGCTAGCAACCTATTTTGGCCTGGGAAAGTTTGGAAGTTTTAGAAACTACTGGCTAATGACCTTGTTGTTACATCTGTGTTGATGACCTCGGCTGACTGTTGCTGATATTACGGTCTCAGGTGTTCATTTTGGTTTTGGAGCTCGAACAATGAAGACGCTACAGCAACTGAGCGCTGCATGCATTGCTGATGCTTTCCGTTGTTGGGGGGAGGTTGAGCAAGGTCTTGGACACATTTTACCTCCGTCCATAGTAAAACTTGTAATAAGAGAAAGAGCAAGGAAAGATTTTGAGGAACAACGAGAAGAACTTGAGGAGCGAGAAAATACAGACTGGCTGTCAGGAAGAATGGTTACAATGTACTATGACTTGTATTTGGAAGATCAAGTAAGGAAAGAGATGTTGGATTTTTTCCTCAACAACATCGAATTAATGTTTCCGTAAGGAATTTGAATAAATAAATGGGGAAATAAACTGTGGAAAAATATAAGTTAACACCGTAAATCCTTCCACCTCCCCCCATCAGCGATCAATCGGCCTTTTTAAAGGCCACCTAAGCCTTAAAATGACTTAGAAATAAGATAGAAACAGCCGCTCGTTTGGTTGCTTCAGGAAAGGTCATTGACCTTTGTGGCTATTAATAGAACCCCCCCCCCCCGTGGTGAAATTAAAACAGTTGATGCCAGCGGTGACATGTAGCAACACACAGCCCAAAAAATAAAAGAATTCGAAAAATTGAACGCAGGTGTTCAGTTCTGCGAATTGACCGCGTGTCTACGTGAAGGAATATGGTCAACAAACAACCGCTTTCACTCCCCACCCCTACACACGGCGTCACCACCGCAGTGTTCGCATTATTCGCTGGCTAGTCACATACCGTGCGGACGTATTTTTCTCTCTGACTCAATACCGCAAGTGTTGTCGACTCAAGATGACTTTATTTCCCGTGAAACACTGTGCACCTGTCAAGATAGACTTGAAGTCGTGTTTGAACGTGGTTAAACCGAGTGCCTCGTATACTAAAATTACGGACCTCCGTGAAGAGTGTGGTTATCGTATTGTTCAACTGGATCGTGTCAACACACCGTATGGAGGGATAGTCATGGCTACGCTGGAAGGACAACTCGGCGAGGAGCACTATCTTCGGGTGTATCTGCCATATCGTTTCATCGACTCCATCATGGACGCCATGATCGAGCAGTACAACGCCGGCTACGGGAACCGACTTCACATGGTGAGACGAGCGGCTGCTCCTGGCAGCAGATACACTCTGTTGGAGTTTATGTAAAAAGAAGAATTTATGTTTTCATTGTAAAGCAAGAGCAACAAGAAATTCACTTAAAGCATTATAAATTTTGATAGTTTTTCATAAGCAACTATGTATAGCCAATCTGTCTTTTTATTTATCAACCCTCATTCCTTGTTAGTTTATGTAAATTTATTTTAAGTTTATAAGAGTGATGGTAAAATGTTAAATTGTACTCAGTTCAATCCATGGACTTGAGGTGGCAACATCCATTTTCAGCTATTGTGAAGATGACAAGCTCACATATGAAAATATAAACCCCGCCGTTTTGGCGGGGTTAAGAGGAAATGAGAAATCGCCTGTTTTTATTAATGAAAGTGGTTTATATTCATTGATTTTATCATCGGAAAAAACTTGAGGCTAATGCTTTTAGAAAATGGGTTACAAAAGAAGTGTTAGCTTTAATTCGTAAACATGGAGAGTACAAAACTAAAACAGCAGAATAGTGAACTGTTACAAACACTTACAAAGTCACTTGAAACCAACCAACAGCTGACTCTTGTGAATAACCGGCTGGAAACTACTACACACATATTGAGAAAGACTCTGTCTGAACAGTCATTGAAGGTCGATGGTGGTAAAATGTTAAATTGTACTCTGTTCAATCCATGGACTTGAGGTGGCAACATCCATTTTCAGCTATTGTGACCGGACCTTCGAGTAAATCATATTTTGTTGCCAGATTTATCAAGCATTTATCTGGTCGTATTTATCTATTTATTCAGACGGTATACACAATTTAATCAATGTTTTAACAGATGCAAACAAATCATAATTATGAGAATTAAAAGATTTTTATTTATTATTTCTTTGGAATTGTAGCAAGCTCTGTAGGATCTTTACTAATTACCATCATATTTTATATAAGTTTAACATAAATAAGTTATAAATATAAACATGAAATCGCATGACTGATTGCTTATACATAAATACATATATTTAGTTTTAAAATAATTAAACATTTACATAAGATTAATTACATTGTTTCCAGCTCTGCTGATTAGATCTGTAGATGAAGTCCTTGAATCTAAACAACAAAATGAAACATTTGATATGAAGTGTAAATGATGAGTAATAAGACTATCTTAATAAGCTTATTGAAAATTTTTGGATTTAATAAGCGGTATTAAGGGTTTAGTGAGTGTTATTAAGGTTTGCAATAAGCATTAATCTTAGTTTTTCCACCAAGGCTAACATTAATAAATATTATTGAATGAAACATTTATTTTTACTTATAATCAGACTGAAATAGTTAATCGACTGATTACAGTTTCCTCAAAATCATCAAGGATTTGGGCTAAGAAACTTATCAAATCTACAAGAACTAAGCTATTTTCTTTTTAGATTTTAGATATACTAAAAATTTTAGTTATTTTTAAATAACTAGGTAGAAATTTAAAATGATTGTTTCATTACTGTTAAAAGTTTAATATTTTAAATTTATAAATATAACACGTTAATAATCATTGTTAACAACAAAATCCTCATTCACTTTAATAGTTGATTAAGCATTGAGAATTAATCTTTATTGAACTATATTATTTTCATTGAATGTAAGCAGTTTTTCTTTAATTAAAATAAAATTTTAAGTTATAGTACAAGAAAAAATATAATAATTAAAACAAATAGTTATATAAGATTTCAGTACGTCGGTTAACCGAACACTGTAATAATTCATATTTTGAACATGATTCTCAAGCAAATAAAATATGCAAACCAACCAACCAAAACTCCCATTGCATTAGGATATCAATGTATTTTGATAGATCTCATGAATAACATTAAGTGATTAATTTTTTGATCATTTTTTTTTAGCCTTTTTACTATTAAGAATTACGTTACATAGTACTAACTAATTATTTACTAATTAGTATGTTATGTACTACCTAATTGGGACAAGGGGTGTTTGGATAATCGACGCTCTACTGATTAGCTTTGTAGATGAAGTCTTTGAATCTAATCTACATATAAAACATTTTGATATGAAGTGTAAATGATGAGTAATAAGACTATCTCAATAAGCGTTATTGAAAGTTTTAGGATTTAATAAGCGATATTAAGGGTTTAGTGAGTGGTTTTTAAGGTTTGCAATAAGCATTATTAAGCATTATTCTTACTTTTTCCACCAAGGCTAACATTAATGTTTATATTAATTGATTTAATAAATATCAATGAATAAAACATTTAATAATTTACATATATTTTTACTTATAAACAGACTAAAATACTTAATTGACTGATTACAGTTTCCTCAAAATCACCAAGGATTTGAGGTAAGAACTAAGCTATTCTTTTTAGATTCTAGATATACTAAAAATTTTAGTTAACTTCAAATAACTAGGTAAAAATTTAAAATGATTATTTCATTACTGTTAAAAGCTTAATATAACATGTTAATAAACATTGGTAACAAAAAAAATCCTCATTTACTTATTATTAACATTCTAATTATCAGATTAAATTCACTTTAATAGTTGATTGAGCATTGAGAATTAATCTTTAATAATATATTATTTCCATTGAATAAAAGCAATATGTGTAATCCTTACTTGTCATGTAAATTAACATTGGAAATTAATTGATTCTCTTTATTGTGTTATTATTCTCAAGTCGAACCTTGAGTTAAAATTTAAAAAAAAAATCTGTATTTGATTTATTAGACTGAGAAAAATATTATAAATATTTTGTTGTTATGAAATAGCTATATAGCACTCGAAACATAAAATTATATTGTTTTAATTTATCATAATAAATTAGTAAAAAAAATAAATTTAAACTACTTTTACAATACTAATTTTATTTAATCGTTAGTTCCTCTCTATGCTCGAGTGGTGACAGATCATTATAGGATTATACGGTGAACGCCGGTCCTAATCCGCTTAGCGCTCGGCGTATTTGCCAACCCTCGATATTTCGGGGTGGTGAAAGCAAAGCTAATTAACGGTTATACAAGGATGTAGACCTTGCAATTTCTGTACATAACGGGTAACATCAATCCTTGTGTGAACGTTGAAAGTGTTTCTGAACCGTTATTAGTACAATCATCCCTCACTTTGCCGTGAGTCTACCACTGCAGTCCTTGCAAGCACCATCTGACCGCTGTTAGAAATCTTGAGATTGACTAAGGTAAGGAAATTTATTTTTCCATATAGCTTAAATGTTTATGGATAATTATCACCTGATTTAGTAAAGTTTTTTACTTTTTAAGCTAAAAAAAAATATTTAATTTTATTTTTATTTCTTGTAAGGATGCATACTTTTATGTCTATCAGGACCGCGACAAGGACTATGCGAAACATGTGGTCGCATGGGAGAGGGCGTGGGGTTGAGTCTGTAGCGACACCCGAGGAGTCTTTAAAGTGCTGATCATGCACTTTGGTGAATTTTGTTGACACCCGAGTAGTATTTCACAATTTTGTTTAACATGCAAAATATTCGTCTCGGAGGCGTTTTCTGGCGGCTGTGGAGCATTTTTAATTAGTTAAAGAGCTAAATTAATGTTTTGTAGTGTTAGCTGACTTCAGGGTGTGTATCAAAACTGTTCAACTTGCCAAATTTTAATTTATGTGGTGTTCTCTAACTACCAGGGCTTGTTGAGCATTTTATATGGTTCAAAGTGTAAATCATGTAATTTAGCGAGTTTTGTTAGGTCCCGGGGAACATTTACAAATCGTTCATTTGCACTATGATCGAGTTGATGTCATTTTTAAATTAATTAAGGTGCGAAATGTGAGTTTAAGAAGCGTTTACTGGTAGAGACGTTTCAAACTATTGAAAGAGCAAAATGCTTCTTTTTTTGTAGCATACTAGCACCTGTGGTATCTTTAAAAAAATGATTAAAACTTGCAAACATTTTAATTTGATGACTGTTTACCCACGCCCGTAGAGTAATCATTGTTTTCAAATAACTCAAAATGTAAATTTTTGGGTATGTAAATTGTAGCTGCAGTAATGAACAAAATAAATGAGTTCTGTTTTTACCACAGTTTTATTTTAGCAATACCTTTTAAAACTAATTTTGCAAAAATAAATTTTAAGATTTCAAACCAAGACCTGGGGAACTGAAAACTTCTAGAGACTCAGGGACTTTTTGCAAGTGGTTTAAATGGGTCGATTAACGAACAACTGTGACATTCTTTAGCCGTTTAGTATATTCCTTCTTAGATTGGTTTAATTTGAATGGGCTCTAATTTAATTAATTTTTCTTTTTTTTTTAAGTTGAAGCAAGAATTGGTCGATTAGTGGAGTGACTGTTCTTACTTAGTTAATTTAATTTGTCTCAATATATCCAACAATACATATCCATATCCATTAATAAAAACTTTAAATATGTGATGAATAAAATTCAACACAGTAACTTCAAAATATTATTTTTAACTTTGCAAATAATATCTTTATCCACCCTGAGGGGTGGGTAAATGATACATAAATTTAGTAAAAAGGCGCCAATGTAGACTCTCACATGTCCCAGGAAAAAATCCTTGTTACAGCCATGATGTCTATTTATTTCTTAATTATTAAAATTAAAAATATCTTACTAAGAATGATAAACAAAGTTTGAAAGTTTTAATACTATTTTCGAATGATTCTTTACTATAAATCAAATATTTAATTCTTATTTGTTTCTTACATGGACATACTTATTCCTGTTCCTTAAATATGGAACTTTTAAATATTTTATTAAGATTCATGGTTGTTTTTACAATATTTTTAAGGTTAACCTTGTTTTCAAAGTTATTTGTATGATATAAATGAAATATCTATACATGTTACCATAAAGTTACGGTTGTTTTTTTTTTTGTTTTTACATATTCCTTAAAGATAATTTAATAAGGTAATGACTACTGTAAATGAAAATTGTGGAATAGTTAACCAAACACTTAAGGTTGTTTTTACAAATTCCATAATATTAATTGCTATTTTAATTGTATGTTCAAGTATAAACTACTTTAAGCTTGACAAAATAAATTACTATGACTTTAAATGGTTTATATATTATTATCGATTCATTAGTAGTATTTAATTCATCACTAGGAGCGAAAGTGACTTTTTCAGTGTATGAATCATGTTTTTATGATTCATGTTTATAGCATCGATTTTGTTCCACACAATGTGATGGAATTATTCCATAATTACAGTAGAGTGTTGATTATCCGAACCGTTGGTAACCGAACGTCATAATAATTTATATTTTGAACATGATTGATAACAACACCCCTTGTCCCTAATTAGTTCGGATAATCGGCGCTCTGCTGTATTAAATAACCAAATTTATTAACATTTAACCTTTTTCTTTCTTTTTTTCTATATCATGCCAGACAAAGTTATGCCACAGGTAATATATCCACTGAGCTCTATGTTATGTCTGAAAACACTACTTTTTGACCAAATATTTGTAAAAAGCTTTCCGTCAAGGTTACCACTTTTTTTGCTGTGTTGGTCACATTTGCTCGTTCGTGGACGCTATCAAAAATTCAGAGTCAAGAGATGACCATCCGACATTGACTTATGGATTTTCAAATTAACTAAGTTATCCTTTGCTCTTATACGAGCAATCTTTATCTTGCATTGCTTGTATATTTGCACATCGATCTCAAAAACAGCTCAGAGGATTTCCTTCAGTCTGGAAATAAGTAATTTATGACTCAAAAATGTATTTTATGTAGATTACTTGACCAGAGAAATTCAACCTTAAGTTATGAATAAAACAACTGCAGTTTGGTTGGTTAAATAGTGACTGTAGTGTTTGGCTGATTTTTTTCCCATCTTACATATTTCCTATTACCATAGATTTTTTCAGTGTAATAAGAGGGATTATTTATTTTCTTCAATGGAGTTTTGTCCATCAAATTCTAAGTTATGTAATAGCTTCTGTTATTCCTTGACCTTCAGATGGTAAACTAAAACCAGCATTTTGAAGATGGTCTAATACAATCAGACTGTATTAAAATGTGTCTTCGCCTTTTCTGTATACTCCAAAGCTTCCTTGATTGATTTAGATATACATCGATGCAGTGTTATGCATAATTAACGTTATTACTAAATTTTGATGTTTGTTGTAGAAAATGGAGCCAATCTATGATCCAGCTACCGGTATGTGGTGTTGTGCATTTCTGGAGTGTTCCATGTGTTCGATGAGGCGTGATAAAGTCCGTCGGCATGTCCAGGCCATTCACCTTAAAATAAGGTATGAGTGTAGGATATGCCGACAAACGTTATCACGACCGGACAAACTAAGGCAACACTACAGAAATGTGCATCGCCTACGGTCTCCGCCGCCACCACCACCACGTTGGCAGCAGCCAAATGGAGGCGTAGTGATTGTGGAGTTGGAAGAAGGTTAATACTCTTAATTTTCATCTATGTTTAATATAAAAGGTTTTTTATTTGTAAAAAAAAAAACAAGACTTATTACTTCGAGTTTGAAAATTAGTAAGATTGGTTTGATCTATGAAGGGGATTTTTTTTGACAAAACAAATTAATTTTCAAGTTTTTACCATTGTTTATTAATTTTTAAAAGATTAAAATTGAGTTCAGCTTTAAAACAATTACGTCAATTGATCTCTAAGAAATTGATTTCTGAGTGTGTTAAATGCAGTCTATATCAATTAAATCTCCTCAAGTGAGAAGAATTAGTAAAAAAAACCTAGGACCAATCTTTGGGTAATAACATTTAATGATTGATGTTATAAATAATGCTTATTTTGAAATTTTTATTCAGATAATCCGCCTGCACAACCTTCAACTACGGATATGGTGCCGTATTCCAGCTCCGACTGATTTTCATCTGCTATAGCTCTGGAGATAATAGGTAATTAACTAATTTTTATTTCTGAATAACATTCTTTTTATGTATATCTTTAATGTTTTCAATTATATTTTGTGAGCATTACATACCTAAATTTAATAACAGTATACAGCAAGGTCTTGTCTAAAAATTCACAAACTCAGAAGACGAAAACATACAACAAAATTGACTAGATCTATATCCAAACCTTAAACCGAAGTTTCACCGCACCTAGAATTGATCGAGTTGTGTTGTTTGATTTCATTTCTATATTTGTGAACTTTTAGACAAGACCTTGCTGTGTACTCTTACTAATCTAGGTATGTGTTGCCTACAAAATATAATTGAAAAATATTAAAAATACCTGATGCTTGTAAAAATATAATCGAAAATATTAACTAATTTCTATTAAAAATACTAGGCTCTATACCCATTATTTGTGCGAGACAAAAAGTATAAAAAATCAATTGATTTAATAATCATTAAAGAAAAGTCGAGTTGTAATTTTACAGTAAATATTAGCTTAATTTAAGCTTTTTACTTTCTCCCCCTATACATAGTATATGGAGAATTAGTATTGTTTTCGTCAAAATTTCGAATTTGAGTTGATAGTGGATATATTCGTTTTAGTGCTCCCTGAATAAAAAAAAAAATATATTAAAAAAAAAAATGGTTTTCAGCATGGTGTCTGTTTGTCTGTAAGTTATGGGTTTAAGTGTTAAAAAATTCATGTTTCTCAAATTTCATAAAAATTGTAACTTTAAAAGAAAATATATTTGCAACCATTAAATTTGGCTTTAAAACTAAATCATCTAGTATCTTGAATCATTTGTCTATGTCAACCGGTTGCAAAGATAATTTATATTTTAGTTTGACGGTAAATGCAGTATGTTGTCCAATGTTATTCTTATGGTAAATATTCAAAAACCGATATCTCCGTTATTTACTAACCGATTTTGATAAGAATTTGGTAGATATTTGTGTGATGATTAATTGTTGATTTGTTTTATTTCACTATATATGTTTTCTGGTTCTAAATGACTTGAAGGGAGAAAGTATGTGTCAGTTTCCTGATACCGTTTATTTAGACTATGTTTCTAATAAATATTTCATACATAAAACCAATAGATGCTTTATTAAGTAACATTGTGTTATAATTTTTTTACTGCTTGATGGTATAATTTATCATAATAAATTAAAACAGAATAATTTTATGTTTCGAGTGCTAAATAGTTATTTCATAACAACAAAATATTTATAATATCTTTCACAGTCTAATTAAATAAACCAATTACAGATTTTTAATTTAACTCAAGGTTTGACTTGAGGATAATAACACAATTAATTATTTTCCAACGTTAATTACATGTCAAGTAAGGATTATGCATATTGCTTATAATCAATGGAAATAATATAGTTCAATAAAGATTAATTCTCAATGGAAATAACATAGTTCAATAAGGATTAATTCTCATTGCTTAATCAACTATTAAAGTGAATGAGGATTTTTGTTGTTGATATTGATTATTAACATGTTATATTTTTAGTTTTAAAATATTAAACTTTTAACAGTAATGAAACGATCATTTTTAATGTCTACATAGTTATTTAAAGTTAACTAAAATTTTTAATATATCTAGAATCTAAAAAGATTAGCTTAGTTCTTGTAGATTTGCTAAGTTTCTTAGCTCAAATCCTTGATGATTTTGAGAAAAAACAGTAATCAGTTGATTAACTATTTCAGTCTGTTTATAAGTAAAAATATATATATAAATTATAAATGTTTTATTCGATAATATTTGTTAATGTTAGCCTAAGTGGAAAAATAAAATAAATGCTTATTGCAAACCTTAATAACACTCACTAAACTCTTAATACCGCTTATTAAATCCTAAAATTTTCAATAAGCTTATTAAGATAGTCTTATTACTCATCATTTACACTTCATATCAAATTATTTATTTGTTGTTTAGATTCAAGGACTTCATCTGCAGAGCTAATCAGCGGAGCTGGGAACAATGTAAATATTTAATTATTATAAAACTAAATAATTTTTTTTTGTTATTAATATATATATATATATATATATTTTTTTGTTATTAATATATTTTTTTTTTGTTATTAATATAAATTTATGTATAAGCAATCATACAATTTTATGTTTATATTTATAACTTATATGATAGTAATTAGTAAAGAACCCACAGAGTTAGCTTAATACTACACTACATCAGCTTAATACTTTACTACAACTCCAAAAAAATAAAAATCATTAATTCTCATTATTATGATCTATATGTTTCACCTTTTCACATTAAACTGCTACTTATCAAATCACTGGTATTTCCTCACTTTAATTACTGCTCTACTGTAATTAATGATATGACTGTGGCCTTGGAGACAAAATTGCAACGCGTTCAAAATTATTGCATCCGATTTTTATATAATCTTCGACGAGATGATTGCATCACACCTTATTACATTCATTCTTCTCTTTTAAAACTATCAGATCTAAGGCAAATTCGAATCATTCAAATTACTCATTCTGTAATCAACCTTGGAATCCCAAACTATCTTGCGGCAAATTTTGAATTCTTAAGTGAGAGAGGCGCAAGAAACACCCGCTCTGGCTCGTCAACGCTGCGCATTCCCCCGACACAAGACTACAACTTTCAATAAATCTTTCACTGTAACAGCCTGCCGCCTCTGGAACTCTATGCCCCATGAAATAAAATCCGTTGAAAATCGTGTACGGCTGACGGTGGCGCTGAAGAAACATTATCTGGAGCGGATGACCGTGGCGTGGCGGGATGGCGTGCGTTAGGCTTAGCTGTGGCATCGAATGAATGTGTTAGTGCGTGCAAATGTTAGGGCATTATTATTGTTGTTATATACTTTTTTGTTTATTTATATATCTTAGGAAACTTTGTTTATAAATTTTAAGCATATTTTGGTTTTGTATATTAGTATTAGAGGTTAGCTGTAAGAAAGGACCATGTGGTCCTAAGTTCGCCTCAATAAAGAAGTATTTTCATTCATTCATTCATTCATGTTTCTGTTAAAACTTTGATTAAATTGTGTATACCATCTGATTACGACTCTTCATTAAACCTAGTATTTTGCAAATACACTTGATGGGCTAAATGTTTATCTGAGCCCGATCTCTAAGATTTAAAAAAAAAATCCTGATACAATGTGTATTTAGAGAAATGTCTCTTTAACCTCGCCCTTTGATGGAATATGTTTTGAGTTATGAAAATACACTTAAATTTTTATGATGTGACCCCTTTGTAAACAAATCCACTATACTGTTGGACCCGGCAGTGGCTAATGTTTCATGCAACATATCATCCACTATAACCAAAGTAGATGTACCATCAAAGTCCTCCATGTTCAGTAAACCTTGTATATATATATATATATATATATTTCCACTATCACTTAAACCAGGATTCAAACCCGGAGAATAATGTCAGTAAATATTGTTAAATTTGGTGTTACACATCTAAATGCTTGATAAATCTGGCAACAAAATATGAATTACCTGAAGGTCTGGTCACAATAGCTGAAAATAGATGTTGCCACCTCAAGTCCATGGTTTCAACTGAGTACAATTTAACATTTTACCATCACTCTTATAAACCTAATTAATATAAACTAAATTAATAATTATCTTGGATTTATTATTAATAATCTATATACTTAATTCAATAAGGTTTTTTTTTCTGTTAGATCCCTTTTTCATCCATCCTACTTAACCGATTTTGACGAATGAGGTGTCATTTTAAAGCTCATAATGTAGTGCACCAGCGACTAATAATTAAAATTGGCATTTCTTTTACGGCTTTGACCCCAAGCCTTTGATTTATTTCTAGAGGGCGCTTTCAACGCTCCAGTGCTGAGCAACTTGCATTAACATGGTTTTAAAATGTGATTATAATTTAACAGATAATTACCTTTAGATCGATTTTTAACCTAAGTCAGATTGTAAACAAAAATTGGAAAGAATACAAGATTTGATTCATTTGATGAAAACTAATTCTTAAATGGGACACTCTTTTGACAATTATAGACTAATTAAGGTAGGAAAATCATTCTTAATGGTGCAGAAAGAAGTGGAAGGCAAGAGAAAACCGAGTCGATGAGATTAGCGAAAAACATACATAACCTTTGTCAAGAACACAGAGAACTGCCGAGAGACAAAGACTGATAGAACATCAGAGGGACACTGCACCACCTATCTACTTGAAGCAACTTAAAGAAGATGTTAGGGCATGAATACGCGAACAAAAAAACCAGTATACTACTGTTGTGCCAGAAGACAAATTAAAATACCTAATGCTAAGGTGATGAACAATGTGTGTGTGTTTTTCAGCTAAGCTTTTATTTGTTTATGCCAGACCTTTAAATTACAGTTGAAAGGTTAACTTAAGTAATAACGGCGAGTTCAAAGCTGTAACGCACAGAAAACTTGAAAACCCAAAAACACATATGAAAGGACCGTTAAACAGGAGAGTTTTTGCAGGCTTTAAAGTGAGTTTTGGTATTTAAGTTTTAATATAAATAGTGTTCGCCTGTTTAGTAAATATTTCTCTTACTTCTTCTTATCATAGGCGAGTTTCTCAAGAAACAAAAATAATAATTTTAAAATGCGCAATTTGCGCATGGGGTCCCTAGTCTTATGTAAATATTTAATTATTTTAAAACTAAATACACATTTATGTATAAGCAATCAGTCATGCGATTTCATGTTTATATTTATAACTTATTTATGTTAAACTTATATAAAATATGATGGTAATTAGTAAAGATCCTACAGAGCTTGCTACAATTCCAAAGAAATAATAAATAAAAATCTTTTAATTCTCATAATTATGATTTGTTTGCATCTGTTAAAACATTGATTAATTGTGTATACCGTCTGAATAAATAGATAAATACGACCAGATAAATGCTTGATAAATCTGGCAACAAAATATGATTTACTCGAAGGTCCGGTCACAATAGCTGAAAATGGATGTTGCCACCTCAAGTCCATGGATTGAACAGAGTACAATTTAACATTTTACCACCATCGACCTTCAATGACTGTTCAGACAGAGTCTTTCTCAATATGTGTGTAGTAGTTTCCAGCCGGTTATTCACAAGAGTCAGCTGTTGGTTGGTTTCAAGTGACTTTGTAAGTGTTTGTAACAGTTCACTATTCTGCTGTTTTAGTTTTGTACTCTCCATGTTTACGAATTAAAGCTAACACTTCTTTTGTAACCCATTTTCTAAAAGCATTAGCCTCAAGTTTTTTCCGATGATAAAATCAATGAATATAAACCACTTTCATTAATAAAAACAGGCGATTTCTCATTTCCTCTTAACCCCGCCAAAACGGCGGGGTTTATATTTTCATATGTGAGCTTGTCATCTTCACAATAGCTGAAAATGGATGTTGCCACCTCAAGTCCATGGATTGAACTGAGTACAATTTAACATTTTACCATCACTCTTATAAACTTAAAATAAATTTACATAAACTAACAAGGAATGAGGGTTGATAAATAAAAAGACAGATTGGCTATACATAGTTGCTTATGAAAAACTATCAAAATTTATAATGCTTTAAGTGAATTTCTTGTTGCTCTTGCTTTACAATGAAAACATAAATTCTTCTTTTTACATAAACTCCAACAGAGTGTATCTGCTGCCAGGAGCAGCCGCTCGTCTCACCAAGTGAAGTCGGTTCCCGTAGCCGGCGTTGTACTGCTCGATCATGGCGTCCGTGATGGAGTCGATGAAACGATATGGCAGATACACCCGAAGATAGTGCTCCTCGCCGAGTTGTCCCTCCAGCGTAGCCATGACTATCCCTCCATACGGTGTGTTGACACGATCCAGTTGAACAATACGATAACCACACTCTTCACGGAGGTCCATAATTTTAGTATACGAGGCACTCGGTTTAACCACGTTCAAACACGACTTCAAGTCTATCTTGACAGGTGCACAGTGTTTCACGGGAAATAAAGTCATCTTGAGTCGACAACACTTGCGGTATTGAGTCAGAGAGAAAAATACGTCCGCACGGTATGTGACTAGCCAGCGAATAATGCGAACACTGCGGTGGTGACGCCGTGTGTAGGGGTGGGGAGTGAAAGCGGTTGTTTGTTGACCATATTCCTTCACGTAGACACGCGGTCAATTCGCAGAACTGAACACCTGCGTTCAATTTTTCGAATTCTTTTATTTTTTGGGCTGTGTGTTGCTACATGTCACCGCTGGCATCAACTGTTTTAATTTCACCACGGGGGGGGGGGGGGTTCTATTAATAGCCACAAAGGTCAATGACCTTTCCTGAAGCAACCAAACGAGCGGCTGTTTCTATCTTATTTCTAAGTCATTTTAAGGCTTAGGTGGCCTTTAAAAAGGCCGATTGATCGCTGATGGGGGGAGGTGGAAGGATTTACGGTGTTAACTTATATTTTTCCACAGTTTATTTCCCCATTTATTTATTCAAATTCCTTACGGAAACATTAATTCGATGTTGTTGAGGAAAAAATCCAACATCTCTTTCCTTACTTGATCTTCCAAATACAAGTCATAGTACATTGTAACCATTCTTCCTGACAGCCAGTCTGTATTTTCTCGCTCCTCAAGTTCTTCTCGTTGTTCCTCAAAATCTTTCCTTGCTCTTTCTCTTATTACAAGTTTTACTATGGACGGAGGTAAAATGTGTCCAAGACCTTGCTCAACCTCCCCCCAACAACGGAAAGCATCAGCAATGCATGCAGCGCTCAGTTGCTGTAGCGTCTTCATTGTTCGAGCTCCAAAACCAAAATGAACACCTGAGACCGTAATATCAGCAACAGTCAGCCGAGGTCATCAACACAGATGTAACAACAAGGTCATTAGCCAGTAGTTTCTAAAACTTCCAAACTTTCCCAGGCCAAAATAGGTTGCTAGCCGCTTAACATGTCACGCCAGCTTTCTAATTCCACCAGTAAAAGCACTGATTATAGTTTCACTAATGGGTCTACTTTCGTTAATCCTGTCATTGCCCTAATCATGTCAATGACCTGACTGGTATGGGGGGGGGGTCTTTTTTTTTTTGGGTTAGTGGTCGGGGGGGGGGGGTTCTATTAATAGCCACAAAGGTCAATGACCTTTCCTGAAGCAACCGAACAAGCGGCTGTTTCTATCTTATTTCTAAGTCATTTTAAGGCTTAGGTGGCCTTTAAAAAGGCCGTTTTTCGCTGAGAGGGTGGAGGTGAAAGGATTTTACAGGATAATCAATTTTTATTTTCCAATAGTTTCAAGTAAGATTCCTCCGGCCACCATACATATTTCAATGGTCGGCACCAATGGTTATCCGGAAACCAATATTTTTCGACTTCCCTGAAGTATTTTTGCTCTGTTTCTATTGGTTCCCATTTCTCATCCTGTTCAAGTGGATACTCATTTTCCAAGTAGTAATAATCTGATGAAAACCATTCCAAGTCATCGTCTGATGGGCATCCTGCCCATCTACTCCAAAACTCCTTCCCACGCCACATTAGCTGCTTCTCATATTCTTCAAGGTCTGGGAGTGTAAAGAATTTTAGTGTTGGAGTAAAGTAGCGACAGTCCAAATCAGTGAATTTTTCTTCTTTCCATTGTTCCTTCGGATTGATCCAATTCCTGTTGCTGATGTAGTTGTGCTGCTGCTCCTCTTCCACCTCCATCCTCTCAGCTTCAGCGCAAACTCTCGCCAACTCTTCATCGCTGATCTCACAGTCCCAGTAGTCACAGTCCATACTTGCGTCCGTACTTGTCAAGCTCCCAACCTAAACTGAAGACGGTACGGTGAAAGCTAGGACAGCCCTGTGCCAACAATAGCCGAGTCATTAACTTTCCATAACGGTCCTGTCAATCAAGATTTAAATTCCAGGTCTCAGCAGGGTGGTAGTCTATGACGTCACGGGGGGGGGGGGGGGGGCAATCTAAGGTTGAAAGGTCATTGACCTCTATGACGTCACCAAAAAGTGAAAGTTAGGTTTTTTTTTTTTTTTTTTTTTTTTTGGGTTAGTGGTCGGGGGGGGGGGGTTCTATTAATAGCCACAAAGGTCAATGACCTTTCCTGAAGCAACCGAACAAGCGGCTGTTTCTATCTTATTTCTAAGTCATTTTAAGGCTTAGGTAGCCTTTAAAAAGGCTGTTTTTCGCTGAGAGGGTGGAGGTGAAAGGATTTTACAGGATAATCAATTTTTATTTTCCAATAGTTTCAAGTAAGATTCCTCCGGCCACCATACATATTTCAATGGTCGGCACCAATGGTTATCCGGAAACCAATATTTTTCGACTTCCCTGAAGTATTTTTGCTCTGTTTCTATTGGTTCCCATTTCTCATCCTGTTCAAGTGGATACTCATTTTCCAAGTAGTAATAATCTGATGAAAACCATTCCAAGTCATCGTCTGATGGGCATCCTGCCCATCTACTCCAAAACTCCTTCCCACGCCACATTAGCTGCTTCTCATATTCTTCAAGGTCTGGGAGTGTAAAGAATTTTAGTGTTGGAGTAAAGTAGCGACAGTCCAAATCAGTGAATTTTTCTTCTTTCCATTGTTCCTTCGGATTGATCCAATTCCTGTTGCTGATGTAGTTGTGCTGCTGCTCCTCTTCCACCTCCATCCTCTCAGCTTCAGCGCAAACTCTCGCCAACTCTTCATCGCTGATCTCACAGTCCCAGTAGTCACAGTCCATACTTGCGTCCGTACTTGTCAAGCTCCCAACCTAAACTGAAGACGGTACGGTGAAAGCTAGGACAGCCCTGTGCCAACAATAGCCGAGTCATTAACTTTCCATAACGGTCCTGTCAATCAAGATTTAAATTCCAGGTCTCAGCAGGGTGGCAGCAGGGGGGGGGGGGAGGAGGGGGGGGCAATCTAAGGTTGAAAGGTCATTGACCTCTATGACGTCACCAAAAAGTGAAAGTTAGGTTTTTTTTTTTTTTTTTTTTTTTTGAAAAACTTTTTTTTTTTTTTTTTATTTTTTTATTTATTTATTTATTTTTTTTTTTTTAGGTTAGCTATTTTTAGAAATCTATTTTTAGCCGGGGGGGGGGGGGAGTTCTATTTTTAGACCGACCACTACCACCCTGCTGGGGTTGAACCTACCAATACCCCCTACTTATGTAAGAAAATGTTTAATTTTATTAATACAATGGGAGTGGTTTATTGCGTAATAAACTTCATTTTCGCCCCATTTAAGCGTTTAGAATAAATTTTTAAACGCTTATGAGGGCAGTACTAAAGAAATTGAATGAAGAACAAGTGTGAAAAATTAACAATTCTCCTGATTCCATTAGGTACTACTTACTAGTGCAGTTAAAAGAATAATATTTTTTAAGGATTAATTATGTATTTTTATTTATGACAAATAACCAACTATGTCGTTTATATTTTCTATTTTATAATTTTAAAACTCATACCTTATCTAATCTATATCTGTTCATATACTTGACATAATATTGGTCAACATAATTCCTTACTTTATATAACTAACTAGGATTAATTCAATATTGTACGTAGAAGAACAAATATATTATGACTAGCCACAGTAATAATGAGAGCTCGGTGGCCGTTTGATATATTGTTTATGGCAGCTTATATTGCAGCTACGTGTCTTGGGCGCTCTTCCTGCCAAGTCTCTTATCCAGGTTTACGACTTCCCGCCAGACTGGATATTTTTAGAATTATTTCCGCCTACAATAAAATTTATCTTCCAATTTGGTTCCATCCTGTGGCTTTTGTTCATCCAACACACCTTTAAGTTTTCGGTTTCACATTTTAATTATTTCATTCAAGTATGACGCATTAAAATTCAAATATATACCATTATTGTGTAGCATAAGACCTCATGCTGGTTTCAGACCAATTGGTTAGGATTAAATGAGATGTAATGTGATTAAAAAAGTGTTTTCAAGATTCATCAATAACTAATTTAAACTTTTTTCATTGTTTTCGTTCAATGTCAAAGTCACCATTTTTATTTTTATTAAAGAGCATTGTATGAAAACTGTACACTTTAATGCATAAAGATTATTTAAACATTTTAAACATATGATTTCAGTCAAATTTAACTTATAAGGATTAACACCGACTTGTGAAATGTGATTACCTTAAGAAATTTTTTTTGTATGCTTCTATTATCCCAACCTTATAAAGAAATAGATTTACCATCTTTTTTAACAAGTATTCCCATCCTCAAAGAGCGTATTCAGTGCATTGTTAGCAGAATTCAGATCGTTATTATTATTATTTTATGAAAAACTTTGGACATCAGTAACTTGTGTTATTATTGTCCCAAAATTTGGGTTCTTGGATTGGGCGATGATACCAAAATTCTACCAAACGGATTAGTTCAGGCCATGAATGGCTTAAGCATTTTCATATTTTTTTAAAGTTTAAATGTCTTTTGCATTCTACTAATCTGTCTTATTGGTACTTTTTAATGTAAACTTCATGGAAACTGTGAATGTTCAAACTATGGCAACTTTGGTTGGGGACATGATATTGACCTAGAATTTGCGGCATTTTGTGTCTTTAAAAAGTCCTTAAAAATGAGTTGTCACTCGATAGGAGATAGCATTTGAAAGTTTGGGACAACCTACGAGAATTACATTTTGGAGACGGGGGCAGATATGACATGCAAGTAAAAAGTAGTGTTTTGTAGTGGGGAATCATAGGCGAAATACCTTTAATCTATATTATTTAGTTTAAAAGGTATTAAACCAGTCCGAAAATTGGAGGAACCTGCTATATTATGACTTGAATATAGAAATTTAGATTGAAAAACTTCACTAGCAAATTTCATCTCCATGAAAAATTTAACAATAAGTAAAATGTCAATTGGACGTGATATGTAGGGGACGTTTAGAAAAATGTCACTGGCCTTGGACATTTAAAAATAAATTAATTAAGGAATTCAAATGCATAAAGTAGTGATATATATTCTCGGATATTATCATTAATCGAATACGCCTTAGGTGTATAGAAAAACTAAATTAAGTTTTCAAATATTAAAAAGTCCAATAGTGAAAATGTTTTTTTCCTTTCAATTGCTTTGCCATAAAAGGGTGTTTAAAATGTTTAACTAATTATAACTAGCGAACTCGTAACTATCTGAGTAAGAAAGATGGTGATAAAGTTGCCGCCACACCTGACGGCGCGACATCTCCACTCCATAGCTGCCGTCAGTTCTGGATTACAAGTACAACTTTGCACGGTTTGGCTCTTAGCTTTAACTAACCAAGTCAAACGAATTTAGTTGTGTGAATACGTATAGTTTCTTAGCTTTACATGTGGGTTTTCTTCACTTTTATTGTTATAAGCAACCGGAATTCTTTATTTTGTAACTATTATTGACATTTAATAAAATAATAAACGTTTAAGTCATTTTTGCAGCGAATATTAACTATGAATTTAGGCTAAAAAAATAATAGTTCTCACTCTTTCCTAATTAACACAGATTCACACATGCAATTTTGTAAAAGTATTTAAAAAGAAACACTAATTCGTATTACAAATCAGTCAGGGAGCCGAACAGTTACATTCAATCGCCGTCACACACAATTTAAAAATATAATAACGAAGGATCAAATAAGGCTGAATGACCCAAAAAACGTGATTTATATATAATCATGATCATATTAGTTACTACTGGGAGAAAATGTGAACAACAAATCTGAGCTGATACACCCTTTTTTAAGTGTATGATGTAAGGAAAAATTAAATGAAGACCAAAAACAGATCTCCTTGTTAATATGTTTCACCTTTGGAAAAGTTTGATAAGTTTTGTCCTTTCATCATAGAAAGATTTTTTGCAGGCAACAATTTTTGAAATTCATCAAACTGTTTGTAAACATGTTGAAAACTCTCTGATACAAGGTTTTTGTGAGTATGTAAAGAATATTCTGTTACATGGATTTTAGAATACGAGTATTGAGTACTATTTGTTTACTTATGCGATATAATTGGTGTTGTTTCAAAAATCTGAGTAAATAATTTTAATATTTCTGTTTAATTCTAAAACTGATATTGTAACAAGCGGCGGTTGATACTTCAGTTGCTGAATCTGGACGTATTTGCAATGTAAATGTCGTACGACAGTGGTCCAGTGTTGTCATATCTTTACAAAAATCATGCAATTTATTCTAGAGAGAAACTCGTTGAATAAAGACTTTCTAATCATTCTTTTCTTAAATCCGATTTCTAAGCAATTCTATGAAAAATCTTAACTAGCAATGTCGCTCTAAAATATATCCCGACTTGTGTAATCCGTATTACTAAATTTATCATTGTAGTTCATATATGTCCGATTACACGCTTTACAGACCATGTAAAGGGTACACCGTTATTGTTAAGAATGATTGTCGTTTTAAAACTTAGGCCTGTAATAAAATTTAAATAGTCAGTAAATTTAAATAACTTCAGCTACTGTTATTAGCTACTATATTACTTTTATAATAATGTGCAATTTAAAAATTTCAGCTATAATCAAAATTACAACTTACTTTATTGCGCTATTTCCTATAAATATTCTATTCAATATAATATTTTTGTTATAACTCAAACCATTTTTAAACAATTTCTATCACACAGTACTGCCTAACGTATTAAATCAGTAAGAACACGTTTTGAATTTCAGTTGGCAGCCTGGATGCATAAGTAACAACAGAGAGTGTTCTTGGATTGCTGCAACGGTGGAATGTTGTAATCAGAAATTCTTTTAGTAAATAGCGTTGCCTCAATCGGATGAGCAGGGAGCTGGGCTCAGTAGACACCACGCACGAGATTTACTTGGGTGGCAGCCACATCACAACGTTGTAATCAGCAATATCAACAATTTGTCTGTGGTCGCTTAAATAACATTGAGTCTTGGCTCGACTTCAAAATAGTAAAAATAGTATCAATCCTACTTTTGACTATGCATTTGTCTTGGTTCTACACAGTTTGAACTATAATCATGACAAAATTGTTTGTAAAAGTAGTGGCAGTTAAGAGGAATAGAGGTAAAAATTATATAAAATTGGATATTGCTATAAAAGGATACTGAAATATAATACCCCCGTCGCAGCAGACCTGCGTACTCAGCGAATTGCCATAGGATTTATTTTTTATATGTATTCAACATACGTAAAGGAAAATATCAATGGAATATGTTTTGTAAATAATATATTTAAAACTTATTTATCATTCATAAGCTTGAAACATGAGGAAAATTTACAAGGGGATCACATTGGTTTTTATTAGTATATATACACTTTTTGTATTTTACATAGATCTTATTTTTCAATAAATGTAGTCTTGTTATAGTATGTAAATGTCAGGAAACATATAATCCATGAATTCAAAATACTGGAAAAACAAATAATATAATCTCATGAACAAATTAAATTTAATCATATGGTTGATTTTATAAATAAAACATCCCTATTAGTTGCAACAGACCTGCATCTCTAGCCAATTAAAAAAACATACTATCATTCCTCAGACTTGTAAACGTACCATATATTATGCTACATTTTCAGGAAGTTTAGACCAAGACACCCCCCACCCCCAATGCACATAGTTTCTTCATAAAACTGAAAAATAATTTGTATTTTTAATATAGTATATATTTTATGCAAAATCATGATCAATGAACTCTAACCATTCAAAATGAAGACAAATAAAATATTCACCTGAAAAATTTAAATATAATCATATGTTCAGAGTTTGATTCTCAAATTACCCTACATTAGGGTAAATGTAGGAATTTAGGGTAATTATTTTGCAACTTTTAGGGATTTCTCAATGAAAACAAGGTAATTACTCTTTAAAGGGTAAACCCAAAACATAGGACAACGTACTGTGTTTAGTACTTTTAATATCTCAGCAACAGATTGACGTAGAATAATAATTCAAAATGCTAAATTGTTTATTTTTTAAACCTGAATCCAATTTTGACAATTAAATTTACAAAAAATTAATATAAAGATATTAAATCCTAAAAATAAATTTTATTTTGTCAAAAAACCCTCCTTAGAGTTAACTTATCGCACTGGTTTTCGAACTCGAAGTAATAAATGTCACTCTAGATGTATGTACCAAATTTCATCGCGATTGGACCTTTTTTACGAAATTTATCGTGCCTACGGTCAGGTGTGTGTAGCCTATATATATGTATATAAATCCCTATATATATGAAAATGAACGAACGGTGTTTTTGGGGTCTGGGGGCATCAAAATGAAAAGTTACAGTGGTCCCGTGCTTAAGTCTTACCATGGCGCCTACGGTAATAGCTACTTCCCTATAGGGGGAAATTCGCTAAAAGCTTGCTGAATTACTCATTAACTTAATCTTGGGATCATCTTTGCATGAGAATACCAGTGTTATTAAAAATATTACTTGTTATAATGAATCTTTGAAATGCCTGATTTATCAATTCTGTGTAACTTTTGTCACTTAACCTGGATATTATTTATTATGTTAATTATACCCGATTCCTTATTTGCGACATCTAATGTAATAGTACCGTTTGAGGCGCGACTCACAACAAACAAGACATCAACTGGTTACAGCCCAGAACATCAACATTTGGGCTTTACAACGACAGCAGACACTCTTTTGTATCACTTCTTTAACGGCACCCCATAAATTGTGTTGACAGCCAATGCCACCATTGGATAGCCCTGTTACCGATTTAATGAGGTTGAAACGCTTAAACTACACAAAACATTTATTTTTTTTTAACAATAAAGAAACTACTAGACATTCAAATTTTGTTTCCACATTAACTGGAAGACTCAAAACAAAAGGTTTTTTTTAATAAAAGTTTTTGCCGATTTCCTTTTGTGGTCCACGATTTTGTTTATAATATATGACGAATTATAAATTAGATCAAACACGAAATTCCTTGTTGATATTTTTCACCTTTGAAGAACTTGATAAGCCTTGGTCTTTCATTATTCAAAGTATTTTTGCAGGCAATTATTAATTATCAAGAGTATTAAACCAATTACTCGTAAACATCTTGAAAACTCTATGTTACTTTTTGTGAATATTTCTGTTACATGAATTTTAGAACATAATTATTGAGTACATGATTATTTCTACGTAATAATTGGTGATTTTTCCAAAAGCTGGGTAAAAATTGTTAATGTACATTGTGTTTAGTAAGTAAGAACTCAGTTTTAATTCGAAATAGCCCTCTGAGCATTTGGACTTACTAAACGCAATCGAGCACAAAAGAACGGAAATTTAATAGGAATGTATTGAAACAATCGATCAGTGTTTAGTTGTGGCAGTTATTAAAATGTTCAACTGAAACTTCGTACGAGTTTTTTATTTTTTTAAATGGGAGTAATGCTAAGACTGCTGCTAAATGCATACTTGTGGAATAATTTTTATCTCCCCCGGTTAAATGTACTTTGTTCTACGGGACTTTAAAGTTTATTTTAAATGGAAGTTGTTATATCCAGTTATATAGTATACCGGGAGTCTCACCTAAAGTGAACCAATAGCTAACTTTTTTATTATAAATCTGACAACGAACTTCTTATGGGGCACTTCCCTTAATTTTTAACGCTGCTTTTTGTAGTCACTTTGAAATTTAAAAATATGGCCGCCATTTTCCAATATGGCAGACAACTTTGATTTTTCTTATGGAACACAATATATTTTAGGGCGTTTTTGGATTTTCCGCTTAATTTTAGGAACTTTTGTCCTAACCCAATGGTTAAGGAGGCATGAACAGTTAAAGTTAGATTTTTTCCCATTTTAAATGCATTGAGACATTTTTGGTAGTCTGTATATCGAAAACGGTTGGGTTTAATAAAAGATACCAAAGAATAAAAGTGCCTTAAATGTTAGTTTAATTGAGGTTTAATCATAAAATAATTTTCAGTCGAGATTTAATCGTGGAAATGTGTTAGTTTAAATATGAATTTACTCCATAAGGAATACATGGAATGGCACAGCTGAATGGACATAATGCATTTTAAATGGGGAAAAATAAAACTTTAACTTCTCATAACTCCTGAACCATTGAGTTTAGGGAAAAATTAGAAAGAATAAAAAGTTCCTAAAATTAAGCGTAAAATTAAAAAACGCCCTAAAATATAGGGTGTTCCATAAGAAAAATCAAATTTGTCCGCCATATTGGAAACTGGTGGCCATATTTTTAAATTTCAAAGTGACTATAAAAAGCAGTGTTAAAAATTAAGAGAAGTGCCCCATAAGAAGTTCTTTGTCAGATTTATAATAAAAACGTTAGCTATTGGTTCACTTTAGGTGAGACACCCGGTATATCAAGGTTGTGTTGAAATGTTTCGTTACTCTATGTCTTTTAATTTTTACTTTATGTGGGCAATGACTTGTCAATTTTTGGAGGTCTTTCTCTGTTTCAAATATAACGATCTCTCAGCCTTGTCTTTGATGAACCAATCATGTAGTGAAGATGTATTGTAATGGGTCACATAAATAAAACTAGTAGTCAGCAAGCTAATGTCTTTAATTATTAAGTCCCACTTGGCCTTATGAGTAAAAAACAAGAAACTATTCATGGCGCAGTATTATTATATAGTTAAAGGCAAGTGGGTGAAGATGAAAGATTGTAAGTATACCTTTGGTAAGAGCCATGGCAGGAATGATATTTTTTAAACCTCCAGAACCATTAATTATTTCGGAAAATGTGTCACACGAATGGACTATTTTTAAAGAACAATTTTTGCTATTTTAAGTTATGATGATTTAGTTGACTATAGTCAATTAGGTAACTCCGAATGTTGTAAAGAACCAAAATGCTGCAGATAATATAAATAGGGCAAGCCCTAGTAGGTCAACTCCTTGTATGTCACCTGTAAATCAACAGCCTGTTGTTAGTAAATCACCAGGAAGTAAGACACCTGTTAATATTTCTTGTCCTGACAGGGTTAGCCCGGTACAAAGTAAGTCTCCTGCAAGTGTTAAAACGCCAAGATATGAGTCTAAGTCAGGCAGGGAAGTAAGGAAACCCTCGAGGTTTGAAGACTATGTCTAGGTGAATGTAAATACACATCAATAGGGAAATATTTTGTATGGATTTAAGTCATTTCATTCTGATATTTGCCACATTGTAATATGTATATAGCCTAATTAATTTTTTTGAATTGTTTGTGAAAATACTTTCTATTTTCTGAATATCTTCATGCTATGTTTCTTATGTTTGGTAGCCTAAGTTCTACCTCATTCGAGTGCGAATAAGTGTAAAACCGAAGGCCTAAGCCTATGTCGCAAGATCAGTATAGCCTAATTGCTATTTTTGGGACATTTTAAGAGCCTAATTGCTCTTTTGATCATGAATTTGTAGCCTAAAGCTGTTATTGTTAATTTGATCATGAATTTGTAGCCTAAAGCTATAATTGTTATTTTGTTTACGAATATGTAACCTATGGCTATAATCAATCGCTATTTTGATTAACTGATGAGTATGTAGCCTAAAGCTGTATTTGAATATAATGTTTTATGTTCAGTAAGAAATAAAAAGAGGAATGTAATTTAACTGTGAGTTGGAAAGGATCAACTTAAAATTTACTGATGGAAAGTAAGTGAGGTCTTTGTACTCATATAAAAATAAGAAGGTTTTGTCAGACAATATAACTGCTGAAAATTTAATAATATAAGGAATAGATAATGACTATTTGAGGTCTTAAAGACTTGCATTGTATTTTGTAAGTTTGAAATGTCATCAAGAGCTGAATAACCTCAAAAAGGAACAACAACTTTTTGGGTTCAATGTATGTTGAGGAAAATAGTTTATTTTATGACCAAAACTTTATATTTGATAATTTTGGGTTTGATAGATGTCGGAAAAGAAATAGTTAATTTTTGATTAAAACTTTACATTTATATTGTTGTTAATTTAAAATGGAATTTGAGCAGTACTGAGCTCTATTAATATCTCAGATTTGTAATTAATTTTCATTATGTAAACAAGCCAGAGTGTAGTTGGTTATGGCAAAGAGAATATTAATTTTGTCAAAGTACCAACTTAGATGTAATAACGTGTATATTTTTGATATATCAGTATTGTATCATCAAGAAAGAAAGTTTAGTTTTTTAAATAACTTTAACAGAAGACTGTTTGATTTTGTAAGAGAAAAAATTTAGTCAAATATTGCTGCTACAAAGTTTTTTTTAGAAAAAAGGACTTATATCCTGTTATATAGTATATATATAGGTTGTGTTGAAATGTTTCGTTAGTCTATGTCTTTTAATTTTTACTTTATGTGGGCAATGACTTGTCAATTTTTGGAGGTCTTTCTCTGTTTCAAATGTAACGATCTCTCAGCCTTGTCTTTGATGAACCAATCATGTAGTGAAGATGTATTGTAATGGGTCACAGAAATAAAACTAGTAGTCAGCAAGCTAATGTCTTTAATTATTAAGTCCCACTTGGTCTTATGAGTAAGAAGCAAGAAACTATTTAGAAGTATATTTTTATCATTGATCCAAATTATTCTCATTTTAATAATCAGCTGAAATCCATAATTTCTGCCTTCTGTTAATCTTATATGTATTTACAGCTTTTTGTTATTGTTTTTTTTTTTTAGTTCATAAGTTTTTTAGTTATATTTAAAACGTGTTAAAACTTCCAAGCGATACTCCAAATAGGGTTATGAATTCCGTCAAGAAATATACAAGATTAAAGAGTTGTCTTTTAATATATTACTCCAAAAACATAAGTATTGGAAGTAAGATTACACGGTCGTATGAGAAAGAAAAATACCTTATCTTGAAAGATGTGGTTAGTCATCCAGGAGACATAACATTTGATTGAAGAACATTGAGTCTTAATTACGAGCCACCCATCTGCAATAAGGGAAAGGAATGAAATATGGACTATCCAGAGAATGGTGGAATTGCCTTAAGATGACCTGTAATGTTGAAGCAGCAATGACTGCCGGACAGAGGCCCTGATAAAAAAAGATTTGTAGTCATTGGAACGAATATGAGAACTGATTGAAGAAAGAAAACTGGGAACTATCTGAAGAGGAGAACTATGCATTTTGGATGCTGGGAATTCAAGTAGATTTGATATTAAGGCCACAATCAGATGGAATAGTTAGTTAATGGACCTGATGGTCTGTTCGAGACCTCTTCTACACAACCCGAAGAAGAAGAATTTCACAAGGAGGAAAACCTATAAAGTACCTCAAGTATACCAAAACTATACAGCACCTCAAGTGGAAGCAGATATCGAGTATTGGACAAGCTAAAACTACCCCTAAACAATAATTATATTCAATTTAGAAAAACCTTCTTAACCTTAAGGCAGCGGACAAATTGCAGAGCCCAACATCCTTAAAAAAAGTAAAAACTATAAGAAACCATCTGCAGCTGAAAAATAAGAATCGACATTAACAATTTTTCAGTACCATTTTTTAGCTTACAAAGCTCAAACAAGAAACTAAAAAAAATTGAAAAAGAACACCAAATAAAAAAACTTAATAAAATTAAGATTGCATAAACTATAAGAGTTAAATAAAATAACATCCAATTGTTTTCAAGCCATGTATAATGTTTGCTTATAGTTGACAACATTTTCTTTCATTATTGAAATAGTTATTAACTGGAATCAACTAGTTTTAACTTACTACCAGTTTCCAGTAAGTTTCTTTAGACCTTCCTGAAGGGAATAAAACATTTGTATTGAAGATAAAAAGGTCGGTTTTTCATAGGGTTGTTCTGTGAAGTGGGGTGGGAAGGGAAGAATGATAGCTGAAATTATAATGACTATTGCTTTGAAAATTATAAAATTTCCTTTTTTTCTAGGAAGATAAACATTTTAGAATGTGTAGAGAGTGAAATTCCAAAAAGGTGTTGGAAGAAAAAATATATCCAGGCACGAGTCCAGTTTTTTCTATTCCATCTCATCTCATTGTAATTAAGAACATTGATGTTTTCAACATTTGACTCAGAATTTAAACGTATATTGATGAGGTGGTTTTGAGTTTTCGTTACCTGTTTTTAAGCCCGGCTAATGCGATCGGGATAAATCTTAATATTAACATCGAAAGATTGTATTTTAAAACGTAGCATGAAAACATCTGCATAAGACTTCATTGTGGAAAGAGTTTTATGAAGCTGTGCAAACTGCAAACTCAAGTGCCATCACTAGGCGTTGCTGTGTAAGGAACATAAACTCTCATAATTGACTTTATGATCTAAGCTTTATGATTCTACTGCACTTTGTCGTTTCTCACCATTGGGCTCGAGTTAAATACCGAGATAATTATTAAATAGGGTGTTTATAAATTGTAATTGAGTTAAATACCGCGAGGATTTAATACACATGGAGATTATGAATTGGACTTAAGTTGAATACCAAGGTAATTAATATACATATATATATATATATTACGTCTATAAAAGGCCTTTCCCTTTTGAGTCCCATTCTTGCTTCTTGGGACGCAAATTTTTCCTAATGCGACCTTACGAAAGAGTGATTCAAAACATTCAATTCAAACTGATTGGTTTGTATAGTTGACTAATTAAAAAAGTAGTAATTAAAGACTCTAATGATAAACACAGTTAAAGCATGTGCTAATGCTTCCAGTATCTTAATCTTTCATGTAAAGGTATTACTCTTTGTTTTTTGGTTGTTTTAGAGATTTTTCACGGATCAGCTTTGTGCTAATTTGGTAACAGAAAAAAACAATTGGGAAAAAAGACCAGGTTGGCGTTTGCTGAAATTAGATATAATGCAGTTCGGTCTTTTCCAATCGCACCATACTATTTTTTCAGTTTTACTTTGGTGCTTGCCCCTTTGGTGCCCACCTGTTCTTGAAATATACCAAACCAAACAATTAAAGTCACATTTATTTATGATCTGTGGAATCAAGGTTTCTTTCGCCGTGTTCTTATTAAGTCTTCAATAGGTCTTTTATCTTGTTGCACAAAAATCAAAGTTTTTCGTTACCTAAAACGTCTATATGTTTGCATTATTCTATCTTAGGAAACAAATAAATTAGCTGTAAATTTTTACGATGTACCCCCAAATACTGTTGTCCTTTCATTGTGTGCTGAAGCTACGGTTTGCGATATTTTAAGAGTTATTTGCAAACAAAACCAATGTGAATGTTTTTGCACTAGATTAGACCTCAAATAATCATTTAATGATACATGTTAAAATGTTATTTCCACAATATTATAAAAAAATCTTACTCAACGTGACAGCGTATTTTTGGTGCTCAATGCAGCTTTTGAAATGCCTTAAAAATATGTGTTGTAACCTTGAATGTTCATAGAAAATAATAAAACTCACCATTGGTCCATGGGAAAATGTAATAATTTACTGGTGATACGTACGGTACAAATTTAACATTACAATACTTTTGAGTTTTACAAATCAGATACAAATAATAATAGTTCAAATCTTGATGTGGGGAGAATTTAGAAAAGTACAAGTAAAGTAATTAATTAATGTAATTATTGAGTGGGCTGAGAAATCTTGCTTCTTGATCTTGAGTCTATCCAACACCACACTGAAGAAGAACAGGAAACAGGAGACAGGAAACACAATTAAATCTTGATGTAAACCAATCACAATTCACTATTTTAATTTTGAATATTTTAAGTCTATCTCAGCTGACTTTACAAATTTAGTTTTTGGAAAGGACTTTGGAGCAAATAAAAATAAATAAAACGTAAAGGGAATCATATTAAAATTATGAAATCTAAATAAATAAAGTTATTATTTCCCAAACATACCGGCTCCCTTGAAGCAATATTTGCTTCAACAAAACATTAAAACAAACTAATTAGACCATTAAACATAATATTTATGAAATTAAGAAAACTAAAATATTTACAACTATAAATTAGAAAATAAACTTAAAAATATATCTTGACCTAAGTTGTAGTAGAGGAGTTTATTCTAATAGCAGTTCAATTGATCGGAAGGGGAAAAATTTCACAACAGGTCGTGTGAACTGACCATTGGCAGTTTTGAGTTCAACGACACGTACAACACCATCTGATCCGGGATGCACTTTAGTGATACGAGCAAGAGGCCATGATATAGGGGTAGAGGTAGAATGCACTAATACCAAGTCTCCAATCTTGAAATTTTCTGCAGATTTTGTCCACTTAGAGCGTTGCATCAGGGTATGCAATATTCTAATTGCCATCTATGCCAAATGCGTTGGTACAGTGATTGAACCAATTGATAGTGGACCAGTAGAACTGGTCCAGTTTTAAAATTAAAACTATCATTTCTGGATAAATCTGTAAAGCGGTTGATGTTTTCAAATTGTATATCCACTGACGCTTTCATTTATCTTTACATTTGGCCAACATGCACTTTGTATTGCAATAGTTACAAATGTACCCATTGGGATAACAACGAATATTTCTTGCGTATCAATGCCAATACCTTTCAATGTTTTTTATTGAAAAAGTTAAAGTAATATCGTACTTCAAAAAGTGTTATATAGAATATTGATCTTTCCATAATTAATTCATGAGTATTCAACTTTAAATTTCATTTTTATTTATTAAATATGTTAGAGTCGACAACATATATTCTCGAAAGTCTAAAATAGAGGAGTAAATTCACAGAAATTATTAACAAACACCTGGTGTTTACATTTACAACTTCACACAGGTTAATTGGACAATATTTAATCCAACACTTTACTTCCTCGAAAACCATGTTGTATTCTTTATGTTTCCGATCCTTGCTGAGAATAACTTTTTAATATTATATAATCAGAGGACGTGTAAAACAGTATCATGAGGTAAGTCATATTATCGAACAGTAGACAAACACATAATTGAATATACACATATTAGCCACTCGTATACATCAAATAGCGGAACATTCAATACTCATCATATTCCATCAAAAAAGCCATTTACACGTACAAACTGGAAAGGCTCTCTTTGATTCCTTTGCTAAAGAAGTCATATCCAATGATCTCCGCCTCTCATTACTTCCTCCACATCAAAACAGAGAGCGGCTCTAATACTAGTGAAATTGCACTTTTATAAAGACATCTACTACATGAATTTTGGTTCACCTTACAATAAATTTTAGAATGCATTAAAACTGTAATGTAATGTGGTTGTTAGTTAAACAGCTGATTACAATTTTCATCACCAATACCTTTCCATACAAAAAAACTATATAGGAAATAAATGTCAGATGCCTGATTTATTTAAATATAGTGATGTCAAATTATTTTTTCCATAATCATTGGTGACTTTTAGATCCAGGACATTCCTGATTACTGCTTCAATACATAAGCAATTCAATGATTGTGAACTGTATTTTAACTCATCTATTTCATTATCAATTACAATAATCAAAGAATCAAGATAGAGATTATCTTAATATTTTGTTTTGTGGTACGATGAAAAAGTGTGGATCATGACTGGATTCTACAGTGTAGAGTTTGGATACTAGCTCGTTTTCCGATCTTCGTTATTAAAAATATGCAACATTAGACTCTGGTGGGAAAGCAAGCTTCTAGTGAGGCAACATATCCCATTAGGGTTAAAAATTATTCGATCAAACAGCTTTTAATAGGATGGATTACTGAACTGATTACTCACGTTCAGTAATATTCCCTCCACATGGGGATATCGTTTGGGAGCGATTGCAATCTTAAGCTCACTTTCACGCTGTTTATAGTAGGTCGAATTTATTTAAATTGTTCAGTAATATCAACCATAACTGATCTGGCATTTCTCACTGCAACAACAGTCCCTGGCTAACACTAGTTGAAATACGATTTAGGCTGAAACTTGCTGACCTCTGAAAAACAGGCTAACCAAAATTTTTTTTATATATGGAACTGAAATCAACTGTGTACTTGGTAAAAATGAAAAAGTAGTAGTATTTTTATACTTTTCTTAGATTCAATATTTATGAACTGCAATGAAGCTATTTTCATAGACTCAGGGGATATCGTACTAAATACAACTCGTCTCTCTCACAACCTATTATGCGTGCATAGCTAAATAATTGTTACTAGTCTATTATGTATATATAGCTTGGTACTGTAACACGGGATAAGTTTTCAATTCTTGAGTACACATGTCGTAATAACGTCACTAGCGTGTTGATCTATCGTCGCTCCTTTGGAAAGTCGAATAGTACTTTGCCTTCATTTTTCATCAGTAGATTAAGCCAGAGCAAACATCTTTTTACGCATTGACGTTGATGTCAGCCCGTCATTGTACGGGGTAAAGCGGCAGGCCATTGACGCAGCACAATGCCGCCTCATCTCCGTCCCCGCTCGCCAGTGAGGCGACATTAGTGTCGTTATGACGACATATTTTTTTATCAACGGAGGCGTTTAAAGTATTTTTAAATTAGGTTATTTCATATAATTACACATCTATTTAATAAATAGACAAGCGTTTTTTTTTCTGTGTTCCCCTTTTCTTTGACTTGTGCAACGTAAGAAAAATCTGAACACACCGATAGAATAGTATTTTCCGTAAATGTGCATAATCCCATTATAATAGCATTACTTTTAAGGGTACTTAGAAAAATTAATTTTAAATTGAAAATAATAACATGGACCTTATGAGCTGCCAATATTGGTGACGAAATAACAGCAAATCCAGGCACATGTCATACTGTAGTAAAGAGTGAAAACAAAACATAAATAGTTTCTGGTTGAATTTTGACCGTAAGGCGATATCTACTTTTATCAATATTTGGCTACTTTATGAAGAACAATGCAGTATTTGCTGTTATTGAATGACGATGAGAAAAGTAGTTGGTCGTGCGTAATACATAACTAAATAATAGGTACTTGGAGTATTAGGGATAAAGTGTCACCAATCAATCATAAAAACGAGGTGGGATATATAATATAGTTATTATTAATTCTATATTTTAATAATTTGTAAACGAACAGCTACCAGACGGTGCCACCCTACCAACTTTCTGTTTGTGAAGGTATTACACCTAAACACTGCCTTCTTTCTTAACAGCGCTTCAGCTGCCAGACCTGCCACCCTACCAACTTGCTGTTTGTTAAGTTAACACCTTAACACTGCCTCTTAACAGTGCCCCAGTTGCACAAAACTTAGTGTGCCATGTTGATTATACAAACCAATATAAAAAAACTATGAACCCAATTTTGTTTATTAGGATTAGGATTTTTTTAAACAAGAAATTCCCTAGGGAATTAGTTTAACAGCTTAAAACAAATAATCAAACTGGAAAATACTGAATCAGTTTCTGTATTAAAAAGGTAGCAATGTTACAATTTTCGTTTGCCGTTTGGATTGTATTACTTAAAAACAATCGTAATATTAATAAGCAAAATAAGTAAGGTTAATTTAAAATAGTTAATCTGTAATAGAAAAATATGAGATACGTGACCACTCCTCCAATATCAATAAATTTGAATTCAATCCAATCGTCAGGTGGTATTGTAACCTATAATACCTATAATCATTTTTCAAGCTGATTACTTTGCCACATTTCGTTTTTATTCATACTTCATAGTTTTTGAGAGAGGTCTTTTTACAGTGTAAGAAGATTTTGGAAAATGCAAATATCTCAATAAATATGAGTCCAATAAAATGGCAGGTTTTGAAAAGTAGCATTCGTCAACAATGATTAGTGGTGGTTGACGCACTTGAGTTGATTTTTGATTTTTGTGGACACATGCCGTCATTGATTGGTAAAAACAAGTTTCACGACGTTTCGGGATCTGGAATCTAGTCCCGTCCTCAGATGGAAAAGAACCTAAAACGTAACATGATTAGTAACATTCAGCCTGGATAACCTGGACAAAAACATAGCTTAAACAGAGAACTGTAAAATCAGTCACAAGAACACTATGCTGAAAACAAAACAAGACCACAATACAGCACAGAAATCACAAGTATCAAGAGTATCAAGAAGCACGAATCAGGAGAGAGCACATCCACACCCAATCAGAGCAGAGCTAAGACTAGTGACCGTAGGAGTAGGGGAAACATAAAAAAATGTGTTTACAGAATAAAGTGCAAAAGTTGTTCTAAGCCTTACCATAATTGTAAGGCATTCATTATATATTATATATTATGTATAAATTCATTATATATAGCCATTATATATTCAATGGCCTTAATGTGGCGAGACAAAAGACCTTTAATTAGTAGAATAAACAACTCAAAGAAAACACGGGAAGAACTTAGTGGATGAATAAAAAATTGCTCAACACTGCATTATCCCCCCCTAGATGAATTTTGACGAAGCAAACCTATTTTCTTTTTTCAAAATAAAACTAATTGAAGCTTGACACACAAAAAACCTAGCAGACCAACCAATCAGCCAATCCTCATTTGAAATAAGGCCATTATGGCTACCCCTATTTTGCTCCTTGGCCTTGCTACGGATTGTAGCAAGGCCAAGGGGCAAAATCAGGTTAAAAATTTATTTAAAAAACACAGACACACAGATTTCCTACACCGCCGTCATTTCCTCTCCTTCGGACACCAGTCTTAGCTCTGCTCTGATTGGATGTTGACGTGCTTTCTCCTGATTGGTGATAATTGAAACTTGTGATCTTGTGATTTCTGTGCTATATTGTGATCATGTTTTGTTTTCAGGATAGTGTTCTTGTGACTGCTCTTACAGTTCTTTGTTTTAGCTACGTTCTTCAGGTTATCTTGGCTGATTATGTTCTAGGTTCTTTTTCCACTAAAAGGCGGGGTCAGATTCCAGATTCCGATACTTCGTGAAACTTTTTTTTTAACAATCAGTAATATCAGCAAATGTCCGGGGGCAGAGTACCCAGGTACAGTAGGCTTATGCTCAATATCGCCGGTCCTTGATCTTGCATGCGCTGTTTGCCTTTTTGGCCGTCCAGTTGATCTCGCTATGTGGAGCTGAGGATTGGGCTCTTGCACTCGAGAAGCGAGTTTACCGTGACTGGCTTACCCGAGTCAAGCGCCGAGAAGCATTTGGTCCTGCTTACCATATGGTATCCGATGGTGATGATCTCGGAGAACAACGGGTTGACACTCTTGGGGGCTTTTTTCGCGGCGCGTTAAATGAATCTGGTCGCACATTAATACAAGGTGTTTAATGTAAGTACACATTTTTAATTCGAAATAGCTCACTGAGTACTTGGACTGACTAAACGTATCTTGGCACAAAAGAATAAAAATTTACTGAGATTGAAAGAGTAGATCAATATTGTGGCGGCTATTAAAAACCTTAATTTTTACCTGAAACTTTGTCGGTGTTTTTCGTATTGAAATAAGGCTAACACTGCATCCGAATACATAAGTTTTAAATTTGTCTTTTTCAGTTATTGAGATAAAAATGGTTGTGAATTGTGACGGTTCACTCCATACTAACTCAAAACCAACAAAAGACATTTAATTACTCAGTGGGATACATATATTCAGACGATCGTGTTCTTTTGACCCTGAAATAATCATTGCAAGATTTAACGATGAATTCCCTTATGTCCTTGAAACCCCCTTTTTTAACACTGTTCACGGCTTCATTCAAAACATGTTTAGCTGTAATTTAAATTTTAAATTTTGGTACTTACGTATCAAACGCTCTGTAGAATAGAGCGGTCTCTAGGCATGAATATAAATACCCAGTTGCAGCAGACCTGCGTACTTAGTGAATCCTAAAAACCTGTTTAATTTTCATGAACGTATTTGCACGTCAGCAATACCGTGATCAATTCTGTGATCAATCTGTGTTGTGGTTAAACCATGGTGAGTTGCGTGTGGAGAACATTGAACACGCTTTTGAATAGCATCTAGAACAAAAATAATAACAAAATTGTGCCGGTAATTTTTTTGAATGCTGTAGATAAAAACATTGTTTACAGTAACACACTCTACCTCTTTCAAAAATAGATGATTTAAGAAAAAAAATATTTTAAGTAAATGATTTATTTATGTTCTACTCCTGACAACTAATATGTCATTCTACTGCATTTCTTCCTATTTCATTTGTTAAAGTATAAAAACGTCATCAATTCACACTATGGGTGTTCGAGAAGGTCCCAGCCGGAATCCGAGTATCAGATCAGGATGCAAAACCACTTAAGTATTAGATTTTATGCCAAAAAATGAGTGTACAAAATTTCAGCTTTCTGGGTGCAAAACAAGTAGGATTATTAGTGAAGGCTTTGCCTTTTATATGTATAGATAGTTCTAAAATTAATTATTGACGGATTACAAACATCACCTTCATATAAAAATATGTATATCCATATTTGGCTTAAATTTAATTACTACGATGATCATTCTTGTGCGTCAGTATTGACATTACCAACTTTGAAAATTATTTTCAAAACAAGACAAACTATTCAACTGTCAGCAGAGGTTTGTTAGTTGTTAGGGCAGTCACTCCAACTGTGTTGGCAAGCACTGAAAGGCTAGTTGATTGTTTGTAACGCACATTGTTCTTAAACCGTAACAAGACAAAACCTATATTGTTACTCAAATAACTTTAATTGCATTAGTAAACATCATTTGATATGTTGTTTGCATACAATGCGTCAAACTTGTAAATAAAAAACATCATTTGATAAGTTGGCCGAGTTACTTGGTGAGGGTTTCAGGTACTTATCAATTACTTGAATCATTTGAAACAAACGTGAGATTTTATAATATTTCAATACATTGTTGTATATTTCTTTTGAATTGACTTATATCATCATTTAGGAGAATTTATCACAGAGTATAATATAATATAATATTGTATAGTATAAATGTAGTATTTATTACCTTTTTAAATTATATTTTAAGGAATTTCCCCTATAGGGAAGGAGCTAGTGTCTCATGGTAAGACCTCCGCTCGGGACCATGATGAATGTTAGTTTAATTAATAACCAACTCGCCTTTTGCTCGCTTGAAGCTCCGATGATGTGTCCATAGTAAGGATGTGTTTTTATCAAAAGAACTTTATAAATTATGTATAAATAAATATGTATATATATATATATATATATAATATATATATATATATATATATACATATTCTATAAAATTCTTTTAATAACAATCACTAGACAAAATTTTAATCAAAATAATTTGCCATGACATATCCATTGTTGCGGGTAAGGATTAGTGGGATGGACGGTGGGTGGGGATGGTAGGGCAGAAGGGTTAGGTAAAAGTAAGTATTCATTCAAAAATAAAATTAATGTAAAGCATTAAGAAGTTAATACAGTATTTGAAAGTCCAACTTAAGGGAATTTTATGAGGGGTTATAATGAGTTAAAAATGAATCTAAATGTCACAAATGCTGATATGGAACATCTGCGGATCGAAAATTAAAAATCTAGGCCCAAAATCAGGTTTGGATTAGTTCAAACTCCTGAGAAAAAATTGAAAATTCGATGAACGTTCAAGTTTAGGGGACTTTTTGAGGGGTTGAAATGGGTTAAAATTGTCAAATCACCTCTGATAAACCTGATGGGTCAAAGCAACTATATTCGTGAGAAAATATTAGGTCTAACAGTCATAAGCTAAATCAGAAAAAGTTAAGGAAATCAAAATTTAGAGGGCTTTTTTGATGGGATGGAACGGGATGAAATTGGCAAATTGCTTTTGATAAATGTGGAGGATGACACACCCAATCACGGTGTCAAAAGTAAGGAATTTCAATAAAAATAATATATTTGAAAAAATAAAAACTACTAAGGAAATTTAAAATCAATAACGATTTTTACCTTCAGAGGCTATTTTGGAAGTGAAGGAGATAATATACCAACTAAATGTTATTTTGTTTCATTTAGTTGAGATCTACTACTGGAGTATAGCATAAAAATCCCCCATTTTCACATTTACTTGGCAGCCAAACCTGCAAACTCAATTCCCAGGCTGTTCTTTTCGAGAATATTTTGGCATGCTTATATATGGACAAACATTGATTTTGCTTGATGGGTGGCTTTGTCTAAATTTATTATTTAATTATATGAATTCGCTAACCATCCAGGATGCTGCTGAAACGGAAATATTTTTAATTACTCTAAGTTTTTAACCAATTCTAGTTTTTTTGTTGTCTAATTGGTTTTTCACGCGTTTAGATTTTACAATCACTAGTCGGGAGCTTAATACTCTAAAAAACGTAACTGGCGTTTTTATGAATCAAAATCATGCTCTAAAACCTGATTATATACTATTAAGTAGTTTTTAGCCTACTTCTGTAAGCTAATGTCCTCTAGTCTCACGAATAACTTTGAGCCATTAACTATTATTCATTAACCATCAGTTTTATTAAAACCCGTGATCATGATTTAAGGTAATAACCAATAACTCAATTTAAACGTTAATAAATGGAATTTCCTTATGCATGAGTATTGAATTATGGAACTGACTGAATGTTCTCCCGACTACATGTGGTCGACTGCCACTGACACATCGTAAACATTTGTCGTAAATGTTTGGCGATTGAAATTGGGGAGACAAACGGAATATTACCTAAAGTGAAGACCAGATCAATCAATTCACACCAATACTGTAAATTACGTAGAATTACGCAATGAGTTCAGTGCATGTCAAGGGCATTTTATATTATATTAACGAGCAAATTAATTATTGTCAAACACTTTTATATTGAGTTATTTAACTACAATAAGTATTTTAACCTATTAATTTACATTGGGATGATTTTGTATTGTAATCTGATAAGAGGACATAAATGATTTCATTCTGACAGATTTTTGTCTAAAATATATGATATAGATAAATAACCGTTGATTTAAGGACATATATCCTGAGAGTGATAAAAGAAACAATTTTGAAATACAATATCTCTGTTCCTATCAATATCCTATTTGCTTAGAGTCGCAACATCTCTCTTCTATGAATAATTTTATATTTACCATCCAAACGGTGGGACATTAAAGCTACTCGAGTTTAATTTACAATTCATTATTGTATGAAATGTACTTGCGTGAGATATGCAACAATGGTTAAAACTAGAATTTTTAGGTAAATCAAGTGATTTATAATATTTTCAAAGTTAATGTATTGAATGTTTAAAACTAACCTCTTAACCAGGTGTTTCGAAACAGTTTTTAATTTTGTAAACCCGATCCACTATCTATATAATAAAAAAGAACTTTAAAGATATGTAGTAGTATGTTTCACTACTAGTCACGAAAGCAAAATATACTTACTTACGCTTCGCAAGTAAAACACTATCTTGCCCCAAAACGGGACTTCTGTGATGAATTGTTAACAATACTTTTCATCACGTTGCAAATAAAAAACCTCAAATTTGAAAAAATCATCCGAAATTAAATAATGAACACATTTGTCTAGAAGTAAACACAATATGCCTGTACATTCTATTTTAGTTTAAGTCAGCTGATAGAACGGTAAAAATAGAACTGTCAAAACAGGATCTTCGTTTGTTTGGATAGAAAAATGTTTTTGGGGTTCGGTAAATTATTGTTTAGATGCGGAAAAGCAATGTTTGGGTATGGAAAAGTCATGATTTGTTTTTTTTTCATGTAAGGCAACACGGGGTTTTCGTAGATCTCAGATGTACAGCAACGGGCTAGTTTCGTATAGAGAGTGATGAAAATCAATATTATGAATAAACTAAAATTTAAAATGTCTTTTCACAATTTTTCATAAATACATTTGTTAATGTGGTAATATATTCTACACCAAATAAAAAGCAATAAGTTTTATGTTATCCGCTATAATGCGGTGCCTCTCTTCATTTGTAGCCCACATGCCCTTACTCACTCATTGCAGTGTATTAAAACAACGATTACAAAGGATCACTAAGACAAAACAAGATTTACTAATGTTCAGTGATGTACGTTAAACTATTAGTCAATACTAGTAAAAAAAAACCTTTATAGTTTTTGTCAGCTTGAATATACTTTAAAAGAAAAACAAGCCTATGCAAAACAAAGGAAAACCACAGGTGTTTTTCGCTTCGCAAGTAAAACACTATCTTGCCCCGAAATGGGCGGATTAAGGAACAGTAATTCCTTAAATCATAGTGCATCAATATGCCCACTAAAACCAGTTCACTGTAAACCGATCTAATGGCTTGGCAGTCACCCGGTCGAGTGTACCTATCATTGATGACTAACTAGCTAACCCAACCTCTCGCGTGGAACTGTGCTCATGGAACATGTGGGAAGTAAACATTCCTACTGCTACATTGTATCCTGCCACTCACATGCTGACAAGTAATGCACATTTTTAAACTACTTGGGCAATAGTTACGTTTCACCTTATTATATGAAATTAGTTATAACATAAGATTGCAATTTTATGTTAACTGTTTTACTCAGTTATCAACACAGTAACTGTCACAACACACATAAAACTTAATAATACTGTTGTGAAAATGAAAAAAATCAATATAATTCACCACCACTAAAAATTAATTTGAAACAAAGAATACAGTCGGGCTAGAAAATCGTAGTTGATTTGAATTCGTTCATTTAGGGTAAAGATCTAATTATGGCTTCTTTTAGGGTGAAGAGATAAGTAGAGGGCAAAAAAGTTAAATATAAATTGACTTGACGCGATGATCGTGCCATCCGTAAAGATTATGACTTAAAGTAATAAGTATTGCAAGAATCTCTGCCATCAAATGAATTCTCAATGTCTCTGCAGTGCTTCCTGAAATATCACCGTTGAAACGTTTGATTAATATAACAAATATTTAAGCAAACATTGAAATTTAAAAATTTGTGATTTCTTTCGTCGTGGGTAATTAAAAATGTAATAAGTGGCCCATGCGTAAATTAATTGACTTATTGCCTCACAATAACCCCTTTCAGTCGTGATAAAGACTCTTTTGTCAGATATTGTACGGATAATTAGGAATTATGTGAGTAGATCTCCTACAACAAATACAGATTAAAATAGGATAGAGCTCTTGGTAGAGACAGCAACACCATAATTAATAAGGTCAATTTGATTTTTTTCGCAAAAGCTGAGACTAACAGAAATCTAACACTTCTGTGTTATATTTACAATAACGTTCTGCTTTTTAGACGTATGTATATACTTAATCCTCACTTCTGTTGCGTGACATCAAAGTTATTTTAAATTCAATTTGAGGAACTCGTAATTATCGAAATTAATTTGTTTTATTCTTAGATAAAAGTGTCATCCTTACGATTTATTCATAAAATCTACGTTTATTACAGACAGAATTTCATAAAATAAACTATCATTATTGACTTCTTGAATGTTTGGAGCGATCTAGCCTGAATAACAATCGAGTCCTGGATATTTGTATTCACTGTCGGTGGCTACCCTCTTATGTCGAGGTATTGGAAATGTTTGCTGACTGTTAAGGTAAACTAGTTTCGCGGTGAAAATAAATTAGTTATTTGGAGGTATGATGAAAAGTATAATTAAGAACCAAAGATACGGCACAATATTACTAAGCTTGAAATACAGCGAACTTATTGAATATACCAAGAAACTAGTTAAATCATTATCACAGTCACTACAACAGTTTACATTGGGAGTTTTCGTGAAGTATTTAATATAAATAAAAGATTTTTTAAGTGAATGAGGTGAAATAAGATGGAGTAGCGGGGTAAAGGCTGGTACATTCCTTTGACTCCTGTAGGCCTAATAGCTGCACATCAACCCTTCAACTAGGAGGACGCTCAGCTTTCTCAACTGATTGTTAAGGTTAACAATCAAGGAGCCACGGTCTTGAGTAGCAGATATTTTTCATCTATCTAAGAGTTGAAGGTACTCCATTAAAAGTGAACTTTAACTATAGAAACACAAATAGTCGAATTTTCTCATGCCGATCATTTGATGTCTGCATTAAATACAGTGGAAATTTGGTATGGGTTGTCAATTTACTAATAGAAAAAAAAACTTAAAAATATCACTTTTCATATTTTTTAAGGAAATTGGGCGAAATTGACTTTGAATATCCAAAGGATATTTTTGACGCTAATTTCATTATTTTTAGCCTAAACTTGGATCATAGCCAAGTTTCATCTAAAAACCGGTTTAATCTGTACACATATTACCAGTACATTAATAGTAACATTTAAATAAATTGTTATTAACAAGTTTCTTATTTGTTTTGAAAAATTTTAAACGGGCTGAAAATAGTTGACTTACTTTACAATATCTTAATAGGAAGGACGATATTCTATATCTGGCAAAATATTTTCTTAGAGGAAATCATCCTTTTCAGTCGAGTTGTGGGGTCAAGTCGCCGCTCATCGATTAGCAGCGCCCAAGAAGCGGATTAAGGCGACGGGCCTTTATTAATGTATAACTGTTTGTGCACGATTTAAAAACAGCCCCCAGACACATTAATTACTTTCATATATTTGGCAGATTGGACGCAAAAGTTAACGGTTTTACCATATCATTCCTTATATGTGAGCAAAAGGAAATACGTAAATCGTAAAATTTGATATCTTCCTTTAACGCATATTAATTTATTTAAGAGTGTTCCAATGGTTCCCTTACTCGGACTTATTCAGTTTCCCTTCCCCTCAAGTTCCCTTTTTTGGCTTATTTAAATATCATATATAAGCTCATTAATCAAATTTGACAACCTAAGTTTATAAAGTCCCTTTTCCATTTTTTTTTACTTTTATTTATTATGGTAGATAAAAATATTACCAATTACCATTTTGAAATATTTTTACGTATATTAAGGTGAAGATTTTAGTAACTGATCATTTTTACCTCCTCTCCTGAAACGGAGTAGTTTGGAGTATTGTATCCCCCCCCCCCCCCCCCGAAGGGCTTCGAGGTTCGGTCGCTGATCTGTTGTGTTTTCCATCTGGAAGTATATTCTCAAAGACTTTATTTTCAGCATTTGCAAGAATAACCCAATTGCTGAGGCTCCCGGGGCAACCCAACCCCCTCGCCTTGGTGCGAACGCTGCTGATTAGCTGACCTGAGGTCCTGCGCCCACTGACGGGGGCGGCAGACCCCAGGACCTGGTCGGGGGGCTATGAGATTATTCTCTCAGCGCTTCTCTTCACCTAACAGGTCATTTGAAACTACTACTGTCCATGCTCAAGTAAAATTTTAATAGAGCCTCTAAGTTCTTATAACAGTGGCATTTGGAAGCCCATTTTGTACTGCAGTCAATTGTTTAAATATTTTGCCAGCCTATATTTAATTTACATTTAATTTCAATTTAGATTTTGGCTATCCTCAATTCAGTATTTAATTTAAAGACTTTTTTCCTATTTGGAATCAAATTAATTTGAGGACAGAACTCACCACACTTGGACTTGGCTTAGTGGATCAGCGAATCAAAACGAACAACTTTTACGGGAGTATTTTAACAACGTAGGCCTATTTTAAGGGTTTATTGATCTTGCAATTGTTTTTTATTCATTATTAGTTGCAAGGGACTGAAATTCTGGTGGCTACGTTTATTGCAACATGATAAGTACCAGATCGGATGATCGGTCCTGGATCGCTCGTGGGACTAGGGCTTAACTCATCGTTTTTGCAAACTCGGGTTATGCCTGTATTGTGAATTAATTGATGTGGTAGTTGCAATCATTAACGATGATCCATTGAGTGCACAATTCAGAGCATTCCCTCGCAGTGTTTTTGTGTCGATTGGGATAATTATTCATTCTAACAAAATGTTTGGCGGTAATGAATTAAGAGCTAATACCAGAATAGGATGTGAAAAATTAATTGAATTAATTTTTACTGAGTAATTCAAATCTGAGTTATTGCAAGAACCTTGTGATAGGAAAAAAGTGTGTTTATTTTGATGGTTCCTATATTTTTTTAATTACAAGTTTGATTGTAATGTTTAATGAATTGTAAATGTTAAACTTTTTATATTAGTATATTAAAATCCATAGTAAAATATTTTGTTCGTCATATATGTAGCGCAGAACTAAAAAGGTGTTATTTTTTAAGATACTGAGATGGAAAAAATGTTATTATGTTTTATTGGCAAGTAATTAGAATTTTCTCGGCTGCCTTGACTGTCCATTAGAGACGTATTTTTAGCAAAGGTAGAAAGTACAAAGAGCAAGAAAATGCGTATTTACGTGGACGTGTGCCTAATCTAAAGCTATTGGGTTAATCCGATCTTACTTTCAAGCGCTGTATAAATAATATAATATCAACCAACTTTTAAGATGAAAAAATTTAATTTATTTCAGGGAGATAGACAAGTAATCGTCAGAGAAAATCAGTCATGATCTACCAGCTTAACAGAGACTATAGTTCTTCGTCTACTTTCCCCATCAAATAGTTGCACAATATACTCAAAAAGAGTAGAACACAAATTGTTTATGAGGTAGTACGACAAAGTTATTATGAAATTTGTATGTTTAAAAATATGCTTTTGAGTAAAGCTTTGCTTGATCACTTTACCTTTACATAAAGTATTAAGTATGTGAACAATTTTAATCATAATACATCACTTAATTCTTAGACCATTTATTAATACTGCTATGAAAATTAATGGGCGTAAAAATATGCCATTGAAAAATCTAAACTATATAAGAGACGTATCTTAAATTCTTCAATCAAACAGGAAAAACAGTGTAAAGCGAGTTTCAGCCCTGGTAATGCTGGTCGACAAGTACGTGAATGAGGCGCATTGTGTTGGGTTGAAAAGCCTACCTCCTACCCTGTCCATCAACCACAGGCATTGTCACCGAATGTGGACTAGCTGGTCGTATGGTAAAACATTTTTGGTAAAGATTGCGTTTCACTATTTTTTATCAAATGTTCAGCCAAATTTACAGAAAATTGTTCGATTGTTTAATATTCGAGGAACAAAATTGGTTACAAAAGGTGGTGGCAGCGGCGGTGGTAATGGTAAATCATATTTCGTGACATTATGTAACAACGTTGTGAGATGGTGCCTTGATGACCAGCGATTTCTCTTTGACGCAAATCAACAATGCAATTTATTCGGTATGAAAATCCTACTAAATGATAACTCTTTGCTGTGATGTATAATATTGAGGTTTAATATGATTTACCTAAATAATGGCAATAAAGGCAGGATAGCAATAAATAATGGCATTTGTGAAATCTGTCGGCTCTTCTAGAAATATATTTAAGAGTCAAAAATTTCCACCTTCGATGAAGGCGGTTAGTTCCGACCAACTACCAACGAGCCTGATGAAAATAATCGTCCAGCAGATAATAGTGCAGCGCGGGATTACGGTTATTAAAACAGTTAAATACATTGCCACATGTTGCATATCGAATAAAGTAAAAGAAACAGCGACCTTGGTTAAACAGACTGTAATCAATAAATAAAAAAAGCACTAAATATTGGATTAATCTTTCAACGAATTTTTTAGCGAATGTTATAGGTTTTTAATTACGGGTCGAATATGTGATTTTATCTTTGGTTTACGTAATTTGACCATTTTTCTCTCGCGTTCGTTAAAAGACCTACTTGGTATTTGAATATTTAAGACCCATATATAAGCTATTTATCCTAGCACAGCCAGTGCACTAATTACTTTGAGGGCTTAATTGTTGAGGAAAACTATTCGGAAATACTATACACTAAAAATAATATGAGGATCTAAGTTATATAGAAGGAAATCTAACGTCGAACTATATAAATTTCCCCCCAAAAAGCTCGGATTTTACGAGAAAACACCAATTAAATGAACAATTCAAGAAGATAAATTAATTAGACAAATGGCTCAAGCCGCTGGCAAAGCATCAAACAACAGATCAGCAAGTAGTAATCTCAATTAGCGAGTGTTTCTTGGGTGGTCGCCACAAGTGAAAGTTGTAATGGAAACATCAACCATGTGTCGGTATCTGAGTAAACACCATTGTGTAGGTCTTGGCTTCGTGGTGTATTCTAATTTAAGATCACATCCTTCGCCAATAATGTGATATTCATGAAACATAAATCACAACCACATATCAACAGTAGTCACGACGGTCAGAGTAACAGATTGTTTACTCTGTTACTCTGACCGTCGTGTTGTGTTACTCTGAAGGTACTTCAATACCTCTTGCTAGGGGGAATCCTCCTCATTAATAGCACCATATCCATAAAGGTCGCGCATTAACTGCGCGAAAGAGTTCCTTAACTGCGCTAATCCCTCTAAGGGTCCCAAAAAATGTTCCTTAGCTGCGCCAGGTAGGGGTGAGTTGCCGGCAGTTGAACGTCCTTGTTTACGTGTCATCACACCGCAAACCATTATTGACGGATTGCAATTTGTAAAGTGCGTTTAGAGCAAAGTCTATCTTGTGTAGATGCCTTGATTATGATTGTGATTATGACGTTATTTTTTGAATAAAGATATAAGTGTGTTTTTAAATTTCTGAATTTTTATTGCAGTACCTTCCTTGGTCCTATTTACATTTTATTTATTGTAGTCGTATTACTATGACATAACAGAAAACCATTTGGAAGATTAACATTTTCTTTCAGGGAACATACACATAAAGGTATGAATCATTAATATTAATTGATAAATGTTATTTATTTTACAGTAACGGGATTTAATTTGAAAATATGGTTTACTTATTTTTCCGTTCAGAGTAATTTATTGTGAAAAACTACGACAATACTTTATAAAACCCCATATTGCTATGTTATTTTTAACGTATGCGATTGAATAACATGCACTTTGGTCGCCGTCTTGAAGCCATGATATTTTCCTAATCCCCAAAAAGGTGCATTTTATTTTCACTAACATGTTCTATACATTTTATTTTGTTTTAATTACAAACTTAAATACGCTACCTCAGTTCGAAATAAACTGTTGAGCACTTTCTCTCTTTTTTAGTAGAACATAAAATCCGTAATGAATGCACTCTCTCCAGATGACTTGGGCTTTGACAAATTCTTAAATGCTCACATCTAAGAATTCTACAGTCAAAGACGGCCCCCACTTCGCGCAGTTAAGGAACGTATCTGGTGGCTACCTGGAGTAGTTTGCGCAGTTCAGGAATACCCGACTACCTGACTCAGGTCAGTTCGCGCAGTTAATGCCGCCCTCCATAAAAGTATAATGTGTAAAAGTATTTGTTTTACGTTTTATAACTTAAGGGTAAATAATCACTTTGCCTCATAAGTTTTAAATGGGATAGATGACAATTATTTCTGTCAAATTGTCTTAATTTACATTTACGCCAAATCTGACTTTAATTTGTTTTAACTAATCTCTGCATGAGTAAATATCTATTGATTTTGACTTTAATTTAATTTTTTAAATTAATAAATTGAATTATGACCAATTAACTCGTATAGTTAATTTAGGCGTGCTTCTTTATGTGTTAACATACAATGTTGCACGTAGCACACATTCAAAAGTTTTTCTTCGAAGAAACTTTCGTTTGTATTTAGTACTAAACTCATATAATATTGTAATGACTGTAATCAAAATTACTTTATCATGCAAATTGAACTTGATTTGATAAGCTATATAAAATAACCTTAATCAAAAATTTACTTAAAACAAATTTATAGCAATACCATTCAGGAACTGCAAAAAATTTTTAGTTTAATCTTTACTTTCAATTAATATCAAGCCTATTGTCAAAGCACAGAACTTCAACGGGTGTAGAATTCCTAAATTTGAAATGCGTTTCCACGTGATGAATAATCATAAGAAAATAGTGAAACGAACTGGGGATTGAGTTGATTAGATCGCGAACCGTACGTCTGAGACAACTCCGATTTGTTGGGATCCTCTCCTTTGCGTGAAATATGCGAGAATTTCCTCTTTAAGCTTTTATAAATTTACCTTTCACGCAAGAGAAACATTCAGCTTTCTTCATTAAATTTTATTACATCCAGTATGTTTTATTTTGTACTTTTTTTATTTAATATAGACTATTGACCAATCCAAATTCAAATTCTAAATTTACAATATAACAGATTTGGTAAATACCATTTACCATAATGGCAAAATTATTGTATTAATTTAAAAGTCGTGAATGAATCAAGTTCTAGACCCCATATATAAGCTAGAGGGGAATGAGTGTATAAAATTAATCAGAAGCAAGAGGATGACACGTGATTCCATGAAAAAAACAAATAAATATTAATTTTGTCACAAACTAATAATATTTACTAAGAGATTTTTCGTAGTGGTGGGGGACCTATCGTTATTTACCTTTGAAATATGAATACCATTATTAATTAGTAATAGGACTCTATAAAACATAAACATGAAAATACCGAATACATTTTAGGCTATAGTAAACTCTCCCATTATGTATGCATAAGGTTTTACAACAGTCTTTTTCGGTAAAATTTTGCGGATTTAAGTTTGGTGCTCTTTGAACTTCAAGCATCATACTATCTTAAATCAACAACTTTAAATTGTTTGTATTTTTATACTTGGCGCATCTCGCAACAATTTGGATAAAAATGTGTATGTTGGGGAATTTTTTTTATTCAACTATATTAGTTATAGCTATTTTTTCCAAACGCAAGCATTTTAGGAAAATTAATTTGCAGTTTGAATAATTTTAACACAACGTAGGGATATAAGGGTTGCCATTTTGGTTACGGAATAGCAACGAAAATGTAAATCTAACAGGTGTAATGAAACTATCGTTAAACTTAATGACAATAAAGAGGAAAAAGGGCATTAAAATAGCAAATGTCAATACCCTTAAGTAAAAACTACACAGAGTAACTTCCGAGAAAATCTCGATCCTCCAATGAGTTTTTAAATGATAAGTAAATCAGCATAAGTAAGTGTACGTACAATGTGACAAAACTGTTTATAATTAGGTGCGTGAAAGGTACGGGTTATTATTTCGACTTAAACTAAAATAAAGCAAATCATATTACTTAAATTCGTTGCATTGTCAATTTGTTACCTACTGTAATTGTGTAAGCTTGCACCATTCACAATTAAAATATATTTAATGAATGTGTATGAGTACTACGTTTGCACTTTGGAAACTTTTCATTATGTTGAAACGTTATGGACATTCGGCATAAAATATAAAAAGTTGTTTACAATTTTTTCAGCGTAAAGGAATCTTTAAAGGTTCCAAGATAGACACGCTTTGGTCTGAACTCTAAATTTTTATCTACTATAAATTTCTATTATCTAAAAAGCAATAAAGGAAAAGAAAATTAACCATCAAAGTAGTAGTTAAAAACAGATATGTTACTGGGGTCATTTTTATTTAATGGTAGTTTAGGCAATTGTATATAGTGTTATTTATATCATGTTGATGTATTTAATTGTAACTGTCGGTCCTTGGTAAAACATTGCAGCTTCAATCTTCGTGGTTACAGATTCTGCATTATAAATGAAGAATGTGAAGCCCATCGGGTGGCATTAAATTTTCACCATCAATGGTGGCAGTCAGCAGACATCAGCCGCAATGCTCCAGAGCTTTTTAATCTCGTAAGTTTTATTATTCTGGAAAAGGTGTGAAATGTTGTGTGAAAATGCCCTTGGATAAATTAAAAAACGCAATATTTTTTGCAATATAATCATATAAAATCGTATTCTTAAGGGTATCGTATTCTTAAAATAGTGCATAGAACTTTCAAATTCAAATTCAACAAATATTTATTATTTTTTTGAAGTACAATCAAATTTACTTGCTTTAACATTGGAATTATTTCCCCGCAAAGACACAGATCTGTGCGCGGGGAAAGAGAACTGTCTCTAGCAGATTTTTTTTTTAAATAGTCCACTTGTAAGACTCAGGCACTTGTACACTGCTTATTTTGTAGACTCTTAAACCTAAGTAAACAGAAAGTATCATAACCTACCAGATAAATATAACGGAATGGAAACTGCATGAAAAAGCAAAATAAAAACTGATGCGCATTTTTTGTCAAATAATGGGTGGTAATTTAATGGAAAGCTTATACTTATACAGTGTGTAAATTAAGTATGGAAACAAATCTGTATTTTTTCAACCGAAGAAGATAGAGATATTTGGTTTGTGGCGTTGGTTGTTAACCTAGATTCCGCATTTTTTAACATCGAAAATTTTTTTTCATCCCCCTCACAGGGTGGGGAGTAAGGGGTAACTAAATTTTTTCATATAGCAACCCCTGTTGAGTGACCCCTCATTTTAAAGGGTTTGTCAAAATAAATAAAATGACGCAAACCCGAGGTCAATACCTCAACCCTAAACCAAATGGCAGCCATTTTTAATTTTGAGATGAACACACGAGATTAACTATGGATACCTAAATTTACCTTTTAAGCGGGTTACATTGGGCAAGTTAAACTCTGGATACCATTTTAGATGGAAAAGTGGACGTTTGTCTCATTTCTGATTTTGCCTCAGCCCTCAAAATAGGGTGTTTTGGGGACAACCCCCTAAATGTTAATGCAAACCCCTACTGAGTGACCCCTCATTTTGAAGGGTTTGTAAAAAATAAGCAATGGTGCAAACCTAATGTCAATATGTCACCCCCAGCCAATATGGTAGGTATTCAAAAATGTGATTGGGTAAAAAGCACCTACTTCTCTTATTCAAAATTTTGAATGTCTTTTTAGGATCGACGGATATTAATTTAAATCATGGTTTTTAGTTTGACAAGGGCTATAAAATGAGGGATGACTCAATATGGCTGCTTCGGCAGGCAGTAAATATTTTGAAAGTTAAAATGGGTATTTTTCTCCCAATCAAATCTTTGAATGGCTGTCATTTTGGCTAGGGGTGATATATCGACTTTAAGTTTGCACCATTGCTCATGTCTTAACAAACCCTTCAAAATGAGGGGTCACTCGATAGTGGTTTGCATTTGAAATTTTGGGGCTACCCCAAAACACCCTATTTTCGGGGCTAGAGCAAAATCAGGAATGAGACAAAAACGTCCACTTTTCCATCTAATAATGGTATCCAGAGTTTAACTTGCCCAATGTAACCCGATTAAAAGGTAAATTTAGGTATCCATAGTTAATCTCGTGTGTTCATCTCAAAATTTAAAATGGCTGCCATTTGGGTTAGGGTTGAGGTATCGACCTCGGGTTTGCGCCATTTTATTTATTTTGACAAACCCTTTAAAATGAGGGGTCACCCAGTTGGGGTTGCTATTTGAAAAAATTAAGTTACCCCTTACCCCCCAACCTGTGAGGGGGATGAAAAAAAGTTTTCGATGTCAAAAAATCTGGAACCCCGGTTAACAACTAACGCCACAAACAAAATATCTCTATCTCCTTCGGTTGAAAAAATACAGATTTGTTTCCATACTTAATTTACACACTATATACACATACACACGTATTATATTTTCATAGCTACTTTGATAGCTACATTGTATTTAAAGTGACATTTTATAATAGATACTAAGATTATCGAAATTATTAATACTTACTCTTGAGTAGACATATGTTTGGAACTTAATACGTACCTGAAACAAATAGATTCAGTTTTGGTGGGTGTGTTTAGCAATTTAGATTAGGATTTAATGGAAATTCGTTTCATTGAAATTGCTTACATCTTAATTTTCATGCATATCGCGTTGTGTCTTAAGTTCTAACGAGTGCCTTCATCGTGTGACCTAGGTTTTGTAAAGACCTAAAAACACTGTACCACCAGTTAATGTAATAAAAAATACACCGAAGCATTAAGCTTTTCAAATTTTAATCTTGATCACCCTTCATATAATACTTCAGTCTCGAGCCTGGAACCTTTCCTAATCTATGCACTACTGCGAAAACGACGGCAGCGGCAGTTTCGCCGCCGCGATAAAAATCGCCCCGTGTGTCACCGGCCTATGTGTTTAGTTCAAGCGAGAAAGACCCATTTTACGCTTTTAATATATAAATGTCATTTTACGCCTCTATATAAATAACTACTTTTTACTTGTAGTACTCATAGTCACGCTGTTCTAAAAATTATTTACTCACTTAAAACTTTTATATATATAAATGGGCTATTACAAAAATAGTAGGAAAGTTGACCAAATCGTGATAAATTTATAAACGTTTTTTCACTTGAAAATTAATGGTTTCTGTTGAAGACATTGATCATATAGTTAAAACTGATGACCCAAAACATAATTATATTTTTATAACGAATTGAAAATCTAGTTTCATAACAACTTTTTTTACGTACAACAACGTGCGATTTTAGTCATAAACTGAATTTATTTCCTAAAAAGGACAAGAAAGTTAAAGTTTCCAGGACTGAACGAGAGTACTTTGTTAATTAACTCGTCCTTTCGCCTGCCGAGGTGCCTATACATAACTCTGTTCACCAGCCAAACGGTATGAAAGCTAAGATGCCATGAGCGGTCATAGAATTCCAATTCAATATTCCACTTGAATAATTAGTCCTATTTAGTTTCAAAAATATTAATTACAAGGGATGAATTTCTTTGAGGAAACATTTTAATTTTAACACTTCTTTTGAGCCAGTGGATTTGTGAAATGTTAGATTAGGCCCCTTACAACCAGTCTTTCAGATTTATACAAAATTAAACCCATACAAGATACACTGATTAGTCGTCATTTATTAAAAAGAAGTTCACAAGCACTGAAATTACAAATATTTAGAAATAAAATTTAAAACTGACGTAAAGACAAAAACAGCAGGCCGGCGTGAGAACAAGATGCTGCCTCTAACCCCTGTATTTCTCCTATTTAACCAAGAATATGAATACATTTGTACCGAGAAATTGTATATTTCATTGAAGGCCTTTTCAAGTAAAATTTTTTGCCACTGCCATAAGCTGCATTCTAAAAACCTAATCTGTTAAAAATAAAATCGTGGTTAAAAGAATAATTAAAAATAACCGCTATTTAATCAAACGGCAATAATTTATTAGCATTAAGGCTTTTGAGATGGGGTTTGCTACGTTAAATTCTACTTCAGGAGCCCTTTAAAATATTTACATGTCAACTCTTGCTTTCCTTAAAGAATATTCACCTCCACCGTCCCGGGCCAAACCCCAATTAACTATAAAAGTTAAATAATACAAAAAACCAAAACCAAAACCAATTTCTGAGTTCAAGTATTTATCTTGAAGTCTTTAATAATCGCCATTTTGTAACGCATCAACCCTTTCAAGCGCGGTTTCCGGCATTAAACCCCACTTGATCAACCCTTCAAAGTAATGTAATTTACTTACTCCAAAACCGCCCCCTCAATGGAATGAAAAAAATAGAATTATAGCAACAAATTATTTTTAGACTCCTTGAGTTAATGTGCTGATAGTTTATTTTCTAACCTATTTTATTCAAAAATATAAAGCTTTGTGCAAATTTTCAGCTTTTATCAATATGGGTGTCGAAATAATCATAAATTCTATTTGACTCGTGATAGACAATTTTTCATTAGATTTCATGTAAAATTAAACAGAGCAATTGGGTTGGATGACTTTTAATACATTTATAAATAACACACAAATCAGTTTCAATACTTGAAAATTATGAGAATTCCTCTTTCTACTATATTTATAGTACGTCCTAAGGATTAAGTCCTTGCAGCCTATGATGGGTGAGTGTTAATGTCTTGGTAAACAAGAATATTCATAAATCTGATTCCCTAAAATTGGAAACTTTCGTGCAGTACACGTTTCTGAATGGCTTTTATATGTGCCTTGTTCATGTTTTGTTTTACATAGTACAGTAACGAAGAATTGGCATTTCGTTTCTGTTCCTTGTTTGTCAATACTCATAATCTATCCCTGGGTTTGATGACACTAAGTGAAATGGAAGAAAAAACATGTAGTTTTTGTCTCATGTTGAAAAAATCAAAAATATAAAATTATTAAGAATAGATTGAGTAAAGGAAACTAGCTCAGAGCGATATGTTGAGCTCTTAAACTAAATAGCTCTCGGTTAAATGTGGTTCCAAGACTTGATTTGTTGGGAGGTTAATAGAATTGAACGCAACATCGTGTGATCTGTCAGTGAGTGATTAGGCACAATTGCATTACACTTGGGAACGTTTCATGATACATTACATCCAAATGGCTTGCAGTTTTTTGTTAAATAAACTGTATCTGCTCACACAGGGTTTCTCCCGTAAAGCCAGTTAAAACAAGAAAACTTACAATAAAATAAATCAAATCTACATTTAAATACGTATCAAGTTTTAACGAAATCTGTTATTAAATAAGAGCGATGTCAGTATATTAAATTTGTTTGGTAAGAATAACATTTGAAAATGTACTGTGTTTAGACAATATCCAACAATGTCCTTGATTAGATGTAAAAATGTAAAGTTTATATTTTGCTTTTATTTAGTTTGTAGTTTTTGGCTTGTGTTTTATTCAAACATGTTATCATGAACAACGCTCGAAATAAAGACGATTTTACTTATTTATTCATTTACTATACCACCAAACGTAAGTATCAATTTTCTCCGCAACCAGTTAACGTAGAATAATCATTCAGAAGGATAACTTGTTTTTACTAGCAAAATTTAATGATTGCAAGTACGTTTTTCTTTAAAGCGTAACATTTTTTAAATTAGTAAATGATTTGACACTAAAAGCCCAATAACATCTCTGCCTGCATTTTAAAGACAAGCGGATGGTGTCATTTTTTTGGCATCTTAAGCACTAAAACCATGAAATTTTTATCAAAATCGTTAGAGTTGATTTTGAGAAACAAACATAAAAATTTGCTACTGCTACTAATACTGCCACTACATTGTAATTCCTCTAATGTAATTTATAAAAATATACATTCAATGTGGTTGTTTTGCTATCAGCTGATTGTTTATTTCCGTTTTCTAACATTTCTAGTCTGGGAAGTTTTCCGCATTAGAACGGAAAAATTTTCTCACTGGTATTGGTAAAGAGTAATTTTCCTGCCGACAATGATGGACAGAAAACAGCTGTTTCTGTGAAGTATGATGGAAACATAATACCTGGATTGTATAACGTTTTAATGCTAACTCCGGTGTTTCGGGTCGCTTTCCAGTTGTGTTTCGCTACCATAATGGTTTAATTCATAGTAACCTCCCTAATTTTATTTGAAACTGTAATATGTAGAGACGATGGTATAAATTATATAAACGGTGCTTTAAAGTTATTTTTATTTATTTCGCTATGAAATTACAAAGCGAACAAACAATTGTTACGTCTGCTGATTGATAAGTAAGTAATCAAAATGGAATTGGGTATAGTCAAACTGGAAACGGTGGATATAATTTCAGAAACTTCAGATAGGAGTTGTCATCGTCAGTCTTATCTGAAGGATGAAGAGGAGTTTATTAGATTTCAGTTAACAGTCGTGTCTAAATTTCTCAGGCAATATTGAAAACAAAAGTAACTTTTTATTTCATGTACGATTTCTTATCATAATATTTTACCTGCCACTTTTGCAGGCGGAAAGAGCTTTATTACTTTTAAAACACCCCTCTTTATTATTCCCTTGTCTAGTGCAGTATGAACATTATTAGTAAAAGCGTTTCCAATTAAGATAAAACAAAGATAAAGCAACTAAATTACGCGTGTTATTTCATTTCATACGAATTTCTCCTACAGGGAAAGAGCATTACCATAGGTCTCATTAGTAAGACCTGACAGTAAGCCCGAGACCATGATAACTTTCGTTTCAGGGCAAGGAAAAAGATCAGGAAACATCTCTACTTAATTAGTGAATACATTTTTTTTCGTACATCGTGTACTTCACGCACTACTAAGGACGTTATTCAAAATAATAACCAATCTTAAAAAAAAAATTAAAGAGTGAATATATGAAAAGTTAATAAGTGGTCACAGAAGAATAACAACAAATGTTATAGACCTTTAAATAATTTAGTTTTCTGTATCATGTTGTTTCAAATGCACGTATATATATATATTATGTGATTATATTATCCGATAATTTATTAATATCCGAGGAATTTATTAATATCGGAGCATTTGTTTGAGGAGCGTTGGGCACGTCATGAAGTACAAAAGCAGGGCAAAAAGGTAAAAGCTGTAATTTAGACTTAAATCACAAAGGTAGACTACGGGCCCAGGCATATGTTGGGCCCTAGTGCCCAATTACCCTTGCTGTATGTAATCCCTCAAAGGTTGATTCTCGTACTGCACGCGCGCGGGTAGTTTGTGTGTGTGTGTGTGTGTGTGTGTGTGTGTGTGTGTGTGTGTGTGTGTGTGTGTGTGTGTGTGTGTGTGTGTGTTTGTAGGTGATAAACCATGTTAAAATTTTCTTAATAAAATTCTGTAAAGTGATGATTGTACGGATGAATTCGAGAACCAGCACGATTGGACCAACGGAAGGGTAAGGGAGGAATACCCAAAAAAGATTTTTTTTTTTTTTTATATATAGACAAAAATTCAAAAATCCAATTTTGGTTTGCACGATTGAATTCTGATTGAAAAACTAGGAATATTGTATTTTCAATCATTGCTAATGTCCGTTGGTATCCAAGATAACGTTAGTGGTGACCACAGAACGTTCTCCCAATGCTAACCCATGGAGAATAAATTAAATTATACATCCAACTTATTCCTCGGCGTAGATACGTACTCCGCATATTATCAATATGGCATATAAGACCAATTATAATCTTGTTCATTTCTTAAGGTTTCAGATGAAATTTTGAATATGGCTTTTTGTAATAATATACTGGATATTGAATTAAAACCACCAATTTTTTCATATCTGTTGCAGCAAACCTGCACACTCAATCTGCCTGTTATTCTTAAAACAAGATAACAACAACATTGTAATATCTTGCTAATGTTGGCTTGAAACGATTTTCTACATTTTTAAATTCGCTACTTGAGCAGGCCAGCTGCAACGGGTAAATTATTTTTAGCCATGTTGGATAACAGTTGTGTGTTCAGAATACACTTGATAAGTTAAAAAGTAAAGTTAGGATCACTTAAACGTTTGCATTACATAAAACAAAAGGCGTTATCTTGCAGTTGCAGTCACCGCTAAAAATGATAAACAGTAAAGTGCTATAGCGACCTTAAGGAGCGACAAACATTACTGGTAATGCCGTCAATCACTCAACGTCAGTGAGCAAGCCCATAAAATTCATTCTTGAAATCCCTTCAAGGCAGACATTTTGTTTTCGAAAAATGTAGTTTTCGTATCATCAAAAAGAAAAAAAAAACATTATTATAAAAAAGTGTAAAAAATAATTTACGATAGCAGAAATTACAAACGAATATAACTTCAAATAAGAATAAACATAAACTGTAAACTATATCTCAATAGTGTTTTCCTTGGTTATTTTTAAGATTATTTAAGATATAGTAATGTATTTAGTTTAGCTAATGACATTTATTTACACTGAGTTAATTTATGTTAGTGTGAATATATAATTAATTACCAAACCTACTTGGCTACACGTCAAAAAATAAAAAAATAAACTTTTGAGCGAGACTCCAGGTTAATTGCCACCCTTAACGGTGTTGATGATGTAGAGTCCTGTTCGGAACACACCATATTCATAAAATGGTTTTATTTATTTTTATTACATGTAGCAAACTAAGTATAATTATCTCACCGTATTAAACACAGTGTAACTAGCACCTACCATTAGGAAAGATTATTTAGCTAGGCAGAGGTAAGTTTTGGTTTGAAAAGTTCTCGCCATGAACAACTGAGATCGTCAAAATGATGGCGACAAAGTTTGAATAGCTTTTTAAATCAACAACAAGTATTGAAAACTTAATGAAATACACATTTATACGCGTGTTGGAGAGTCATGGAATTTGTTATATTTCATAGGCTAAAAATAATTTTTTGAAGATAACCAAAAAACGAAATTACAAACGAATATAACTTCAAATAAGAATAAACATAAACTGTAAACTATATCTCAATAGTGTTTTCCTTGGTTATTTTTAAGATTATTTAAGATATAGTAATGTCGTCAAAATGATGGCGACAAAGTTTGAATAGCTTTTTAAATCAACAACAAGTATTGAAAACTTAATGAAATACACATTCATTATTCATTATCTTCACACATTCATTATCTTTTTTAAGTTGGGGACAGATTGTTTATAACTTATTTATAATATTCTTAAGGGGATTTGGCACTCGAGATGGCCAAAAAAACATTTTTTTAAGATTTTTGTATTTTGTTTATTTTAATTCTACATTAAATTCTGAACACGAATATTACAAGATAAAACAGTTCGCAAAAGTACTTCTTGGTGTTATTTCCAAATATATAAAGTGATGCATGCTCTAATTTGCACAGATTTTCTCAAATTTCATTTTTATTTTTTATAAATCTATGATAATAAACAATTAAAAAAAAATATATATTTTGGGTTTTTGCAGGGCTACTAAGACTTTGGCTTTATTCAGAACAAAAATAGTTAGCCTAAGATCCAGTATATTCGTATAATCAAGATAGTTACCTAACCAATCCATGCTAACCAATTGCCGAACTTTGATCGCGATTATCCGCTAAAGAAATTGTCCATGTTTTCAGGAAGAAAATTGGATATAACTTCAGAATCATATAAGATAAAAAGATGAAATTTTTTGTGGGTTGTCAAGACACTAGTTGCTAAGTATTCTTGTATTTTTACCCAATTTGAACTATTACATTGTTTTTTATAATTTTTTTATAAAAATGACGATTTTATTTTCAAAACAAAATAAAGGTGTATATGGTTTACATATTTCCACTAAAGCTATGATTATGAAAACACAAGAATTTTTAATGTTCTTAGTACCTTTAATTTGACACAAAAACCAATAAAATAGACACAGTAGTTTTTATTTTATGTGAGATTTAAAAATAAGCTAATATTTGAATAAAAAACAGGGTTTTTAATTTTATTTTACTACGCAAAAATTAAAAAGGTCCAAATTACATCAAAATATTCTAATTAGATCCTTACAAACACAATAAAACTCTAAGAAATCTTGTTTAGTCATAAATAAAAAAAATTACCTGGTCGAGTGCCAAATCCCCTTAAATGAATATTCCATTATTTCATTTGCCTCCTTAACTCAATTCAAGATTACTTTAGGAAATGCAAACAATAGAAAAATAACACTACTAATGCCTAATTAAAATAAATTATAGCTAGTAGATACTTTTAAAGACTTATTTGTGGAAGCATTCCTTAAACTAATACTAAAGAAGTTCTTTTTATAATGTTCGTCATATCCAAAGGTTCCGACCTGAACAAAACGGTAAATTGAGCAAGAACCAAATAGGAAAAGTCAAGATAAAGATTCTTCAATTAAGTGCTCGTGGCTTAAGAAATTTCTTATTAATTTCATATTTTGTAAAGTTCTCGGTTCTTAATCCCGTTATACTACATGTACATTACTCAGTATATGAGATTGCACGCACCCAAAGCGGTCACCCTATGTTGTTTAGCACTTAAAGAAACCTCTTAAAGTATGAACTTAAAAAAACGCAACCTCACACCCTTTAGGTCTAAGAGCTCGTACCACTTTTAATCATGTGTAAATTAAAATATAGCTTAGATGTTTATAAGCCTTTACATTTTTTCACAGATTAACAAGTTAATTTTAACATTATTTTTCTCGACAGGAATGTGAAGGGTCTATCGAAAAGGGGGATCAATATGACATTAAATTTTGGATAACTGAAGAGCTTGCTCGCAGTATGAAGTTGACGTAGTTATCGTTGCTGACCTCGGCGTTGGGCGGTCAAGTGCGAGTGTGATGAATCACTCCTTGGCCTAGACAATGTGTCAATGCCACATTATGACATTATGCACAATACAGATTTATTTACTCTTATAATATAATATGATTTCCATTTTATACCTTGATTTGATGATAAATCTTTGTAACATTTTTGTAGCCTACGCTATTGCCTCTTTGGTAAAAAGTATATCGTTCATTACTGTAAACTCCCACCCCAATTTTCAAAATTGTTAAGTTGAATACTCTTATTTTGAGTCATAATGATAGCTAAAATTCTGACCTTTTTTGCATTTTTCATTTAAAGCACGGGTACGGCAAAAATATCAACATCCTAATTTTAAGGATTTATGATTTCTCTAAATAAATTTCATAGGTTCCTATGGTGTGCTATTTTTTCAATTGTTTTAAACTATTGCTGATCCGACAGATGTTGTCTTGTTTTATCTTTTAAAATTTAATAGATATCAGAGCAACTTATTGTCTTCAAACTAGTTTTAACAAAAAATAACTATTTAGAAAAAAAAAATGAAAATAATTATGGTAATGCTTTTCTATATACAACGTTGTTAGTTTCTGTTTGGTACAGTCTACACCACTGTGTTTATCAACAACCTCAGCTGTGATGTATTCAATGAATAGCAGTTGTTATTGTCAAAAGTGTCGTATGTATTTTTGTTTATTTTATCCATGCACTCAACGAAATGTATCAATATCATTTACCTCCATTCGGGTTTCCAACGTTCCCGTTTCTACAGGACAATATGTCAAAACATTCAAAATAAACAGTGACGTTATTCCTACAAATTTGATAAATGTTTATAATCAAAGACCTGACATATTGACATGGAGCTCTCAAACATTGCTCAAAATTACGACAGTCGATGACGGCAATAATGTTACTTTGAATTACTTTGTTGCGCTGTTGCTCCAAGTTATGTCATTTGAAAGCAATTATTTTATTGCTAGACACGAGTCGGAAATTTGTAAGGCATGTTCCCGACAACCCTTGAATTTAGTGGTTCTCGTTGAGGTAGCCTCCAATGGCGTCATTTTTTATTAGCCTTGCGAGCACCGGCTTTCATCGTTTAAACTTTGATTAATCTCTTGTAATGTGGACACACACCATTCTTTGGTCCAACAGAAACTTTAATCGAATGCCAGGTTGTGAATGAGTGCAGCTCGATAGGAATTAAACGCAACATTCAGAAGTTAACTTTGATTCCGCTCAACTTAATTTTGTGCTTCGCGTTGTTCGTCAGTTTAACTAAGTCGTATATATCTATGATTTGCAGCATTGAGGGTTCTGTGCCCTACATTGGTACTACCTGGTTGCATATTGGAGAACGAAGATTAGAAAAAACTCGATGTTCAATGAAATGTTTAATATAAGACGTAATTGCGGTTTAGAACCGGATAAACCGACAATTGAGTAGATTTTGTAAGAACAACTATCAACCGCAATGAGGATCATATTTGATTATATGTTTTATTCAAAAGTTATTCAAAAAGGCTGCAGCATATTCATAAAGGCTACAACATCTGCATACAGTTTATAGCACTCCGATTTCGTCTCAAGCGCACTCTCATGCAAGACCTTTGAAAGGAGTTCCATCTTGATGCAATAATACTGACTTCAATACTGTAGGTATAACAGCTATTACCGGTCACTGTAATCCTTAGTGATATACGTAATGCAAATATTTAAAGATAATTTATACAACAATAACATTTGTACTTTTTGACACCAGGCAATTTACATTATTTATTAATTTTATCCAAACTAAACAGGTGTCAAATTTCTGGAACGAAGAAAATAAATAAAATGTAAAAAATAATAACACTGTGTATTTAAATGCAATGCTCTTTTCATTTACTTAAGATGTTACTTTTACGGGTTTGGAAATTAACCCTTGTTTTAAAAGTCTACAGTTAGCGCTGAATTCTGTTGTATATCGCATGTAATAGATATTTCAAATATACTAACTACATAAAAATAGGGATGGATTTGTATTTATTTATACGATCATCATATTTTATGTGTCACACTTACGTTCATTAATCGGTATGTTCATTAATCGGTTTCATAAATTTTATGAAGTTAGGCCTTCAGATAATTTTTGCAAAATTAACAATCGAAAGAATGTTAACTGTCATTACTTTTACTAATACAACTTCTGATAGGGTAGACACAGAGTATCATCGTTCAAACCATTGTAGTTTTATTGATAATGAGTGATTGGAGTGATATCCTTTGTTGTCTCGGTTACAAGCAATACAATGGTAGCTCCAATTGTGCACTACATGATACCGGCAGAATCTCGTTGCTGACATTAGTATCTCACTATCCGACCGCGTTCACTTACTCACTAGCGAATTTAATGTGGAATAGTAAGCTGTAGTTATTACCTTATACAACAATAGATAATATAGCAGTTGTTACTGTCAAAAGTGTCGTATGTGTTAAAGTACTTATTTAGAAAAAAAATATGGTAGTGATTTTTATATACAACGTTGTCAGTTCCTGTAAGGTACAGTCTAGAACACTGTGCTTAGCAATAACCTCGCCTGTAATCCTTAGTGAAAATATTAAAAGATCATTTGTACAACAATAGGCATTTGTACTTTTTGACACCAGAAAAAAAATGTAATTTGTCAGATTACATGCTACTAATTAATCCTTTAAAACATTCAAAACATGTGAACACAACTCGCACATACCGCATGATATTTATATAGTTATAATTTAACATGTTTTAGGCAAAGTCGGTTTAACCGGAAGTATTTTATTTCATGACGTTCCATGGTGTCTCTGAGGCATGGATCATAACTTCAAAACACCATCCACCCTTCCAGGGGGGGCTTTTGGGCTCCCTGATGCTAAAACACCATCCACCCTTTAAAAACGTCATATATGTATGTATCACTGCGCAGTTAGTTGACTTCAATGTATTTTTAGCGGCCGCACATATAAAATAATTATATTTCTTTAAATCCTGAGGATATTCATTATTTTTATTATTAATGTGATTGGCCAGATAGTTGGAGGAATTAAACTTAGTCCCAACCCCATTTTAGAAGATATGCAGCCCAACATTGGAGTTTTGTTTCAAAAGTAGGCAATCCCAGCCTTGAAATTGAAATTCGCTCCCTCATGTGAGTACTCGTTTTTATTAAAAATTTAAATTCGTTATTTGCCATAAATTTTATTTTTATCTCATTTAACGTCAAAAATGTTTAAACATAATTTTTATTACTACATTTTCACACCTAAGTTAATCTTTTTAAGAGTATATCTGAATTTCAGGACTAGTTATAGTATGTTTCTTGTTGGTTCCGCGTGAAATTAGCCAGTAACGAAGACATGTTATATATGATATGTTATGAAGGGTGCCCTACCCATGTTATTATTATTTATCGAAGAAACGCAACACTACTAAACAACCTTAGTTAACGTAACACTGTGGTGTAAAGCTGTGTAAGGACAGGAAACACCCGCGCCGCTGGCAAGGATGGCTTGATTATCGGGATAGCATTGTGAGAGAGCCGTCTGAAAGCCTCCCTCCCGACACACTTATTGGCCTTCAACTCTCGATTAATAGTGTTCTTCAAAATTATATTTTGTCTCTAGAAGCTACATTTGCAGTGCACTTTTAACTTCAAAAAGAATTATTCAAATTCCATTGAAGAAGGAAAAATTATTTATGACAATCATTTGGATCACGGTTTATTTCATGTAGTTTACCCCAACAACTACATGTAGACAAGTCCCTTGGACTTGTCTACATGTAGGGATTATATAACAGATTGAAATAGGCTGAAAATACATTTTCAAGAATCTTATGGCCTCATAATTAAAAGCTAATGTACAGTTTAATTTTAAAACCATTAGCGTGAACTAATTCTTCAATCAGTCTACGTAAAATGTCGATTTACTAAATTTTCTCTTCATACATTTTGGTGTTTGATTAATATAATGTGGAAGTAAGTCTGGTAATTCAAATAATGTTTAAATTTAATTATTTGTATTTTATGAATCCAGGATTTCTTTATCTTGATGGGTTGGCTATACCGACCATCACACCCACTGTATCTCACCCTGTGATGTTTGTTGGTACAGTAGATCCCTCTCATCCTTTTTAACCGGACATCGGTTTAACCAGACCAAACTCCATGTAAGTGAAATGATTTTAATCGGACGATTTTTAACTGCACATTGGTTTATCCGGAAGTGATCGGCAGGAAATGGACACTACTGTATCGACGTTTCTCATGGGCAAGATTTGAGACCAGTATTCACGTATCTAAATCAGTTTTGGTTTATACAGTATGCATTATATTTATAATTTAAATTGTTTTGGGTAACGTCGGTTTAACAGGAAAACTCGTTATCCGGACGGGTCTCAGTCCCGAGGTGTCCGGATAAGAGGGAGTGTACTGCAGTGAGTATGTTAACAGGTTGACTACCGACCGTCACACCCAAGGTTAGTATGCCACACCTACTATGGTGCAGTCTGTGATGTTTGTTGGTAGTGACTGCGTTAAACATATTTAATTAAAATCGATTGATTTTAATTATGCTTACATTTTATTGAAGTAATTATAAATTAAATATTGGAGTTATCATATATGTGGTAAGAGCTAATTAAGTTATCTCTATATTGTCTAGTTTATGAACGAAACTAAAATACTTTGTAACTATTATAATAACTATATAATATTATGATTAACTATATAATATTATGAAAACGATCATATTATAACAAACATACACCACAATGGGGTTAGGCTCGTTTGATATTAGAATCCACGTAAGACTCAACTAGTTCCAAAAATACCAGCTAGGAAAAATAATAGTAAGTTATTCGATGAAAATAACAGCAATCGTCTTTGAAGCCACTTTGTTTTACACATTTAAGTGATTAATCTTGGAAGTGTTACATTACTTAAACTTTTTTTCAGAAAACTTATAAATCACAAATAACAAAATCGTTGAAATTTTTATTAGGTAAAAATGTTGATTTTTCTTTATTTTTATTTTAATTTTTATTACTTTTTTATTTGTAGTTTTATTTGTAGTTAATGGTTTTCACTAAAGTGTAAAAGGTTACCCTAATTTAAAAGTAGAACGCCCTATTCGATAAGTAATCAATATAGTACAGCAAAAGTTCGTAAATAAATTTGTATTATAGCATAGCCTTGAAAGTAAATCGGCGTTAAAATAATGCCAAGGCTCAAAAATATTATTTTTATCTCTTTCTTTTTTTTATTTCATGAACTTTTAATATAACAAAGAGATAAATGAATCAGCAACGAAACTAATGAGTATGCGGACACATATAGAACCACAGAGGACGTAGTTAAGTGTCATGCCAGGACTAGAATACAAACTTTTGTCTCAGCCGCAGACACGATTGCGCATTCTATCTCTGACCACTGTCACTAGGCCCCTAGATAGGATTGAAAGGACTGAAAAGGACTGAATTTCCCCTGAATTATGAATAAACGTAAATAAAAACCTTAAGTGCCGATGTATTATAATTTTTGCATTTTTATTGAGTGTTACATACACACATAAACTGTATAGGCCTAAAATTAGAGTACACTGCTTAATGTTAAAAATACATATACAGGGATACTGTGTACACAATGTATAGAGTGCACAATAATAGCTGCAACCATAGGGAGTTGCATTTTGAGAGAAACAAAGAACTTCTCATATTACGAGAAACGTCTGGACGAATGGATTCTTTCTTTCTTTTGCAACAAAACATTATATTATTAATAATAATAACCGACTAATTTAAGTCAACTGAACTCTAACTGGTTTCTTTATTGTGATAGTAAGTGACAGGAACACAAATGCATTTTTAATATAATCTATCTATGAAGATGGAATTTTTGATAATCTGAAGACCAAATTGCTAATAGTGATGAAGACACGGACACGGTACTGTAATTCAAATTCAATACATTCTTTATTCATATAATAATACAACATTTAAACGTAAATAGCGTTAAACAATAATTTGAAACTAAATATATCTAAATATACAACCTTATGATTCCGCTTCTGTTCAATTTAGTCATTTCCCAAATTTCATTAATAAAGTTAAATGCAGCGTTAAAAATAAATGAATTAAGCCTCATTTTGAATGTACTGGTATTAATTTGCCTTTCTATATCTTTTGTTTAGTGATTACATTAGTCTATCCCAAAAGCTTTTCTTTCAGGTGTAAGCTTTTGTTTAATTTACAAATTGATGTAGAGTTGTAATGATGTAGTTCGTTAATACCATAACCAATATGCTAATGAATTTGCACAAAAAATATTGATTTGATCGTTTTTGTATCACATGAAATAAATAATTGTTTGAATGCATAAATACTAAATAAAACTTATCTTAAGAGCAAATTCAATAATACGGTTAGTCCAACTGAGATTATTCTCCAAGACTAATCCAACAAAAGTTGTACTTTCATTAGGAATAAGAGAAAATTACTGGTTAGATGTACTTCTTTTATTTCAGTAATAATGTAATATTTGGGGTTTTCTTTTCATTAAATAATAACTTTTTTTCATTTGCCGAGTTAATTACTTACTGTTTTATTAGTTCAATAGTAGTATCGTTAAAAACCATTTAAACTGGTGATTGAAATCTTCAATTTATTTCAACTGCAAATATAGAAAAATTATTATCTATTGTTAATTAATAGATTGTTACCGTTAAAGATGATTCAATAATTCCCCTTTACAATTAACAAATAGAAAACGCCCATCCACAGATTTTTGCGGCACGGAATGTTTTTTTATCTCTTGACTTAATTTTTAAAAATGTATGAATGATTTCAGTATTGCTATCGGACAGTTAACAATTTATCGATACCGAAAATTCACCTGATGTACCAAAAATACTTTTTATTAGTAATAGGACGGGAGGCAATTTCAAACGTTTTGGTTAAGCCTATACTTCCTTAAATGATTCAAATTTGTCTAAAGAAGAATATAGTATAAATAGAATCGGAACTTTTCGTATGTTTCTGACCTCTCTTATTAGTTGTTTGAAAAAAAACTTGAAGGGGATGTCACTAGCGATGTATGGTAAATAATGGATTGGAGCAATGATACAAAATACTAAACTATTTTTTTGCGAATTGGTTTATGGTTAATATTAGACGGGGTCCCTGTTGGTAGATATCAAGTACCGCAAGTCCCCACGAATTTAAGTAATCAGAATTTAACGGCAGGTAACATTGACGGTAGGTACCACGGAATGGCGCCCTGTATTCCAGGAACCGATCCGTGCTTCAGCCCAGCGGACTTTCCCGCTGGGCATGAACTGGAGGGGAATTCAATGCCGGAAGATTAAATAGCACCAAAATAATGTAAACATAGGGTTTATTATATAATTTAATATGTAATAAAGAAGCAGTTGGTATTACTATACTGTAATATTACTGTACCGTATTACTGTAATGGAATTATTGTACTGTAAGAAAATAATATAATTGGTATTACTATTTCCTACCACCTCTTCTACTCGCTCTACATGTATAAAAAATGTATTCACTGTATTATCTACCAATAGCGAGACTGCTGAGCGCCAATTCGGGTACCTACTGTCAACGTTACCTACCACTATATTTAGATTATTTTGATTATTTGTGGGTACCTGCGATAACTGTTACTACCAAAAAATTAACTTCCAACAGGCTAAATATTTACTTAATTTTGTTTTGGGAAGTGCCCAATAATATTCAAGGTATTAAATTAATTTTGTTTTGTACAATTTCCCAAAACAAATTTTTGGGTATTGATTTCTTTTATCCTGACCCCCCCCCCACCATTCCCATGGTCCAATTAGGTTGGTTTTCGAACTCGTGTAAATGATCTTCCTATGTTCTAGGTCCTTTTCCACCTGAAGATGAGATCAGATTCCAAATCCCGAAACCTTGTGAAAGTTGTTTTTTGCTAATCAAAGAATATATATACAAGAAACTTGTGGTTTTGGCACCTGGAGACCCCAAAAAATTATGCTGGTCTAGGGCTAAGGTCCTCAATGTGGAAATTTGCTAATATATATATAGGTTGTGTTCTGTAGTTAACAATTTTCATTTAAGCAGATAAAGGGGAGTTTCTGCTTCAGATTGTCTGTTACCTTACCTATACATTTTCTATTTATTACTTTACTTATATTGTTTTTCTAGTTTATACATCATTAGTACATCATTATTTGTGTATATTTATTGTGATTCCTCACTCACTTTTTGATCATCGTTTTTACTAATTATTAAAACAATAATCAAAAATCAATTATTAAAAAGGGGATACGCCTCCTTCTAAGACTTTATTTTTTATGGTTTTTGTGGGTTTATTCTGTTTATACTTGACCAAATTAGAGGACTAATATAAAAAATATGTTATCTAAACATATTTTGGGTGAATTTGGGGTAATACTGAAAATTTTAAGAATATATTTAATATTTTCAATTTTGAATAACTTTCTTGTTTATCAACAAAATGTAAAAAAGTAAATGTTTTACTTCCCCACATAACAATGAACATTTCTGTTAATTTAAAATATAGTAACACAAAAAATGCATTGTTGGTAGCCTTTTCTACAACATGATGAAAAATTAGCAAATTACGAAAAAGCAGATTTTCAATGTAAAACGATGAAATTTACAAAGAACAATAATTGTACAATGTTCTCTATGCACATCAATCTTCTAAATACGATCAAGAACATCTGGTTAAATTTTCATTAGAAAATAATAAGTAGTTACAAAGTTATTCAAACTAAATGCAGTCGATGAAAAACATAGTTTTGAGGGAACGCCGTTTAAAGTTTTCACTACACTCCACACACACACAAACACTAAAATCACTTGAAATCGCTGAGCGCAATGTTTTCAATTTTATTGAAAAAATACCTGAAATAATTTTACAAATCAAATGAAACGTTGGATACATGTTCAGAACTAAATTTGGAATGAAAAATGTCACTTTTGAAAAATGTCAATTTAAAAAAAAAACAGCCTGTAGAAGGAGGCGTTTAATGATTTAAAATTCATATAAAGGGTGAGTCTTTTAAGCCATCCACAACAGATTGTAGACGAACGGCTTAACATTCATGGGCGAACTAAACCCTTTCCCCACTACCTCATACCCTAGGAACCACTAAAAAATAGTTTAACCCTTTTTAAAATTCGGGGTATTCAAAAAATCGGAAGTCATAGGTTCGAATCTCTGAATTTTTAAAATTAAACATGGGCCATGTTATGGATCATTTTAAATTTCTGAACAACATAAACAATTTGGTGGAAACAGGATTCACTTATCTTTATCTAATTCAAAATGGTGGTCATTTTCGTGAAAAAATAACAGGTTATATCTAGAGAATACCCTGTATCTCGAGCACCACTAAACATGTTTTTTGTTCTGTTTAAAAATTCTTAAAATTTGTAAACTCAGCTTTAATTTGGTATATGACTAGCAACATTTAGATGATAAATATTCTTTCCAATACATATATATATATATATATATATATGTATATATATATGTATATATATTTTATGTCGGTCGTCCTGAAAATAAAATATTTTAAATGGCAACATACAGATTATGGTAACACTTATGGTTTTATAAGTGTCAAAATACTAACAACTTTTCAATTTATTCTTACGTCCTATCTTTGATGGTTTCGAAAGTATAAATAAAAATCAATTTTCCCATATAAGGTTCATGTTAAATGTGCAATACACAAGTTTAATTGATGCAAATTTAATGCCTCTATCAAAGTATTTTTATTTATTGCTTGTAAATAAAACGAAGGGTTACATATCTTTAAGACACCTTTAAAAACACCTTTAAAAACAGTCAGCAAGTTATTGTTTTTAAAACATCTAACATTATTCCTTGACGACATAAATCAAAATAAGTGTCAACAATAAAAACTGGAAGATATGACTCTGGGGTATCAGATTTAAAAGGAAGTTAATATAACAATAAAATAAGATAACTGCCATCCACGGAGGACTGTAACTAACAGAGCCAGGTGGCCACGGAAATGTTGATGTCTTAAATAAATCGCTTCTCTTGATGAAAACGTTGAGAATTTAAAGACCTTAGGAAGAAGATTTTCACAGACTTTTTGGATTAAGACGCTTCTTTCATATGTGCAATTAACTGTAATCTAACATATGAATGCTACCCAACTCATAAACAAGGGTCATCATTGGATATAGAGTTATTCTGCTACAACATTAATACTTGAGCACTGCGATAAAATATCGGGCAATGAATATTCCGCTAGACAAGAAAGAATATAAAGAAAAATTATAAACCATTTACAATTTAGCTTAACGAAATTGATATAAAAGGCAGGGAATTGACAAACTAATTAGAAAACAAAAACTTTCAGTCGACAGCAACAATGAGGCTAAATGTGCAACATTCACCAAAATTCCAGAAATGTACTAGATCGCTAAAGTAAAAACAGGACCAAACGTTGCATTCTGTACAAATAATATCTTACAAGCTAAACCAAACTACACACCGAAATCGAAAAGAATGACAAATTTTCAAAAAGTGGAGTTTACATTTTAAAATGAATTACATGTTATAAGGAATATGAGGGAAAAACCGTGAGAAATTTTAAACATAGAAACAAGGAACACATTTATGCGCTGAAACAACATGAACCAAAATCACGCTTTGCTTTCATATTTTAGAATAAAGTCATGAATGCAGGAAAATCTGAGAAACATTAGAAATAGTTTTACACATTTTAGGTATAGTTTTAAACATTAGTAATTTAAGTAAAAGAAAAAACTATACCTTTTCAAAAACGTCCGTATTTTTAAAGAGAAAAAAGAAGGCAAAAATATTAACCAACAATTAGAGTTTTCAGAAAGTAAACCGTTTAATATATTAAAAGACTATATTAGGAATAAATAGAATTCATATCAAGAAATAATTGAAAACAACGAGATGGTAAAATAATTTGACAACCACAGACCAGTGACCCAGCCCCAAACCTTCCAGGAACAAACCCCCATTCCGAATTCCAAGAAACCCTAACCCAACTAATTATCCCATACGCTCTAGAACCATTGAAATCGTATACAAACTTGAAGAAAGCAACGCGTAAGACTAGTAACTGTTGTAAAAGACGAGACGCCAAAAGCGCTCCTGCGCAAAACTATAACACTGCAGCTCGACGAATCACATCTTACATTCAGTATGTGACATCATTGCGATAACCTCAACACCATCGTTGGATTGGTGCATTCTTTTTCTATGATTCAATCTACAGTTGCTAAATAGTAGTTTATGCAACGATTGTATAATGAATGCCTTTAAGCCACGAGTGAGATGTAAGTTAGAACACGAGCGAAGCGAGTGTTCTAAATATCTCATGAGTGGCTTAAAGGTATAATACAATCGTTGCATACACTATTTTATCTACGACCAACAATATACGACAAAATTTCCCCCGAAGTTAAACAATTAAAACTCATGATTTTTACTAATGATGGAATAGGTCAACTAAAATTTGAGGTTAGGCAAATAAGCAGACTGAACCAAAGGTCGTTGGACTGAACCATGAATCGTTGTGGAACAATCAGCTGATGGCATAAGTAAACTCAAACATGAATCGTAATGCAACAATCAGCTGATGTGCGAATTGCATAATTGTTATTATGACACTACTTCCGTCAAATGCCGAGCTCTCATTGGTCTAGAACCAGTACTCTAAAGTGACTCCAGTACTCTAAAGTCGTCTTTAGAGTACTGCTTGGTTTTTGGTGTTTTAATGTATATCATTATAATGTTTATTGTAATACCATAATTAGTGCTTATTGCAATGGTCGTAGATAAAATGTGTAAGAATATCCTAAAAAGTATCACTGTTGCTAAATCGTTTAGCGATTGTCCTAAGCAAAGTTAATTACGGTAACTCATTTTAAGTTTTCCTTATCTTTAACAAACATAGATCTTGCTAGAATTAATTACATTACAAATTCGCTTTGATTTTTTTATTCCGGTAACATTTGAAACTTTTAGAAATGACTGCGATAAAAGCCAAAACTCGCCAAGTTTTGCCACCAAACATACAGGCCTCAGGATTGTAAACTTTTTTTGTGTTCAATGTGTTTTGTATGAATTTTTGAGTGAATGCGATTTCTGTGTTGTTGAATGTTGGTTGAATGTAAATTGTCTTCCAAAAAAACGAAAACAAAAAAGTGGGTAATATATAAATAAGTACGTTAATGTAACTTTAAGTAGGGTTACTTGAAAACGAGAGGAGTTTCATTACCTCCCGAAAGTAGTGTAGTTTAACACTAGAAGCGATAGGAAAAGTATAAAAAAATTAAACAATAATTACAAATCCTTCGCTATCATGAATTTTGAAAATACACCTTTTTTAAATTGTGTAGAAGTATTTTCCATTAAACCTTAACTAAAACGCGCGTCGAACGTCGTTTTGGGAAACACACCTGTATCTAGGTTCGTGTGTTATTGCCTTGTTATACATTTCCGTATGCTTGTTCAGTTAATATAAAAACTAAACTCTCATCCCTCTAGAAAAATGTAACTGAGATTTCTCAATAAATATGTATTGAAACCTGAAAATATTGTTTCATGCTTAAAGGCCCCCACACACGCTGAGATTGTCGCGAGACATTTCTCGAGACAAGAGGTATCATGAGACAAGCGGTATCAGCGATACAAGGCCACACACGCTGAGATCTGTCGCGATACATGTCTGAGACCAAATTTTTATGAAACATGTGTTACAAAAATCATATTATTGAACAGATTTAGAATATTTGTTTACGTTTGTAATTTTGATTCAAATCCTTCTATTGAATCTTTTCATTTAGTTTATTTTATATAATTTGTAATTTATTTTTATTTTAATATATATATATATATATATTTCTTTGATGGATGAAATACCGGAAGAAGTTTTGCTTGCTTGTGGGGTAGCCATTGCGGTTGCCCTAAAAAGAAAAAGAAAACCTAAAAGCAAATGGACTAAGAGATGGTTAAGTCAGAAAAGATCTTTTGACCAACAATTGTTCAAAGAAATAGCTTTAAACGATCCTAAGGGCTTGAAAAACCTAATAAGAATGAACGAAGCCTGCTTCATTTGATTTGACATTTTTTGTTATTTTTGTTAGTGAGTATAAACGCGGACTATACGGAGTCAGCTTAAACTACTCGATATATCAGCGCTAATTTTTCCTCTGCTTTTCGACGGCGGGATTAAAAATTTAGCATTGGATGTCCTTACTTAAAGGGTTCTGTATACATTGACATCAGACACTATCTGATTATAAATTGTACCCCTCAAAATTAACCCTTCTCAATTTTAAATTTAGTAAATGTGTAATATCAAATGGGAAGAACTTACTGAATTCCCGAAAATTTATTCCAAATCGGCGTTTGCAGTTTGCTTTTTTCGAAAGGGAAAGGAGAAAACCCAGATGAATTGGTTTATTTAAGTAAGGTTTGCACAACGATTCGATTCAATCAATAAATGATTCATGATTAATTTCATCGCGTCAGTGAACCATTGAAACTGAACTGTTCTTTCGCGAACAAATACTATCAGCTGTGAAGTAAGTGTGAAACAGCACCACAAACGCAGATGTAAATAACGGTCTCAGAGACGGAGTGTGATACTGAGACATGCTTGAGACATCGCCACACACGCAGAGATCTGTCTCATGATACCTCTTGTCTCAAGAAATGTCTCGCGACAATCTCAGCGTGTGTGGGGGCCTTAACAACAAATATCGTCACCAACGTAAATTAACGATAGCCGATCCGACAGTACACATGTACTCCACTCAAGAAGTATTGCATAATGAAAAACTCTCTTGAAACCAACTTTCGGATCCAACTTTTTGTGGTCAAGATCTTATATATTATGTGCAATAAAATAGTTTTCCAAGGTAACATCGTCACTTAGTAACTAAAAACAAGCTCACAGTACAGTAACAAATAGCAATGCAAGCAAAGTAATACAATTAATATTAAATCACCGCGGAGGTGAAACGTGTTTCCTATGTGTCGTTTCTAAGCTGGTTGGTTTTGCCACTAATTACTTGCCAAGCTTGCCCAGGGACGTTTGGACAGTTGGGACTCTGCTAAATCCTCCTCAACAGAAGGTGTAACCCTGGAGCTCAGCTGAAACCTGGTCATGAATTTAAATGTGTTCCCAAATATAACTTAGTGCGCTTTTCAACTTTTCTGTTTCGTTGATTAAGTTTGATTTCTGTTTCTAAACCACATTATAAAGTATAAAACATAGTAACAATCGATAAGGGTGTTTTTTTTAAACGTAACCCAAAACTTTATTTTGTCTGTGAAGGATTATTTCCCCCTAGGATCCCCGGATTTGACCCCACTATATTATTTTCTATGGTGATACATAAAAAGTAAGGCCTGCGAGGATAATTTGCAGAATATTCAGCAACTCAAAACAAATATAACAAATTTAATGATAAATTCGAATAGGTATCTTGCAACACGTGTTCGGGAATTTGATGGAGAGAGCATAATTTTTTACAAATACCAATGGCGGACTGTTTGAGCACATAATGTAAACTAAATGTGATCAAATTTAAATAATAGGTAGTATAAAATGTAAAGATCAATAAAACAATACTCATTTCATGTTTAAACGTATGTGCATTATTCAATCTTAAAAATGGGTTGCGTTTAAAAAAAACACCCTGTACTTTTATCAACTTACCAAAAGTTAGGATACATGTGGTTATTGAAAATAATTTAATGAGCTTTACTGAAAGCGGAAAATCATTTGGCGTAGAGATAATAGTATATTACGCAACTAGTGCGGGAAGTAGGTGTTTACGTGCGAGCATGATAGTTCACGCGCGACGCTTGCGGAGCGCGGGAATTTCATGCGAGCAACGTAAACACCTTCCCGGATGAGTTGCGTACGATAGTTTTCGCAACACTACCAGCAACAAATATACAGGGTAAGTAAAAAACAACACTTCTATGAAAGTTAAAAGATTTAAAAAATATTAATTAAACTGTAGAGAGAAAATATGAACAAAACTATATTTATCTGTGCGGGGGAGTTAACAAAAAGCGTTATCTCTGCTGTTCAGCGACCGAGTAAGCCTTTCTAGGAATACGTCTTATCGTCACACAGACGGCAACAATTGATTAAATGGCAACTGCTCTTTATTAACTTACCGCTATTAACTGTAACTAGTCGCAACCTGGGAAACCATTTTATTTACAATTGAGATATGGTCGCACATTAATTAAAATGTGTCTGTTGTGTTTATGTATAATGTATGTAAATTGTGTGATATACTATTTTTTTCTTAAGTTGGCAACATTGAGCATTTACCGCACTCGTGCGGTAAATGCTCAATGCAAGCTCTTTACCGCACTCCAGCTGATTTGTTACCTCACTACAGCTGATATTTGCCGTACTCTTTTGTAAACGGCGACTTCCCACACTGAAACGGAAGCGGAAATCGGCTACTTACTAGTGTAGTGTTGCGAAAACATATTTTATATTGATTATGAGTCCCAGAAGAGAAACCTAAAATTTCCTCTTATTTTATGTATACGATAAAAATATAGGCAACTCAAACATTTATAAATCAGATCTGAATGAGTTGTTTGGCTAGTAATGTCTTTTAATTTTCCATATTACTTTTAAGCGAATTTTTCCTGTAAGGAAGACGCTATTACCATTAGTCCCATGGTTAAGGTGACCCATTTTGAGCCGGACAATCCCGTTTTTAGCGACGTGTCCCGTGATCCCGACGAACTCTTCGGGGACGCCCATTTGATCCGTATTGGTGTCATATGTAAAAAATGCACTTTAAAATAGTTTTATTTTTCAAAAACTTAGATGAAATTTCTTTGGGTCTTTCTCAAATTAATATTTTATGTATTTAAACATTTCAGTTGATTTTTGTGATCATTCAAGTTGATTTTTTGTAAAGTAATTTGATAAAAAATTATAATTAAACAGTAACTAGTATTATGATTATACTTGTTATGATATTTATGCAACATTTTTTACAGCTTTATAACCTATTTTGCATGTAAATAGTTTGTAAAAGTTGGAACTAGTAGTTGTTATTATTATGTAAGACCAGTGGGAACAGCAGTTCCCTGCATTCGCTGGCTGAAACATATTTGCATGGCTGCGTGGAAATTTGAAGGTGCTTGATTTCAATTATTGATCCATGTTATTCTTATGAATTAACTTTACTGCCTAAGGAGTAAACCACCTTACTCCCGCTAGCAGACAAATTAACATTTCACTTACTCTTTAAAAGATGTAAAATACTACTAAACTTTGTAGGTGGGTAAAAATTATTTTGTAATTATCATGAATAATAAACATTTTCACTGTGGTTTACGAAAGGTACAATATATATCATGATTTCGTTTACGAAATTACTTCACTTTTTATATATCGCTTAACAGATTTACTAATTTAATGTGCTTTAATCCAGAAATAACAAAACTGTAAAACAATATTGCTGTTTATTTCAAGTTGTTCTTACTGTGGTTTATTACAAAAGTAAATTCATAATGACCACTTGAGTAGAACGAAACCGGTAAGACCAACAAGTTCAGGTAATAAAACAATATAAATAGCAAGTTGCTTCAAGTTTCAATGTAAGTCTCAATAATAAAATGTAAATTTAACAGGCCCTTTCAAACTCTACTTAAACGATTTTCACGAAAAATCTTGGTCATAAATTCTACACTAATCTAAAAAAAAAAAATATTAATATTTGTTAGCAAAAACTACAAATTATAAATGTAATTATAAACGTAACTATGTTACTATAAATAAACTAAAATTTATTCCACTCTTTAATTTTTTGGACAAATTATAAGGTTTACTTTTTGTTTTGCAAGGTTTTATAATTGCTATTTTAAAGATTATAGGATAGGTAACAGTTTTTATAAAATAAAAATGGTAGATTTATAAAATTTTTTGTGGTAAAAAAAATTTCCTACGTATGACTAGATGGAAGAATATATCCCTTCAACATTTTAAAAATGTTAAATTAAACTAACTAATGTTCATTAATAACGAACAGTCGTTACTCAGCTGTGGTCAGTTTGGTTTCATAAATCAAACTCTTATACCAATTTAATCCCAGCAAATTAAAAATTTATATTGTTCTAGATAACCTTCAACTGCATCTCAACTTGTTTTGGTTATTTATTTAAGCTTTTTATAATGAGAGCTGGTTAAAATTTATGAACGATCCACTACGTTTATTACTGCCATAACAGGTCTTCTTAAGCAAGTTCGAGTTCATAAAGTTTTTATATTAAAAATACCACATTCTCGACGCACAAGATTAGCAAAATTAGAAAAAGTTGTTATTTTACTTTTTACAAAAAGTTAAAAGAATTTGAATATTTAGCATTCAAGTATTCAAATAGATTTTAAGAGGCAGTTCATTCCAATTTTTTTAACAATTTCCTGACATTTTAGAAATCAGCCACTTCAACCAAAGAAGGAAGTTATTTAAGCCTAAATTTATATATTTAATAAAACTACTGATTTGTTTTGTACATTGAAAGTGTAACTAAATAATTTTTGAACAGTTTGTAATATAAAGTGCTATAATATAGCACCAAAAAATCAAAGATTATATTTTAATTACGTGCTGCAGCTTCAATAATATTAAGTAATTGGTGTCGGTATAAATTTTTTTACCCCGTGACATCACCCTGTAATGCAGTGAATGACTGCAGTTCTTCCTTATTATTACTTACATTATCTGTACTGTAATCGGATTTACCCTGGGTTAATAGCATCGAGTGACATTCTATAGATGACCATCTTTTGAAGATGGGTAATCTTTCACACAGACAACAGTAAGTATTTTTAGGAAACACACATCTCTGACCTTGTTAGTATTATACAGTGTGTAAAAAAAGTCCGTCCCCCCCTCCTTAATTTTTTTGTTTGTTAAGACAAACAATTAACCTTTGGGAAATCATACTAACTCAACCCAAATTATTTTTTGACGTTACCAAAAATTTTGAGTGTCCCCCAAAAATGGGGGATTTTGGGGGCAACTCAAAATTTTCAAATGCAAACCCCTTTTGAGTGACCCCTCATTTTTAAGAGCTTTCAAAAAGTAGATGAATGGTGAAAATTGGAGGTCTCTATCGTGTTTCTATCCAAATTGACAGCTTGTCAAAGTTTTGAATACAACACATCCTTGAAACCTGGCGACTAGGACATTTGGAGTTTTAATTCATCGTTGGTGACGTAAAAATGAATCGTGCCTGGGAAAAATGTTGTTAAATGAAAAACTAGTCTCTTTTGGTGATATTTAAAATTTTGAGTGTCCCCCAAAAATGGGGGATTTTGGGGGAAACTCAAACTTTTCAAATGTAAACCCCTTTCGAGTGACCCCTCATTTTAAAGAGCTTTAAAAAAATAGGCGATAGGTGGAGGTTGGAGGTCGCTAACGTGTTTCTATCAAAATTGGCAGCTTCTCAAAGTTTCCTGGAGTCGTATTCAAAACTTTGACAAGCTGCCAATTTTGATAGAAACACGTTAGCGACCTCCAACCTCCACCAATCGCCTATTTTTTTAAAGCTCTTTAAAATGAGGGGTCACTCGAAAGGGGTTTACATTTGAAAAGTTTGAGTTGCCCCCATAATCCCCCATTTTTGGGGGACACTCAAAATTTTAAATATCACCAAAAGAGACTAATTTTTCATTTAACAACATTTTTCCCAGGCTCGTTTCATTTTTATGTCACCAAAGGTGAACTGAAACTCCAAATGTTCTTGACGCCAGGTTTCAAGGATGTGTTGTATTCAAAACTTTGACAAGCTGTCAATTCGGATAGAAACACGATAGAGACCTCCAATTTTCACCATTCATCTACTTTTTAAAAGCTCTTTAAAATGAGGGGTCACTCAAAAGGGGTTTGCATTTGAAAATTTTGAGTTGCCCCCAAAATCCCCCATTTTTGGGGGACACTCAAAAGTTTTGGTAACGTCAAACAATAATTTGGGTTGAGGTAGTTTCATTCCCCAAAGGTTAATTATTTGTCTTAACAAACAAAAAAATTAAGGAGGGGGGGACGGACTTTTTTTACACACTGTATTTGCTAGACTAACGAACAACAAACCCATTATACTCCAATAAACTAAAACAAACCTCAATGGCAGCCCTGATATAATGTTTTAAAACTTAGCTAAGTGGGAAGGAGGGCGCCTAACAAAATACTTAAAAAACTAAACTAACCCCCCGAAATTTGAACTTCCTCAGTTAACATGAAATTTTATTCTATTATATTAAAATAATTTAGCAGAACTGTTATTTTATCGAATCCTTAACAAATATATCTAAAATAGAACACGTATTTCTTTTGTTTGTATGATTTTTTATTCATTTCATATCAATACTGGAGGTGCTTGAAATTGTAATAAAATTGTTTGTTAGGATCTTAATTAAATAAATATACAGAAAATACAATCATAGGATGAGGGAGGAGGACAAATTCTACTTTTAAAGGTACAGTATTTTATTTTCTTGATTAATTATTAAGAATTACCGACTTATTTGCCAAATTTCCTCATGACTAATTATACTCGGTCAGGAGGTCCACTATGAAATTCACACACGCGGTAAAGTGTGATTACAACATTTCCTTATAACTACTCTAACGTCTAACTGGAATTCTGTCATTTAATTTAATGGACAAAATATAAAGGATTATGGTTTCTAAAGAGGAACAACTATATTTAATTAAAAAACCGCTTTGATACCTTTAAAATATTTTTCAAAGTTGTTTCCTTGCATAAACTACCTTGCCAAAATAAACGTTTCTTCACACTGATGTATTCGTTTCGGGTGTATTACCACCCATCTCCATTGGCGAAGATTTTTTTAAACTGTACCTTATCAAATGTTTGTCACTTACAGGATCAGTAGATAAACGAACATGGTTCTCATTTAGCAAGCAAGGTCCTAAATGAGAATGATGTTCGTTTATGTGTTGTTCATGCAATTGACAAACATTAAAAACTGTGCAGTTAAAAAAATCTCCGCTGCAGCAAGATGGTTAGTAATACACCTGAAACTTGTACAGCGAGAAGAAACTTTTTTTGACCCCTCAAGGAATTTAAGAAAACATTCCATTCTATGATATCTTGGACAAGCTTGATTGGCAAGTAAATCTGAGCACTTCTATCCCATCTTCGGAGATAAATGCCCCAAATATGGAATTTTTGTACCCAAAAAATATGAGCTCCAAATTTAATCTAGATATATTTGTTATCAAAGGAAATAAAAATCCTGAAAAACCTCTATACCAGAGTTTTGCACAGACAAATAACGGATTATTAACAAAAATGTTGTTTTACTAAACTCAGTATGTTTCCAAAATAGGCACTTTGAGTTCCTTATACTAAACAACTATCCCGCTTGCGTCAGCGTGCTTGGTACGGACTCGCTGGAGTTAACTCTTTATTTGTTTCACGTATAGTTATATTTTAATTTGAATTAAAACAGCTGTGAATTTACCAAAGAGCACCAACAAAAGGTCTTTTCACTTTACTAAAATCACATCTTTGTTAGGAAACTAGTTAGGATATTGTTACCCATGTAATACCGTGGAACAATGGTTTGGGCTGGGATTGATTCTGTAGTGAGAGGAGACCACCAGGCATTGTCTGTTTTGGATTAAACCCTTTGACATTTAATTATTGAACACGGGAATGACCCAGCAAACACAGCTTCGTATATGAGAATAATCATAATCTGACACAAGCAATAAATATATCAACAACGAAAGATATTTTAACTAAGGTGGTTATTTGGTCACTTAAGTGCAACAAAAACAAAAGCTTAAACAATGAAGTATAAAAAATAAAACTATGAGTGAAATCAAACAGTTGAAACCTTTAAAAAACATTCACGACATTTAAGAACAGGGCATTGTTATCTAAGTTAAAAGGTGGTGCAGTCAAAAATTTTTATGATACGTTTTCTTCTATTTTTATGTCACTCATGATAAGAAAGTTCCGAGGAAGTAAAACAAATTTTTTGGATGTAAAATTTGTGAGCTACAGATGTCAAAAGTGTACTAATGGGGCGAAAATTCCCATCTTTCTTGCATCATGCACGAAGGCACGGTTTAACCTACAGAGCCTATATTTAAGAATTATCTATGAACAATGAATGTCTTAAACCTAACATCAAGGAAATTAAAAAATAAATCAAAAAATTTTCAATGTTGTTGGAAAATAATTTTTCCTTCCATTTTCATAAGTGTCAAATCTTTTAAAATTATGTCATTTTATAGGCCAAATTATTACGTATTATATCCCAAAAAATAAAATTTTTATAATTCAATCCTTCTTCAGGAATGTTGCACATACAAACTGAACTTAACACCTGCATAATTTGGTTAGGCAACCCGAATTCAACAAAAGAATGCTTCCAGAACGTTCTTATGACACATCCCAATCACATGCACTGACAAAAAGTTCAGAAAATTAAAGTAAAAAAAATCATTAGACTGTCATGCTGCCTGGCGGAATAATTTGTCCCTAACGGCGCCCGCACAACCTTAATATACAGTGTGTAAGAGAAGTCCGCCTCCCCCTCTTCAATTTCTTTGTTTGTTAAGACAAACAATTAAATCAACTTTAGGGAACTACTTTAACTTAACCCAAATTATCTTTTGACGTGACCAAAGATTTAGAGTGTCTCCCAAAAGTGGGGTATTTTGGGGCAACTCAAAATTTTCAAATGCAAACCCCTTTTGAGTTACCCCTTATTTTAAGAACTTTCAAAAAATAGGCGAATGGTGGAAGTTGGAGGCCTATAAAATGTTTCAATCCAAATTGGCAGCTTGTCAAAGTTTTGAATATTATAACATGTTCTTGAAATATGGCGTCTAAGTGTTTTGTAGTTTCAATTTCACCTTTGGTTACTTAAAGACTGAACAGACTCTTGAAAAGAAAATTATTAAATAAACAATTGCCTCTTTTAGTTTTTTTTATTTTGAGAGTTCCGGAAAAATTGAGGGTTTTGGGGGCAACTCAAACTTGTCTTATGTCAATCTCTTTTACCCCCACCTGCTATGTTTAGACGATTTTCACTCCTTGTAAAGAGTGAGTAAAATAATATTTCATCTCTCAGCGGTAGTAAAGTGACTACTTAAGAATAACATTGAGCGCCAAATTTCTACGCAGCCATGCAAATATGTAGAGGGGGGATACTTTAAATTTTTCGTAACGTCACAAAATAATTTGGGTTTAGTTAGTATCATTCCCCAAAGCTTAATTGTTCCCTGTAATCTTAACAACCAAAAAAATTAAAAAGGGAAGACGGACCTTTTTACATACTGTACAAAATTCAATTGTGATTCCGCTCTGTTATTCCATTCCATTACCATTACATTAATGTATTTCTAAATTTAATTTCGTAAATTTTATGTATTTATAATAAATTATATTCAACAAAAATCTTAACACTTGATTTCTTATTCAATTCAGTGTTTATTTTCTACTCCTCACAATGACTTAAGCCTTGTTGATTAAAATCTTCAATAATTAATTACGCATTTAGCTTCATAGCAAATTATATCATAACTAATACACTTTTAATTAGTGTTCTGAGAGGGTAGGACAACAGCCTCCCTTTTAGCTGCTATTTTTATTCGATGTTTGATATTCATTGTTAATGAAGGTAAGTTTATGGTTATATTTTGATTATTGCAGACATTTGCATCACTGCTTGGTAAAAAAACCAGTTTCACGACGTTTCGGGATCTAGAATTTGATCCCGTCTGTTTACAAAGTCCATAACAATTTTGAAAATGTCCTTGATATGGTTTTGTAAATCCAAAATTTCTTGACAGAAAATTAAGACTGGCTTATGGTTAGTTGAGTGATATAAAATTCTTTCTGAGTTTTGCATTATATTTGAAACAAGGTATATCTAAATGGGTTCAGCCATTGCACCTTTTACGAAAACAAAGTTTATTTACTTTTATTGACGCATCATACATAAAGTTAGCCATTTCCAAATGTATACTCATTCGATTATTATTACTGATTTCGTATTGATATTATGTTCACAGATACAATTTAAAATTAAATAATTCCTTCCATTAAAAATTCAATTATTTTGCCTATTTTTATCATTCTTCCTACGAATAGAGTTTTTATACGTTATTTTATGTCTAAATAAATATCGAGAAGATTTTCTTTTTCTGAGCTTAGTTTATAGGGAAAAACCGTATTTATTAAGAAAACTAGCATTGTTTATATTTGATCCATAAATCAATGCCACAAAGCTGATATGAAGTTATTAAGTAATACAGTGTTTCCGTCCATCTCGTTTTCACCAAACCGGTCACGACCGGGAGAGGTAACCTTTGCCGAGGCAGCCGCGCGACCGACGACGGCGGAGGATTGTCCAAGTCCAATCCCAAGTTGCCGCTCTGAAAACCTTTACAAAAAACAAGGTGCTCGTGTTTTTTATTTAAAAGTTATTTAAATGGAATTATATTAGTTTTTCATCACTCTGTATACGAAAATAGCTCGTTACCGTGCAGCTGAGATCTATGAAATGCTTTTTTTTAATCGGCTGACTTCCTGACCTAAATATAATTCCTTACCCTAGGAATTAATATTTAGTTAATGTTTAATATAGTAAACTAAATAATACAATACCGTTTAGTGTTTACTCGTGAGATATCAGATAATGTTTACAAAAGCCTGATGGTAATTTGCATTGTAATGAAAAGTGTCATTCACTTGAGACCCATTTCTGAGCTAGATAGTGGCTTCCACGCTCGCGCGTAAAACGCTATCTTGCCCCGAAATAGGACACTTTCATATCTAGTTATGAAATACATTCATCGCTCTGTTTACAAAAATAGCACGTTACCGTACAGCTCAGATTCACGAAACCCCTACTCAAAGCAAACAATGATCAGCTGACTTTTCCTGGCCTAAATATTACTTTTCCTACCACTGCATGGAAATAGCCGCTCTCGAAATGTTTGCAAATTACCATCAGGCTTTTGTGAGTATTATCTGATATCTCACGTGTAAACACTAAACGGTATTGCATTTTTAGTTTTTAGTTTTAGTTTTTTTGAGGGACCATCCACAATTCTCGAGCGGCAATGACGTACTTTACGCTCTTAATACACAAATAGCTATTCCTTACGCAAACATCACTTTCCTTAGCCAAACAAAGTTATTCCATTCTCCATCTGACTTTAAAATAAAACAAATTGAACAACCGTTAGGTGTTTGTTAAAGTAAAGACCAATGGAACTGGCGGGTCAAGGTCAAGTTTTGAAGCAGGCCAGCCGATCTTGGGCTCATTTGACATAATGCTTAAAAATCAGCTGGCCTGTTTAAACAAATAAAAAATAAAAAATAAAAAATAATAAATCTTGGCCCGCCAGTTCTATTAGAATTTACTAAAGTGGATAAATTACCATTTTGTAACATTAGATAACTTTTTAAAGAGCTAAGTGGTAATTTGTATCGTGATGAAAAGTATAGCTTTTTACTCGTCACTGAGTCCTATTTGAGGGGTCGGTAGCGTTTTCAATACTCGCCAAGGCTCGCACGTAAAGCTCTACCTTGCCCTGAAATCAATGGGTCCCTTATTTTGTTACTAGTTGTCAAGTATATTATATTTCATTACCTAATTTTTCTGGTCACAGTTGACTCACGAAAATACCGACCATCGCAAGAATTTAGGCGCATCAAGGCTGGGGAAGGAGGGAAAGTCCACTCTGATACTAAAACCTCGACTTTTCACTGCTGTCAAGCAGCAGTAAATAAGTGAACCTATTTCCAAAACAAAAGTAAAATTCTTGGTTGGCAAAATTTATTCAAGGTTAGAGTTTGAGGGTTTGTCCGCGTAAGTTTTATCTTTAACAATTCAGTTCTTAAATTTGAAATATACATAATATCCTACATATTTTTATTTATTTATTATTAAATCACAGTACAAACTCATATTAGTTCTGTTTTCATAAGTTTAAATTAAAAAACAACTTTCCCAGGAATAAAAAATGTTTATTTTCCTATGATCCTATGATCGATGACATTTGTCAAGGGAATTTTGATTTAAGAATTACTATATAGCAGATAATACACTTTGAAAACAAAAATGTCTAATGAATATCCAGTAAGAAACAAATCAGGTACAAAAACCCACATTGCTGCAGCCAGACACGCCTATTTAGGAATCGTGCATCTCACTTTCGAAAACCCCATTTTTGAGATGTTATATACTTCCTTTGTACCTCTTAGGATGTTTCGATAGCATTTCTTTTTACCTAATTTTTACCTACTATACTTATAAGTATAGTTTTATTCTACTTTCTACATTTCCAGAACAATACAACTATTCCACCTCCTTCCCCCTCTAAAAAGAAGGCCTTCTACCACCTGAATTTTTATGGACTAATCGGTTTCTTTAACTAGAAGGTATTTATGACTTATGTACCATGTTTCATGGTGGGGCTAATTTCTGTCTTCAGATTGGTCTTTTTTTGACAATCTTTACTGTAATATAAGTAAATTTAAGATAGCAACGAAACGAATTTAAAAAACAAACGAAATTCGTTAGTAAAGAATCCTAACAATGCTTTATAAAGAAACGTTGAGGGTACTTTTATTTCAAAGGGACGATTTGGGATTTTGTTTTAACGTAATTAATTAATTTTTACAGTTAAAATTCGTAGAGGAAGTATACATGGGAGAGGCAGAAGAGAATATAAAATGGTTTTTCCTTACACTATAGCAGGAACTATTATACAACTTTGAGGTTCAGAACGATTTATTTTGCTCGTAAATGAAGTTTCGAATGGATGTTGGATGTATTTATTTAATATTTTTTACTTTGAACAAATTTTAATCAATTATTTTTAGATAATATTGTTATGATTTAATTATATACTTCCTTAAAGTTATCGAAAACCCGTATTTAATACATGAACTATAGGATATATATTAAATGAATTCTAAGCAATTAAGAATCAAAGATAATGGCTCACCGATAGTAAACGTAGAACAAAGAACCACGCTTCATCTTAATAAGTACAAGAAACGATAAAAGTAAGGAAATTGCGTGGAAGAATGCAAGTAAAACATTTATATTCAGAGCAAGCAACCCATAAATGCGGTCTTTTATGGTAATTGCATTCAATTCTCATGCCAACAGCATTGTAGTTTACTTCTCCGGCAATTCGTAAACTATAAAAATTAATTTATTATATATCGTAGAAAAAAATTGAACGTCAATATAATCAAAATGTTAAAATGTGTAACAATTTTTTTTATTCTGTCGCCGATACTGATTTAAACTGGGTTTAAATCAGTATACCGACACAATTAAAACATATTAATATTTAATAATTAAGAAATTGTAATTTGATATGAAAGGTTGTTGACGGATATTTTCGGATGTTGATTTGTTGCCACGCAATTAATTGTTGGTTTTTTGGGTAGCGTGAGTGCCGGCGCCACGGCGGAACTTTCAAGGATTAACCAGCTCTCCAGGTCTCACCTCGGGTCCGGCCCACGAGCACTGCTTTAATATCACCCAGGATCATGTGCGTAAATTTAGTGTTTTGGATCAAAACTATATTTTATATGTTAATTTAAATTCAAGGTAAACTGAGAAGAAGGTGGTTCCATTAAAATCGTCATCATTGACCAGCTGTTCTAGACGGGCATACGTCATCAAATTGCGTGCCATTCAATTCGGTTATACTTAAGGGATCACAGCTAAAGTAGGCTTAATACATCACTGCCACGTCACAAACATCGCTAGTTACGGGAACCCCTATTAGCGAATTTCCCCTATAGGGAAGAAGCTATTACCATTGGTCTCATGGTAAGACCTAAGCCCGAGACCATGATAACTTTTCGTTTTGGGGCCACCAGAAGCAAAAAACACCATTCGTTCGAATTTTTATATATATATATATATATATATATATATATATATATATATATATATATATATAAAGTACATATATATCTATACAGTATACGTATGTCTGTTAGTACGATAGCGGCCGTAAAAATGGTCCAATCTTAATGAAAATTGGTACAGACGTGTAAAGTGGTAATCACTCGGACGAGTTCGTGAACCAGCCGATCGGATCACCGGAAGGGGGGGGTAAAGGGAGAAACACCCCCAAAAATGTTTTTTTTTAATTTTTTACATAGAAAGATTAAATTTATCGAATTTTTGTTGGCAACATTGGATTCAGCTCAAAAAAACAAACAATTTAGTATCTTGAATCACTGCTCTATGTCCATTGGTTACCGAGATATTGAAAGTGGTAAACACAGTACGTTGTCCCAATGTTAACCTTATGGGAAATAAGTAAAATTCTATATCTTGCTTATTACTCAACATATCTTGATAAAACTTGGTAAATGGCTTCTTCTAGTATATTGAATATATTCAATATATTGAATATATTGAATTAAAACTACCCAGTTTTTATAGACCTGTAGCAGCAAACCTGCATACTCATTCCCCATGTTTTTCTTATGGGGCTTAACAAAACATGTCAAATCTTGCTGTGTTGGATTGAAATAATGTTGTTTTGCATTTGAAATTCGCTGAGTATGCAGGTCTGCTGCAACGGGGGTATTTTTAAAGTTCATCTTGTTTTAAATCTATATATTATAGTAGGCTTTTATAAGGAATGCTAAAAATATAAATGAGATGCTACAGTTAATTTTCATGTTAGAAAGTAAGGATGTATTACGACATTTTACGTAATACGCGTTGACTGCCACTTGTACATGAAACATGAAACCGATTACTATTTACGATGTTTATATTTGTTCTAAGGTTATTTATATTCCAACTAAACATTGATATATATATATATATATATATATATATACATTCAACGGGAACCTGAATCGGTTACAAACAACGATGGGTGAATATTGTTTTAATAGTAATTTGAGAAAAATATCCTTAAAAATAACCTGTTAAACCAAACCAAATAAATCTTGTTTCTCTTGGATGATGATGATGCAACAAGGTTGCACTAATTATAACCCGTGACAAATTGATACAAACTGTAATTACAGGGTTTGAGAGTGGCTGGCATCAAGTTGGACTGTTGATGTTATAAAACCACAACTGTTCTGTCACACCAATAAATTATTTTGCCTTTGGTTGCTTTATCACATTTTGTTAACAACAATTTTGCAATGGTAATTAAAGGGAGATTTCCAGTGATGATCTATGTCGAACCAAAATTAATACACGTGTAAATAAAACCTTATTTTCCTAATATTTTTTATATTAATGCTAAACTTTGTATTGTTTGAATGGTTTTGTAGGAATGACAATAATGGGAAGGTGTTCACAAAGTTGTAGTAATTTTTACAAATATACATTAAAAGAAGACGGCTGTATAGATCAATGAAGAATGGAAGCAAGGAATTATGTCATAGTGTACTTTATACCAACCTAGCCTTAGTAATGTCTCATCCTTGAATATCTTTTTAGATGTGTATAATTGATTGTAGGAGCAATCCAAAATTGATCCTACATCTCTCCTATTTGTGCCAATTAACCAAAAAAAGCTTTTGTTTCCTGATTGTTAAGCTTCAAATTACCTGATCAATATATTAGTGCTATTATTTACGAAATTGTTTTGTTATAAATTTACTTAAATAAGATAGAATTTGAGGATATCCAGAAAACTCTTAGAGAAGGAGTAAAGCCTGCTCAGAGCACTTGCAGTACTCCTGCAAACTAATTAAAGAGCCATTTTCACTCTCCAGAATAGGCATGCTACGTGCAAACTGTTTACTGACCCTCCGTGTAAATGGGATAAAATATATGATAAATACAGATTTTAGTGGTTAAATATAAATATCAATTATTATGTCATAAAGAGTATGATTTCTTCGGGCTCCCTTGAGTAATTTCCTACGAATTTCGTTATAATTTTCATTTATAGAGAGGCTTATAGGTAAGTATAAGAGGTTAAATTTTTATTCAATATTACAATTAATAATAGTTTACGAAAGATATCATTGTTCCGTCGTCAGTAACAAACGAATATAACGGCATTGAGCCCTGATCCAGTGCTGATCCATACAATTCGTAAGTTATGTTACGGAAGTGACGTTCGATGTGCAGTCATCCAGTTAATAAATTTTGTCAAAACTACATTTTTAAATAATATTCAATAATTACAAGCTGTACTGTTACATCTCAATTTACTTTTTGCATTTGCCCACATATCTGCGCAATACCGTTCCATATGTGTGCTAATAAATCCTATGTTGGGTTTGTTGGCTTACCAGGAATTGCTGTAATAATGTATAGACTCACCGTCTTAATCAATCCAGTTCCAAATTTAATCTATTGGACAGCTGTTTCGCCCTTTTGTCCTAAGGGCATCATCAGCAAAATCTTGAGCTTAAAACATTGCAAACCAATGGTTTTTGTCGATATAACTAATAAAATAAAACGAAGTTGAAGACACAACTGACATTTTCACAAACACTAACTTTAAAAGACATATATTTGTTGGGCTCGAGCCTAACCTAAACCTAACCTCACTTCTGGACATCTGACCGCGGTCAGCAGAACCGGCCGACTCAATTTTGACAGCTTAGCCACAGCCTTCTAGATCACACGCCATCGTTGCCACTCCGCACTAGTCTGTCATATATGGCATTCGCTGAGAAATTTGTTTGAACATTTATAAGCTGCTGAGGTTGGGTTTTATGGGCGCGGTATATTTCCACTTCTTCCAACCGATCTAGCCTCTGTGACTTTCTGCAATTGTGTAGGACCTCGAGGCTTTCATTCATGCTTTTATATTCATGGCCTAGATCACGTATGTGAGCGGCGAAGTTGGACTTTGGTGTAATAGACTGTGAACTGCCTACGGCTCTAACATGCTCTTTGTACCTGGCGGCGAAACTTCGCCCGGTTTGGCCAATGTAAAAGGAGTCACAGCTGCCGCATTTAAGCTTATAAACACCTTGCTTGTCACTGAAGTCTGATGACCTGTCAGCTGGGGGTTTAAGGACTTCACCCCTGTCACTGTTGCTTACAGGACGAACAACGACCTTTCTAAAATGCTTAAATGCGGCAGCTGTGACTCCTTTACATAGGCCAAACCGGGCGAAGTTTCGCCGCCAGGTACAAAGAGCATGTTAGAGCCGTAGGCAGTTCACAGTCTATTACACCAAAGTCCAACTTCGCCGCTCACATACGTGATCTAGGCCATGAATATAAAAGCATGAATGAAAGCCTCGAGGTCCTACACAATTGCAGAAAGTCACAGAGGCTAGATCGGTTGGAAGAAGTGGAAATATACCGCGCCCATAAAACCTAAAATACTTTGCATGGAATGTAGAATGGGAGAAAGCTCTCTCACTACAGTATAATACCCGTAAGATTATCTCTATGTTATTTTTTTGCGGAGGTAATTTTTTGGCCCCGTTGAGTTCGTAAATCATATAATGAAACGAATTTTTATCTCAACACTCAGATCGAGGTGTTACTAATAAGAATGGAGCTTAAAATACAAGTAAAAGCACAAGTAAGACCTGGAAGTTTAAAATTAGTAAAACTGTCTAAATTACAAATTAATTCAAAGTTAATTGAAGATTTTGTGCTATAGTAGTTTGGTTACATTGTGGAAATTCGGGACTATCTTTTATAAGTATAAAGAGTTTAATTAAACTGCTTGTAAAATGTACTGAACTAAAATTTCAATTATAAACGAGAGTACCAAATTTCCAAAATGTAGCCAAATTGCTTGCACAGAACAGTTGGCGAAAACTACAAAATCTAAGGGAACGCGCTGGCGTGGAAAGAAATTTTGAATGATACAGTAATCGAAACAAATATTTCAGTACAACGATCTGACTGAAAGGGTAAGATAGAAGGAGCAAAACAGTTCCCACTCAGTTATTTATAGACTACTTGACAGCTGGAGTGTTAGATTAATTATACGTGCCGCCCACTTCTTGGAAACGGTTTTTGTCAATGAGACGCTTTGCGCCACCATGCCACAGTCAGCACAACCAAGAGCCAATCAACTAACATTGTTTTTATATGCTTAAGTTATTTTTCTGTTTTTTACTTGACATTTTATTTGTAATACATAGGTTAAAAAAGACTTTATGGAATGTAATGAACTCACTTACCACAGAATGAATACAAACTCACTACAATCACTTAACTAGTCTGATGAGTGTAAAATTCGTAATACCTCAATTATACCGTAATTTACCACTATGTAAAATGCGACATCGGGCGTTGCAACAGTCGAACACAAATTATTATAGATTTATTAAATACAAATATTAAATACAACATACCTTGTGAAACAAAATAGCCCCCACTAACCTGCCCTTTGTAAAAGGTTTAAAGATGTCAGAAAAAACAGGTTGAAACAGTGCTAAATGTCTGGCAGTGAATGACATTACTTATAATATCATTACGAAGAAAATAAGGAGAGAACTGAGCTAATATGTTCGCAACCTCTCTGAGTCACACCATTGCAAGCTTCAACATTACTAAAACAGCTGTTGCCTTGTATTTTAAATGGAAGTTACCAGCTGTTTAAATAATTTTGAAGTTTGCAATGACATGAATCTGCGAATATTAGCCAAAGCAACCACTAGTCAAAATTTATGGTTTCTGATTCGTGTTACATGTACTCAGAACATTGCACAGAGAAACCTTCAGCTTTTATAAAATAACGAAGGTCTGGCGGTCGTGGGCTCTTGGACTAAATGTTTGGGGGTGGAGTGGGATTGATATTTGAAAAAACAAAATAGAAAAAGTTAGGTTGGCTATTACGGGACACACGGTGTGTTGAATTTAATATTTGTATCTGGTAAATCTATAATAATTTGTTGAATTTTACAATGTTACAGTGTTCTACTTCTATTTATTATAATATCTTATTGAAGCAGCAATGCATTATTGCACACCAAAACTTGGTGAAGTAATAAAGTTTTAAAAAGGTTTAAGTTTTAAACTAAATAACACTCCTAAGAAAGTCACGAATCTACATTGTACTTGGTGTTTATTTTAAAACTACCGCTACTCCAGTGGAATGTATACTTTATATTATTAATGATGTGACAAGGTTACTCAATTACTGGCCGGTCGTACACCTGTATGTCTCAGCTTGTGGTTCGCATGGCATACATCACAACTAAACACTTGACTCACATCAGAGGTCAGGGCTTCTGATATGTTTGTACATTAATAAATAATAATCACCAAGTATATTTTCCAAACTTAATGTTTGATAATTCTTTTCAAATTCAAAACCAGTAATGAATACCCAAACCTTAAAACAAATATTAATGCGAATCAAAGTTAAATTCAAAATAAGATTTTGGAGCAAATCTTGCTTCCGTAACTTAATGGTCGAATTAAATACCAAAGAATAATGGTAGAGATGAAGAAAAAGTATGTATAACCTTGCTTAGAAAAAAACGTACACTAAACAAGATTTTGTATTCTGTAGTTGATGTTTGCTACATCTTTATATAAAATTCGTGTTTAGTTCAACAGACCATTTCCGTTTTTAGCTCTTTTACATTAGGAGGAGGTTTTATACAATGCATTTTGATTATTTTCCAAAAGAAGGGACAGTTTTACAGTATTTTTTTCACGAGATTCCATCCGTTTTAACCTTTAATACTACCTGCTTTTGCAAACAACCTGCCTTTGATGTAATTCTCTTTGATTAAAATAATAATTCTCTGATTACAATTATAATTCTCTTTTTTGATAGTTCTCAACAAAGTATTCTCTTTGATAATTACTTGTACCATATGATCACATGTTTGTTTATTTTATTTGACGTTTGTAAACAGCAACCCAGTACCTAAATTTATAATGCAGGGTTTTCATGTTTAATAAAGCCTTAATTTAAGAAGGTAAATATCTGTTTACATTAAAATTTACTAAACACGATATCATAAAATAACATAACTATCGAATTATTCAACAACTCAGAATTTTAAAAAATGGACAAATACCTAAAACCTGAAAGATTTGAAATAACACATACCTCAAGCCAGAGTACATCAAAATGGATTCATTGGAAAAAGACATTTGAAGTATTCGTTAAATCAATAAATGCGAAAGATGAAGAGAAGCTACTTCTATTATACAACCACATAAGTCATTCTATATTCGAACATCACAGAATGCTAGTCATATATAGAAGCAAGTAATCTATTAGATGTTATGGACATCAAACCAAAGAAAGAATGAAGTTTTTGCACGACATAAACTAATGTCTCGACGACAACAATCAGATGAAACAGTGAGCAATTTCTATACTCTTTACGAGTTCTAAGTGCAAACTGTGAGTTTAAAGACGTTAAAGCCAATGTCTATCGCGACGAGTGTATCCGAGACGCTTTTATCAATGGTATTTCATCAAAGAACATTAGGCAAAGATTACTAGAGAATTTGAAACTAACGTTAGATGAAGCTTTCTCAAAAGCACGTGCATTAGAATCAGCTAGAGAATTTTCAGAATGTTACGCGACAGCTCCGCTTGCCTCAACTGCCCCTCATAATGTACAAGATCGACACATTTCACCCGAGGCTGAATCTCCTCCAAACATTCCATCAAACGCAGCTATGTACCAGCAAAAATGTTATTTCTGTGGCCGATCGAGACACCCTCGTTCATTTTGCCCAGCTCGAGAATCCTTTTGCAAACATTGTAACAAAAAGGGACATTTCGCTCAAGTTTGTAAATCAAAATCGAGAACTTCGGCGTCCACTCAGAAACATAATGACACTTCAGTCGAATACGGATGGGGGACAGTAACCACTATTCGTCCCGTTTCATCAGGAATCTCGGCCGCTTCGCCTCCTAGCCTTGCTTAATCTAAAATACCATTAAAATCAATGGATTTCCTGCGGAAGGACTAATCGATACAGGAAGTACGGAAAGCTCCATCAGTGACACATTTGTATCCAAACACAGACTCAAACTCTATCCTACGACTTCTGCTGTATTTATGGCTTCGTCCTCTTTGTCTGTTCCTATAAAATACTACTGTAGTGTTAACTTGCAGGCTCAAGCCAATTCTTACTCTAATGTTTAATTGAGTATACCTATAAAATACTATTGTAGTGTTAACTTGCAGGCTCAAGCCAATTCTTACTCTAATGTTAAATTGAGTGTACTGAAGAACTGTTGTGCCGATGTCATTTTAGGCCATGATATTCTCAGACAACATTTAAGCCTATCAGTATCTTTCGGTAGAAGTAAACCAACTCTTAGTTTAAGTAGTCTTGCTTGCTCAAAGTTGGACTAGCTGCTCTGTTTGAACATTTAGACCCTAACTTGCAGACATATATCTATAAAATCGAGAAGATACTCGGAAGAAAATTAAAAGTTTGTTCAATGTCCCCATCAATGAGTTATTAAAGGACGGTGTGACTGAAGAAAACAACTCGCCCTGGAGAGCTCAAGTCCTAGTCGTAAATGGGACACATAGGAAACGTAGGGTCGTGGACTTATCTCTCACAATCAACAAATATACTTTGATCGATGCATACCCGATACCATCTATAGAGAAGATTGCCTCTTACATAGCAAAATACAATACCCACCGTACCATCGATCTGAAAAGTGCATATTACCAAAAACCAATTCGAAAAGAAGATGCAGGATAACTTTGGCAATACAAACGGATTCCGATGGGGGTAACAAATGGTATCGCAGCATTCCAAAGAAAGATGGATGAAACCAAAACTAAAGAAGGCCTTAAAGGAGTTAACATATATATGGATGATATAACACTCAGTGGAAAAGACCAAGACGAACATGACCGTAACTTAAACAGATTTATGGATGCTTATAAGAAATACAATCTAACAATCAACACACAAAAATCTCAGTTCAACTTGAAAGCCATCAAGATCCTTGGATACCTCATTGAAAATAACACTTTGCGCCCTGATCCAGACAGACTCAAACCATTGATTGATTTTCCTCTCCCGAAGCGTCTTTACAACTCTAGCTCTAGGAATGTTTGCCTACTACCCCAAATGGGTACCTCAGCTCTCAGACAAAGTTCGCAGATTGGTAACTGTAAAAGTTTTCCTCTTGATCCTCTTCTTGTGACAGACTTCAATGATATTCGATCAAGTATCCTCAATTCCTGTCTTTACAATATCGAGGAGGACGTCCCTTTCTGCGTGAAAACTGACGCTTCAGATGTCGCCATTGCAACAACTCTCACTCAGAACAAGCGACCGGTTGCTTTCTTCTCTAGGACTCTAACAAAAGGTGAACGTCATCATTCAGCTGACGAAAAGGAGCCTTATGCTATAATATAATTGAATCACCTCGAAAACGGAGATATTATTTATTCGGTCGCAAATTTCAATTGATAATTGACCAGAAATCTATTTCTTACATGTTCGATTCAAAACACCCAGGAAAAATCAAGAATGAAAAATTCAATCGATGGCAACTGGAGCTGGCTGCTTGTAACTATGACATAATTTACCGTCCTGGTTAAGAAAACATAGCCGATGCTTTGTCGAAATTCTGCAGTTCATCACATCCTATCAGTGAGTTGGAAGCCCTTCGTGCAACACTGTGTCACCCTGGAGTGACTCGCATGAATCACTACGTCAAGGTTCATAATCTCCCATACACTGTTGAAGAAGTTAGAAAAGTGACGATTTCCTGTAAAACTTGTTCAGCCATAAAACCAAGCTTCTGCAGAGGACAAAGTACCCTAATCAAGGAGACTGCACCATTCGAAAGACTCAGTATCGACTTCAAAGGACCACTGCCATCTAGTACCAGATTTAAATATATTTTGACAGTCGTCGATGAATATTCAAGATTCCCATTTGCTATCCCTAGCAGTGATTTATCTGCTAAAACAGTGGTAGGAGCTTCGGGTGATATATTCTCTATCTTCGGATATCCTGCTTACATCCACTCTGATCATGGTACGTCATTTGTCTCTAAAGAGTTAGAAGAATATTTGCATTCTAAAGGAATAGCTACAAGCCGAACTACACCTTATAACCCTTGTGGGAACGGACAGGTGGAAAGATATAACGGCATAATTTGGAAGACTCTTGCTCTACATTCAAAATATCTACCCATATCTCAGTGGGAAAAGGTTCTCCCAGAAGCATTGCAATCAATAAGGTCATTGCTTTGCACTGCCACCAATACCACCCCTCAAGAAAGAATGTTCGTTCACAAGAGGAAAAACTATCTGGAGTAGCCCTACCATCGTGGTCAAGTGATTAAAAAAAGTTCTTCTACGAAATTTCATACGAAATAGTAAATATGATCCCCTTGTGCAAGAAGTGGATCTGCTGGAAGCCATACCTACTATGCTCTAGTTCCTCTTCCAGATGGGAAGGAAACTCAGGTGCCACCTTGCACCTGCAGGAGGAACCCCTGAATCCTGTTACCATCGAGAAGATAATGCCTCAGAACATCAAGACATACAACATGATCATCTTTACCAAACAGAGAGTCAGTAAGTTCAGTCAACAGAATCTCAGAACCTGTTTCCAGAAGAAACTACCACTACAACACCATCATTTCCTAACACTCAGGATCAATTGTCTGATAACCATCCAAATAAAAATCGGCTAGACTACCGGCAAAATAATAATTCCAGACTTTTTCCTGACACGAACCCCATCGTTTTACGGAGAACATCTTGTGTCACACGACCTCCAGAATATTTGAAAGACTATGTTTCTAAATGAAAGGAGGGGAGAGTGTAATAGTATTCTCTTTGATAGTTACTTGTACCATATGATCATATGTTTGTTTATTTTATTTGACATTTATAAACAACAACCCAGTACCTAAACTTATAATGCAGGGTTATCATGTTTAATAAAGCCTTGATTTAAGAAGGTAAATATCTGCTTTACATTACACTCATATTATTCTTGGAAATTTAGTACGCGATAAATATTATCTAATTTGTTCATTACCACCTCAAAGATGTAAATTAATAATGGGGTGAAAATGTAGTATTTGATTGCATCTTTAACACGCATACTTGCTCCTGATTTAGGTACATCTGGAATAAATGAGTAAATGTTAGGTCATTCATTAGTCCTTGGCTACGAGTCGGTTTCTAGCTTTATAAATAGGAACAGTCATTTAGTTGTGGCACGTTTCCTCTAGAGTCAGTGACACGATGCTTCGATTTATTGTACAAGTTTGTTCAAATATATTTTTGATTTCTAATTTTGTTAGCAAATATAAAAAATAATTCTAGTATAAGAAGAAGGAAAACCTAGCCTCTGATAATGCCACCAATATGTACCCGGTTTCACTCATTTTCTAAACTTTGAATTTTAATTTAATTTAAGAAAGATAATTATTTGTATATGCTTTAAATCAAAGTATATGATTTAATGCTGAATCAAGACCATCCCTAAACGTCTGATATTCGTAAAAAATATAAATTTTAAAATAATAAAAAAGCTTTTAGCTCTAAGACCTGTGCACTTTCCAAATGTTATTTATTGTTCTTATAGTCTTTATCAATATAAGTATGAGTTTGATATTTGAATATTACTATAATAGCTGTTGTAAATTAAATTGTTTGACAACAAATATCTACATGATGTATAGTAAGATTCGAAGAATATTCTAGTGTTATAATAACTTGGTTAGTTTTGAATTTTCTCATTAAACGTGGGTTATGCAAAAAGCGTAAATTTATAAAAGTTAGAATACAATATGCAAACCAGCTTCTGAGTTGAGTCAGAAAAGAATTTTTTTCTTGAAAATATCATATTTTTCAGGTAAAAGCAAACACCTTTTCTGCGATGGATTGAATTAGGTGTTTAAATAAATTGAAACATAAATCAACCTCTTAACCGAATGAGGAAACTATAAAGGTAGAACTTAATTTGCTCGGAGCCGCCGTTATAGAGGCGCCATTTCACGGAGGGTAAGCAAGATAACGACAGATACGGGCACGTCGACACTGTCAGACCCGATTGCCTCTTCGGCCTTAAAGCGTTGTCTCCAAAATTAGAATCCAATGATGACTTATTGCAGAATGACAAAAACAATAAAGTCGCGAATGAACATCACTCATACTAAAACTGTGCAAAAGCCAATTATTTCGCAGACCTATGAGGTAAGTCATATACTCAAAAAAACATTACGATTCAGGTCGATTTGGTTTGGAAACTGACTATAAAATAACTTTAACAAATATATTATTTTACGCCATAACTTGTTCTTCCCTTAAATTGTACTGGCTTAGGTAAATTAATCTAGTAACTAAAAAGTGTCAAATATGTTCGCAAAAATATATGATGTCACAAAGAAATCATTTATGTTAAATGCATATTGCATATTGTATTCTAACTTTTATAAATTTACGCTTTTTGCATAACCCACGTTTAATGAGAAAATTCAAAACTAACCAAGTTATATATACACTTATGAGCCTTCGTTCTAGTTACACTAGAATATTCTTTGAATCTTACTATACATCATGTAGATATTTGTTGTCAAACAATTTAATTTACAACAGCTATTATAGTTTTTATTTATTAGTATGTTAAAAACTCCTTTGTTTCGCCCTATAATAGGGTATTTGGATACTATTGTTAGAGTTTACTTTGCCTTTGTAAAATAGCTCGCAGTTGGTGATGACACCAAAGACTGAGATCAAAGGTTTATTAACATAATAGTATTTTGTATAAAAAAATATAAGTTACTACTAATGTGGCTGAAACGATTGACTTTGTAAGTAGCAGTGAGGCACTTAGAAAGTTAAGCTCTCTTACACTACATGGCTAAGCGACGTTGCAGAACATATTTTATATATTTAAACATGGCCGGAGGTTCGGCCACATCATTAAATCAGCCACTTTTATTCAAAACAATTAGGTGATTTAGCGACGTGGCTCAGTAACCTCGTTTAGTAGTGGCCTAACGTTATTTTTTTGCCATAGTAAGCACGAAATTCTACGAATAAGAATAATAACTGACTCTTCATTTTAAAGATCTTTAGAACTAAGCACATCTAAAGATATGCTAACAATTAACAATTTTAAGGTTTCCGTCGGGGACTCCCCCCTGGGCTTTAAAACTAATGTTTAAATGAATCACGTCTATATCCAAACGTATCAGTGATGATTCCCTAAAAGTAACAAAACATTTTTATTTAACAGAGGTAAATGCAAACTTTTCACTGGACAAAATTTAAAACCTAATATACATTATATCTTACTTATGCATTTTCAATATTGTAGGTCTGAGATTAACCTTTTCAGTATGTATCTAAACTTCGGATTCCTAAGTTGCACGATTGTAATTAGTATTTTACTTACAAGTGTTTGTGAGCTAATTTGTATTTTAATATGATGATAAATGAAAATTAGGAACTTCTTATTTGCTGCATGGATACGCGATAAGAGATAATATATAGAATTTTACCAAGACAAGTTGTCAATATTCAACAGCGTTGAAAGTCGAAGTAATCCAGCATCAGTATTCTACTCGCTGTTCTCCAACTGATACTGCTTCATAACCTACTCGACCTCTCCCCCAGCCACAGATCTAGCTCATAACCAGGTTACTATCCTCATAATCGGCTAAGCAACGGATGTTCCTATTTTCTGACAGATCGTCTCCATTCGTAAATGTAGACAGTGCGGTTGGTGGTCCATCATGTTACATTTTAATTAGTTTTTTTGTGAGTACCTGAGGCCCATCTTTCATATGGTTGGAAAAATCTGATTATTTTACAAGCACATAAAAAGTGACCTCATGATTTTTTGTGTTTTAATCCATGGTGTAAAAAAAGTGTGTGCAGGGACAGCTGGTGTGACGTTGTTGTGCTCACGCAATTAGCGCTTACGACGGATGACTACAATACAAACCACTTAGCATAAATCAATCATATTATTATGTGTAGGTCTTAGTTGTGCTGTCATATTGCTAGGACCGCTAGGTTCGTGAGCTCATCTACGCCATACCAGCTGACTGTGCACACACTTGCTTTTTTCTTTACACCACGGTTTCAATCTAGGATTCGCAATGATTTAGTCATTCAGTTTTCTTCCACGTACTAGTTATTATCATAACAAACTCATATGGCTGAGCAATTAGCCACATAACATTAGAACATTACGATTCATGAACTTTACTGCTTAAAATGTACTAACTGAAGACAATTCTCTTTATTTTTCGTATGGAAGGCAATTTTCACTTCACTTTTTCATTTTCCAAAACCTATGTTTTTGGGGGAAAGTCTAGCTTTAACATTACTCACAAGCTCGTGGCACATGACGCAGCAGAGTGGATGGTTGTAGATAAATATTTTTGTGGTAAACAACTGACGATAAAATATGTAAGTTTGGGATGAATAAATTTTTCTTTGGTTTGCTAAAAAAGTCTTATATTTTTACTACTGTAACTGTAACAAATTTTTAAATGTAGATTTCATTTATAACTTTATAACTTTCATCGAATGGAAGCACATCCTGTGGATGTAACAGAGTGGAAGCCAAGTCGTGTACTAACCAGCAGTCACGCCTTCTACTTGACTCGTATAAATTACCCGACGGCTACAATTTAGAGGCTGTTAGAATTCTGGCGAGTGTGGGAGTACAACTGGGTCTCGTAACTTCCATTTCCCTAAAATTGCGAATACATAATCGACTCAGTTTGTAAACCCTGCGTCGCGATTTCATGTTGAGAGAAGGAATATATGATGTTGAATCAACCCTCAACATACGTTTATCATATCATAGTCATAATTCAACATTTATGATGTTTTACCTAGGGCGTTTCTCCTTTCAATACGTTCATGGCACGAAAGTAAGTTTACATTCCCGACATGTGGCTGCAGGGTTCTCTTTCACTTAGAGATAAAATTGTTCATCCTCTGATGATTTATTTCAGAGCTTGGACGAAATAAATTTCGACTTCCTTTGTCGAACCAGAGATACACTTGATACACTTCTGTTTTTGACTTAGCCATGTCAAAGCACCCAACGTAAAGTCACAAAACCCCTGTGCGAGAGTGTGTTGATTTATCGGTGGCGTAATATGCATCGCTTAAGCTGATGACCTCCCTCTTCAGACCACTTTTGTACTCCGAACCTAAGTCCAGAGACTCTCAGATACCGGAAGTGTCTCTTCACTCGAGAGGATTAAAATGCACTTTAACTAATTTACATATTTATCATATGCCAACGACAGGCCAGCCCCACTAAGTTCGAAGAAACCAAGCGAGGGATTCCGAAATCTCCGAAAATTCAGTAATCTCTGTGTCACTATCTAGCGGACAATCAATAAAAACTATTACAAGATAATTGAGTTATCCAATGGGAAACAATGTCCTGACCAAAAAAGAAAATCCTCCATTCAATGATATACACGGCGGGATCTTGCAAACTATTCTCATTGGTTTTCGTTTGTTTACGTCTGTCACTGGTGAAAGATAAATGAAATTCCCCTCCCTCTCTCGCTTCATAATTGTATTAATTCTACTGTAAATCCTGACGAGTAACTGATAACCATTGTTTGTTTCAGTTTTCCACTTTAACGGTAAACGTTTGGACCCTAATAATTTAGCCAAAATAAAGAAAAAATTTCAATACTTTTTACTGAAAATTGTGCCCTTGAGTGAAAACCCAAGTTTTCTTTTTTGGATTGAGGTGAGCTAACTCCGCCATCTCAGAAAATGGTGGTCATGTTTTATTTGCATTTTTCAATATCAAATGAATAAAAATGGTCGTTCAATATTGGAACTCGGCAGTATATTTGTGTATCCTCTTTGTGATTCCAAAGACAAAACGACTTTTTCTATTGCTTAATTGTTTTATTGGAATTCTTTGGTAAAATAAGTAATCTTGAGGTTGAATGGGCGTTGAAGTTTTACCACAAAACAATTGACATATTTAAAAGTTAAATAAAATAAGGCATAATTTAGTATATTCAACCTTTAATGTACTGTTGTCATTTTTAAATATTGCAAAATGAAATATTTAGGGAATATAACACAGTATAAGGAGAAAGTATTGTTTTCGTCAAAATTTGAGTTGAATTGTAAGTGGAATTTTTCGATTTAGTGCTCCCTGAATAAGTGTGGGTGTGAACAAAGCTATAGACGACACCAGTGGTCCGATTTTAATGCAATTCGTAATGTAATAGTTTCTTCCCCATGGGCGAAATTAGCTAAAAGTTACTTAGAGTTACAACATTTTCAACTTCGGCATTTTCTATACAAGTGGGATCCAAAGTAAAGCCACCATTTTGGGAAATGTATACTTGTAATAAACACCATTTCCAAAATGGAGGCTCAAAATTGTTGATTAGCGAATTTCCTTAAAGGAATTAGCTATTACCGTAGTATTCATGATAAGACCTAAGTCCGAGAGGTTTAAATAACCTTCCACTGATTTCAGTAAATAATTCTATTGATTTTTGCAAAACTGCATGGCACTCTCCAAAGCCTTTCGATGAAACATTGAGTAAATGCCATGAATAAATAAAAATAAGATAGAACAAATAATTTAAAAATTACTAAGGGATGGCCCCGTGGTTGTTGGTATTGGGCAAATTCCTTTATTCGTGAATCACAATGGCAGGCTTCCCTTGCTTTCAAATCGCATTCTTCATATAAAACCAAGCAACCCTTTTTCATTATTAAAACCAACAATAACTTAGTATACCTATATTTACCAGCGACCTTCCTGAACGCGATGATATTAACAATCGGTAATGAAACGATTTTAGTATTATAATCATGACATTTAATACTGAATACGTAACATGCTCATCAAACATAATTGAAGGACAAAACATCTTGAAATAGTAATAACAGCAGTAATAAGAGTAACAGCAAACACTTACTAAACGAAATCCGGTATCTAAGTAAGGTCGTTGCGAACAGTCAATCTACAGAGTGTTTGATATGTGATTAAGTAGTTATGATTCGATGTAGCTGTCTCAGTATTAGGACTAGCTAAACCAACTAGCGACATAAGATCAGAAATTTAATAGTATTTTATTGAAACAGTAGATCAAGGTTGTGGCAGTTATTAAAAATCTAAATTTTTTGCCGGATTTATGCAGGTGTTCTTCCTATTGGACTAAGGCTAAAAATGCTGCAAAATGGATAAATTTCATATTGGCGTTTACATAATATAAAAATGTTTGTGAAATTTTGAATTTCACTCTCTCCTAACTCAAAACCTACGAAATAATTAAATACTATCTAATAAATATTCTGATGGTAATGGTATTTTGCCCCTGAATAAACATTGCAAGATTGAACGATTAATTTAGCAGCGGCCCAACAAATCCTTATTATGTCCTAAAGAATCTTGTATTCATCGCCAAGCTATTTAAATATAACGAAAAATGACTAAACAGATGGAGATAAATGTTTAAGATTGATTTGAATTTTGATAGCTTATAGAACTTACACCAAAAACTCAAGTACACATTGAACTAATCTGTATTCCCTTATTCCATTATTAACCCTAGGAATTTTGCTTTGAATTAGTTCTACTTACGACTTAATACACCTAAAAATTTAACTGCAGTTTATAATTTAAATTTTATATTTACATATCAAACCCCCTGTATATTACATACAGCCTCTACAATATATACAGCTGCATGTGTAACTAACGCGCTCAGGTACACAGATTTTCCACTCAGCAAAATGACCCAGAAACTTTAAATTTGGCCTAAAAATTCTTTTGACAATTTATGCGATAGACAATATTATTAAGTATTTAGTGCATCTCAAGAAAGTTCAATATCTTGCTGTGATTTTGATTACTCTTTCTTTAATCGATTAAATCATTATTACGCTGAATGCTCTCAATCATAGTGCGGAAAATACATTTTATATAACCACAGTATACTGCTTTAACGTGATAGGGTTTTCAAAACTCGTAAATGTGTTAGGTGTTAAAATAGCTTTCCGCAGCTAATTAATTTATTGCCGATAGATTTGTAAATAAATTCATGGACAATTTTCCCTGGTATGGATAGTTTATAACTTATTAGTTCATAGGATAGGTATCGTAAATTAAACACAGCCTAATAACTACCTAGTTAAACAGAACAGAATTTCAATACGATATCAGTAAACACCTATTCACTTTGCCAGGGACAACAATCAGCACAATATTCTTGTGCCGGTGCCAACACCAGGATATGATTGTCTGGGCTCTGCAGCATTTCCTGTATCTGCAATGAGCAAATATTTTGGTTACCAAGTGTATTATTACATAATTTATGTCCTAATTTATATTTATTTATCTACTGATTATTTATTTACATTGTCTAAATACGCCATTACATGGAGTACTAGCATGGGTGGTAAACAAGTCAGAACATTTTGGTTATAATACAAACTGAACTTAAATCTACCACAAGTCAGACATTAAAACCTAAGACTACCATCCGGGTAAATAAAAAAAAATGACTGAAAACGTTGCATAATTCATAAAAGCTTCTCTGTGGCATGACTCTGATACTCAGAGAGGATATAAAAGCAGTTAAAAAATAAGTAATAAATTACCACCTTTTTAAATTTATTGAAAGACTGTCACTCTTTAAAGCAACTCGGGTAGGGGGATGTCTGACTAAGAATACTGTTCTATGAATAGGATAGTGTAGAATAAGTGAACTTCCAGTGGCAAACTGATGCACATGATTTTTTGGGAGTTGGACTTGATTAAAAGGTATTCTTACATATTCTGTTACATTGTTAATCCTATCTAAAATTTGAGCGTTTTTTCTCGTTTCATTACTATTATATTTTGCACAACCCCTATTAATTTATTTGATAACAAAGAAAATGAATTTTTAATGTGTGGAGAAACGGATGTCAATTAGAAATAAAAATAATAATACTGTTACGTTGAACTATATTTATGTATTAGTAAAATACAAATTTCAAGCCGAATCTAAAAACAGCAGAACACAATGAATACATGAATTACATGTAATACACGAATTCGCTAAGAGTACGCTGACAAAAAGAGGGAAGTTTTGTTGTCAATCTTGTCAGTCTCGTTACACCATCGTGTCTTGCTCAGGGAAATGTGAGTTCATATAACTTTACAATTGGTGTATCGAGTGTAAAAAAACATATATTGCTTAAATATATCTGTTTAGGGCATATTTATAAACAAATTAGATGATGAATTAAAAGCAAGACTAAAAAATACTAATCAACCTTTTTCATGATTATAATATATGCCTAAGGTACAAGTGAATGAGAACCGTTAAAATCAATGGACTGAAAAAAGTTACATGCATCTTTTAAATAAGGATATGTTTTCATTTCTTTATTTCTAGCTTTGCCCCTTATGGAAAAGTTGGAACGAAGCACACCATTCCCTGTTTAATCATCGGAGCAAGTTTATTACTTCTTTTTTCAACTTGTTCGTGTTACCCCCTCAGCTTTCTACTATCTACAAAAGAATCGACGCATTTAGGTTACATTTTCATGAAAAGTAATTAATTATATACTTTTATTTATAAATTTACTTATTCGTTTATGAATTTATCGTTTATGTTTTAACAACTTTGTAAACAAATAAAATGTTCCTATTACAAAACGTAATACTTGATTTACATAATTGTTTGCCTTGTCTACTTTATACTAGCGATTTGAAATGCTTTGAAATATAATTCTTTGCTTTGAACATTACTTAAACAACTTGAACCCCCCTCATATTTTAATTTGAATAATTGGTAAAATTGAACTGTATATAAAAGTAAACAACTGCAATACCATAAACAAACTCCTTGATAATCCAGATCCATTAATTACTGCCACTGTCAAAGGGGTTTGCTGTACAATGTTATTTGCATACACACACGTCCTTTATTGACCCTGTGAGGCGGAGGTTATACATCATCTGTATGTTCAACAATGCTGAGCAACCCTCAAAGGCTTGTCTCAATACTCTCGTCTAATAATTTGTGTCAAGAATGTCTTTATATTGCATGTGTCTAACAATGTAAAGACAATGTTAAGACTACGTCAATGTCTTCATTTTGAAATTAATCAAAATAAAGTTAAATAGTACAATTTTTCCTATTACAATCTGCATTCAATTATTAAGTTATTTAGTTCAATATGTTATATAATGTTTCTCCTGAAAACAAAACTACCGAGGTGAGGTGCAACTATAAATTATAACAGTATCGTCAAGACCGCTATAATTAACTTGCAGGGATAATCTAGGTCGCCCGAGGGAAGCACGTTTAATGTCTCAAGCGGCGAACGCGCCGTGCAAGCGATGCGGCCCTCCCCGCTCCCGGATCACGGCCTTCCCTTAATATTTATTATTCATCAGCGTTTTTGTTTGCAATATCAGTAGAATATATCTACCTAATGTACAACTTTATATAAATTGTTCATAAAGTGTTTTGATTTGATGTTTTTTTCGCAGATAAATCTTACTGAATAATGGCAGAAAGAGTAAAATTATCACCATAAACTTAAAGCAGTGAGCAATTATCGAAATTATCATGAATAATTCATAATTTAGTGTCCCTTAAATGTATTTTTTTGTTGTAAAAATATTATAATAATCTATTTTTTTCAATTTGGCCTATGTTTTCTATATCCGTCAATAAATATTATTATGCACGGATATGCATATATATATATATATTAATGCAACACTTAAAATACTGCAATCTTGCATCTGTTGCACGACTTTATCTTGTGTTTGATTATATCGATTTGATTGACGTCATGATACCACTTGCTGTTACTAAAGTACTGGTTTAATTAACATTTTAATGCATTTATAGAAGTGATAAAAGAGTCGGTGGTAAAAACAAAAGCAACAAGTGTAATTGCAGTGCAGCTGAGGCCGGCGCGGCGTGGCTGCCATCGCCGCTGACGGAACCGGCCGCTTATTCGTATTAATTGACCGACCTTGGACAAACTGTTTATTTTTAATAATATAAAACACTAGCTGTTGTTAACCCGCTTCGCTGGGTTGAAAAATCTTATGAAGGCTTGAATAGTAGCCCAAAAGATGTAATTTGTAAGCAAGAATTATAACGTCTAATGTAATGTAAAATTCAATATATTATAATGTTACTCCATACATATTAGCTATATTTGATAAAGCCGGGGAAGGCATATTTGGTGGTAGCAGTCTTATTTTTCCTTTCAAACAGCACATAATATGCGTTTTCTTTTTGAATTAATCTTTGTGCTATGCAATAACTTCAAATTTTGTCCATCTTGCAAATTACTACATTCGGGTGTTGAATACAATCTACATTCTATTGGAATAATGTGTACTTTACAGCCAAAATCATAGTTCCTTGTCCTTTTGTAAACAGCTTTTAAACTGTCTAATTTAATTCAGCTTCTTCTGTTTAATCCCTTTTTCAAAGGTTCTCCGTTATATCTCTGTTCTGATTATTTCTTTCATCACCTTATGGTCTGTCTCCCTTTCTGTTCCAAATCTGCTACGACAGTGTTTCTCGATGTCGCTGTGAATTTTCCCATGATACTCTTAGATGTGTTTCTTTCTCTTCGTTGTTTCGTTTTTTCTTGCAATCGTTCTTTTACGTCATAAGATACGGAATTGCAAACATTTTCTCCTACGTTTTGAAATTTTTTTCGTCTTATTTATACTATCTTTGAATTTATAAAAACAAAAAATATGTAACTCTACATTTTAGTGCACTTCATGTTTTTTAATAACATAACCTAACAGTAAAAATTTACTAAATAATTGAAAACGTAAATAAAAACACATTTGCTAAATAAGACTGTATTCACCTGTTGTACAAAACAATTGTAGGTGCTGCATTCTATTTGCAACCACTTCAACCACAGTTACCTTTTAAAATTAAACCATGTGTTTTGATATAAACAAATAAAACCTCAAGTACTCACAAAATCCTTGACATAGGTCCCTTTCGGACGATCCTGTGCCTACACCCAATAAGATATCGAAACCCAACCACCATAGTGTAGATCATGAGATTCCAAGCTTTAATTTGATACCAAGATCATGGGTCTACGACGTGTAGTTTTGGCTGTAGCACTAAATATACCAACACACAACTCTTCTTTTATATATATATATTGATTAAGAATTTGGAAATGAAAATCGAACTTGTTATTATTTTTTAGTTAAAATTATGTTTGTTATATAGTTAACTGTTTACAAATTAGAATTGTTTATATCATAATATTTACTTTCTAGTTATGAGTAAATAGATATGCATGTTATAAGTACTTTTTATTTATTAATGTTCATCTGCAATAACTACCAGTGAGATACCAGTGAGAAATGTTTTCGTTAAAACACTCCTTACATACTGTCAATCACACACAACTGTCAAACTTCACATTGTAGGCGACTGGTTTTTATATCTAACGGTACATTGGAATTTCCTATTAATTGTGTTTTAAGCATTATGGTGGTGGCGAAAACTAACTAAAATTTCATCAATATCATATTTAATGATCTTATAGAATTAAATTTAAAAAAATGTTTAAGTTAGTTTATAATGTAAAGATTTTTCCCACGATACACCTTGGATTATACACCTTGGACTTTAAATAGCTGGACACATAAGCTTACAAAATATCCATAAAACCTTATTATAATATATATGGGGTAAAAATAGCGACCAAATAGTACAAATACATGGAACATGCTTATCTTACTAGCATTACAGCAAATGAAGTCTGGGCCACCATTTTGCCTAGGTATAGAAACATAACACGGCGCTTAAAACCGCGTAATATGACAGTGCTCACGTTTCAAATAACTCGTACTTTATACCATTTAGCATTGAGGCCTAAGGTTGAAATTTTGCATGTGAAGAGTCCTTTCGTTTTAAACGGTAAGTATTAATCAATATTTTTTCAAAGTATTCAAATCAAAGTATTTTCTCTATTCAAAAAAATGAAAAAGTCATCAGTTTTTATTCAACTTCAAAACTTGACATGAAAAAAATAGTCGGTTGCTACTTTTTTTATTTTTTGGTCAGGTAAAATAAAAAACGGTGGAAATTGTTGCTAAAGAGTTGAATTTTTTAAATCATATTTTTTTGGAAAAAAATTGCTGTAGTTTGGTTGTAACTTGTGGAAGAGTATATTCGCGCGGCGCCTGCATAACAACAAATTCAATCCTAACCGCTGTTTACAAAAATATAGTCGACTACAAAAATGTCAATGTGGTATGAAATTAAAAGTCTGAATCTCACAATTACTATGATGCCAATTATAAATGGTTTAGAGGCAGTTTACACATCATAGGAACGTTACAGGTGCATTGCGTGGTGGCAACTTCTCCCAAAAAACGTCAGAACAAGCTTCTAGGTTATCAGTGTTTACGATGTCTAGACTGTTTTAAACCATTTATATTTGGTACTATAGTAATTGTGAGATTCAGACCTTTAATGTAATACCATATTTGTAATGTTTTACGTAGTTTGTTTTTTCCACGCATAGAGACTAGAAGCAAATTTATGCCTTAACTCCGCGCCTCGTGTGCTCCGTCTATTTGTACTTTGTGGTCGCTGGGTAAAAACCTACATGCTTGCGGCAAACGAGTAAGTTGGATACGATACTTTACATCGTACAAAACAAAAAAAAACATATTTTTAAATCACTTCCGTATTTTGCTTAAACCACTACGCTTTTCAATTTTTCAAACGTCAACTATAAGAAACACAACATTCAACGTGGTATTGTTGCACGGTAAAATTACCGGGTAGTTTTCGGCAAAGAGTAACTATTCACCAAACAATTAAGCACAGAAAACAACTGTTTCGGTGTGGTATGAAGTAATCGTAACATACATATTAAACTAATCGTAAAAGAAAAAGGAAAGAGTCGCCTGTACGATTTTAAATTCGTAAAACGATTATCCTCAAAATAGTTGGGTCAGCGCGAGGGTGCACGGGGACTGGCTGCAGCAAAGTGGTACTTGGTTGCTTATCGCGGGGCCATGCATCACGGCCGACACGACCACTTGCTGCTGCGAGGCAACTCTTGAACCATTACATCACGTCACTTGCGAGCATCGGATCATTTCATTTGAGGATTATGAGTACTCATTATAGGTAGGATTTACCTCTTACAGATAAATCCTATTCATTTTTTCTGTTCCATAAAATTTTTCTGTTTTTTTGGGTATGTTGTATCTGTGTAAAAATTGGTTTTCACTGAATGAAATGGTTTTTGGGTTTTAAATATATTGAATGAGTTATTGATGAGTGAAGGTCACTGATAAGTGCATTTAAAATCAACATGAGTACCCTTTCTTCAAATTATTTTATTCGTATTAACGCGTTTCAACTATTATATTCATGATCACATTGCTACATTATGCATGGTGTAAAGAGAAAAGAATGTATCCCCCGGTTGTGGAACGGACTAGACTAGACTGAACTGAACCATCGCTGGGTTTACGTCGCCTCCTAATTCAGTGTGTTTTTTGATGTGCCGGTACTCGATTTTGGTCGTGTTATGTCCGTGTTTTGTGTTCGTCGTGTCCGCGGGGGTGTTTGATGTAAACTGACAACTCTTCAACCGAAGATGATTTGAAGGCATCCTTGTAGGAGCTCGAAGATGACTTTGTGTTTAAAGTCGAAACTAATTGCTCGTCAACTGTTGGATACCAGTGAAGCAGGTATTTACAACATTATTAGTATTTATCGGTATCCGGAGGCTAGCAATTCAAAAATGTACAACGTACATTGCTAATAAAAAAATCTGATAAAAACTCGAAACGCTCCTTCTCAATTTGATTGTGTTTTTAGAGATAACTAACGTCCGAAACGTAAATAATAAAGACTTAAATATTTTCTAACGAAATAGGGTAGTTTAATTGATTAAAAGATAATATAAGCTTCGGACGACGCATTTCAAAATGAATATTTCGAAAGAAAACAGACTGAATAACATTTTTGAGGTCTTTATTGAATTAGGCCTTAGGCATCATCACGTACATTATGAACACATGCATACACAGGATCACGTAATTCCAGGAGCAAGGATTAAAGGTTTGTTACTAAAGTGCCTCTGGGATGAAGCGTTAAAGTGCCAATTACTGCAAGGATGTATTTGACATCGATTTATAATTGGCCTTCAGTTGTGCGGTTATTTTAATTGTCTTGTATTAATTTATAAGTCCGTTTGCGTTACTAGGAGCAAAATATTTCTCTGGATGCCATTTAATTTTGGACAACTTTACGCTGTATCGGGTTGATAGAGTAACCATTTAATTTTGGGCAACATTGCTTTTAGTGTAGATGCTTTATCAACGATTCGTAGCGGGCAATGCAGTTCCGGATTCTACATCCAAAACTAAGTCTTAAGTTGTGTGTATTTGTTTATTTCGCTCCGTTTTACCACAGTTTGTCTTTGTGTATTTTAACGTAAATGAATATAGCTGTGAAACAATTCGTTTGTCAACTTCACATGGTAAATAAACAATATAATAGGACTAATCTGGTATGGATTATATAAATAAATATATCACTGAAATGTATGAGAAAGGAAAACTTTTAGGCCATAGGTTAATGGGACAACGTGGTGTGTTTTTCAACCGTAATCAATACTGGGTTTCTAAGGATCTCGATAACATAATCAATAGAGCAATGATGAAAAATAGTCTTTTTTTAATTCAATGGTTAAAACCAAAATTGGCTAATATTTCAATGTAAAAAATTCAAAACCCATTTTGGGGAAGGTTCATTCCCCTTTCCCCACTTCGATCTATGATCGCGATGATTTGCGGTAATACCTTGTATTTTAAGCAGTTTAAACTATTTTCGCGTTGTACCTTGGGTATGAGTAGTCGGGAAAGGTTTTGCTTCGGCTTAGCATGATAAAACGTTGGTCTACAATCTGTTGTGGACGGTTTACAAGAATCACTTTGTAAATGAAATTTATCGATTGATTAGGGCTGTTAAAACAATTTTAAAACAAAACGGCCTCATAACATTTCATTTATAGCTTTTGACTTCGGCAGTTTATGCTATCTTCAAAGTAAACATAACCTCATATTTAGTTCTAAATTTGTATAAAATCATAAGTGTAAATTAAAATATCATTTATATATTTTTATTTTTTTATATTGTATACACGTATATATCCCCCAAGAAAAACTTTTAACACCACATTAGTATCATTACGTTAATAGGCCAGAAGGTACTGATTTACCGGACGTGCATGATGTTTTTTGTGGACTTTGGAACATTTATTAATTTGTGGCTTCTTTCACACAGACTTTTTTGAACTTTTTGAATAGTGGTTTTTAAGATTCGCCTCCAGTTTTGAGTCTATCAGTTCGCTTTTTGTCTAATAAGATACCGTTTTCCTTATCAATTGAGCTATTATGATTTACATCTCTGAAGCTGATTTTCATTGAAGACAAGCTGAAACTAACACATTACTCTGCAAACACATTTTTAAACATTGTATACTTTACGCAAATGTGCCATATTCTCATTTTCAATAAAAACTTTAGTTACACATCCAAGAATGCCTTCAACAGGTTGATCAATCACTGAAAACAAAACTTTATAATCTGTTCTTTCAAATAGCATAAATTTCATTAATCTATGATCATGAACAAAGTGGTTTATAAGCAATTTAAACTGAAATATGATTTTCGGACACACGGTATTTCAAGTAGAATCCGGATTTGCTTAGCCCGGTTTTGCATTTTTGAACCACTCAGTTTATTATTTCTTGGTAAATATTTACTTTAATTAATTCAGAGTCATAGCATTTTGTTTTAGTATAAGGTGTCTACCGAAGAATTTTCTAAATTATATGTTTTAGCATGTACTTACACTACTGAGATTCCAAATTGTTGAGTAGTTATGTCTAATGCATTGTCCGGATACTTACCTGAAAATAAAAACCATCAAAGTTATGAAAAAATAAAATATTTGTCTCTCACTAAACACAAACTCACAGATTCAGCGATTAAAATAGTATGATTACTTTAAATTATATCTAAACTAATCTTTGTCCTTCCCAAAAAAATATTTCCTATATTTGTAAGACAATTTGGTAAGTTCAGTGGCGTATAGTTTTTGTTTAGTCTTATACAATATATCTGGTCAGCTTGAAACAGACTATAGCCAAAAAGGAAACCAAAAATAACTTTAATAATCAATTGTTACGGTAACTATCGCCAAAGAGTGGAACCATTGTAAAATATACATGAATTATCAGTATACTGTATAATTAAACTCAAATAAACTGGTAGCAAAGAGCTTCCAATCCGCTAACAAGTTAGCTCGTCGCCAATGATATGTAGATGGAACTGTGATGGAAAGCTCGCCCTCAATGACTAATTCCGTAGCCGCCATCTTTAGGATTAGGCATTTGCATAATTCATCTGGATTTTCAGCACGAATCTCTGCTTGTTTGTAGACATTTTTGGAGTTTCACGATTTATTCTCACGGTACCACCTAAGTATATTTCTAGTCGTTAAAACAGCACAAAAGTACAAGTCCCTCTAATTTTAAGAGAATGTTCATGGTTTAGGGCTAACTTATAGGTTTCATAAACCTTAATTTAACATTTAGGAACTGTTTTACTAGGAAAGCAATGGTTGAAAAAAAATTTTAGATGACATACTTTCTAATCACAGGACACGATTGTTAGAGGAAATTTCTACTTCACACTACATTAATATATGACCTAAAAGGGGGAAGTGATTACTGCGGAGCATTCAAATCCAATAATGAAACAAAAATTAAAAAACCTAATAAAGAAAGAAGTTTTAATATTTTATTGCATTGTATTCATAACATCACACGTGACATTTCGGATGATAAAGTAGGCTGAATTCCGTCTCAGATTATGGTTATATCTAAAAATTGACTAAGTATAGAACTGCATAATGCCACAAATAAGTGTTATTGTTACCAAATAGGACTTGAAACCAAATATCGTCTTGAAACTGTATATAGCTGTTTATAAAACAAAACTGCAAAAAAATCAAATCAGTAACTCATTTAAAATTTTAAAAATACTATATATCATATTGGTGCTTTATTAATGAAACACCGGGATATTTAACCTCAGAGGCTGTGTTTCAACACGAGACAATTAGACGACCACATCGGCAAACCGAGGAAAATAGATATAAAAGGCTGTTCTAATGATACATGGCATTCATGGCATTCAATAAAATGGACGGTATTTGAACACAATGTAAATATTCCTCAGATCAATATTTAACGTGAGAATAAAGTTACAATGTTAAAAAGACATTTTAAAGTTCTCTTTTTATTCCTGTTAAGTATAAAAATTTAATACAAAATATCAAGTCATGGTTCATAGCACTGAGAACTGGATTGTTTTCTCAGTTAAAATGAAAAGTGAATTCTTAGGTTCGTATTGATTGGTACGAAAGTAAACAATGTCTAAGACATAGGACTACATCAACATCTCAGAAAACTGTAAAATAATTAAAAAACTATAATTCTTGAAATTAATATTACCAATTTTTTTCAGTAACTAAGATATCCAAGACTTTATACCTAAGTATTCATTTACAAAGTTCAAATAGATATGTGCAGGCGTCATCGAGTTTTCATACAAAGACCAAAGATTTAAAGTTACTTTTCTTAAGAAACTGGAAGTAATAAATGAAATATACAGTTTGTTTTAAAAATTTTATTCTCACTAATACTGTAAGAATCTTAATTGTACACATACAATACCGCACCGTTTCGTCTGCAGACCTTCTAATTAGAAAAATGCCTCTGTGTGCCAATTTCAAGTTCGGTAAATGTTATTTTGGGTAAATATACGATTAATTAAATATAATAAAGTTATTTTTATATGAAGGAAAAGTTATATTTTCATATTACAATTTATATGACATTAAACGCCTTGTTCGGTGGAGGTGATTTTTTTTACTAAATCTATTGGTCAAACTCGGAACATGAAGCCTATTCTATGAAAGAACAAGTTACATATGCTCAAGTTTATACTTTTGGTCACCAGTAACTAAAACTAATGGCATAGATCAAAACAAGAAACCGAATGAAAAATAGTTACAGTTGTTCCTTATATAGTGAAGTATCACAGGGACTAAAAGCTAAGGGGTATCACAGTTTAGGATTACTAAAACAAATCATATAATACTTTATCATGGTGTAAAGAAAAACTTTATGACTCTAAATATACGACATATCTTTAATGTGTTCAGGAATAATCAAACGTGTCTTTGGCAGTTTTATTTTGGATGATATAAATATGATTTAAAGTTTTTTATTATAAAATATTATATTATTAGGATATAAGTCCAATAGGTATTATATTATACGAAATCCAACACATTGTATTACACAGCGTGACTACAAAATTAGGACCATTATTTTCTGCATTTCCCGCAACAAGATTATAATTTCCCTGACTCTAAAATATAATCATTCATAGTTAATTTGCAACCGGTCGCTAAGATGACATTTTACAGTGCTCATATAAATTAGTAATCTTATTTTAAACCAAAACTAAGGTTTACTATCGTTCTTTTCTGCCAGAATTAGCATTTTATTTTAAGATTACTCACAATCTTGTGTAATACAATAGTAATTGTCGACCACAACTGGGATTTCGCTTGAAATTGTTAGCTATACTGGCAGTTTTTTTAATAACTATCTTCGAGGCACCTCACCGAGACGTCTCGGCGAGTTTGTTGAAACACGTGGTTGGACGAGAGCGATGAAAAACTAGGCAACCCGAGCGCTACTTAAAAAATCAAATTCTATGTTATGGTTCAAGTACACTCTCGTTGGACAGGACGAGTTCAAGGGTGTTCGTGGTGCGGTCGGCATGCCTCGTTCTGTACGCCCTTCTAATTACAGCCACATGCTTCAACATCTTCCCCAAGGCTCGCACTCACCAAATTTAGGCGAGAGTTCACTTTGCCGAGAAAATTTTCACCCTCGTTTGGTCTTGCCCTGTTCGGCTATTTGCCTTTCTGTGTAGAATAACAATAAAAATGCGCGAAATTTTTCTCATACCGTGCTAAGGTGAAAAAACACTCGTGTAATTTAAACAGATTTGTCTGCGGTGACACAACAGCTGTGGCAACGGTGCGGCGCTGGACGAAGGCAACGATGTTCTGATTTTCTAGTATTTTGAATGTACTAGAAAAGAATGCTAGCAAAAGAAGATATACTTAGTCACAAACATGGTAAATCTTGGATGTTTACAACTAAAAGAGGGTAAATTGGACTTTTGGGGTTGAACAGAAACAAATCATATTCAATCATTGCTTGAATAATAATTTGTTGAATGAAGTCGATGACTTTGTACATTTTTTCCTTTTGATCGTAGCAATCACGAAACTTTTTAAAATGGTAAAGGGAAATTTACTTACGTACCTTAAGTCAATGGTAAAAACGTATGAATATGTAGGCCTAATCATATATTTCAATATTTACTGTTTAATTTGTTGAATCACTGTTGATTTATATGTTATGACATTGAATGTTTATTTTCGAGTAAGTGAATATGTGAGATTTCACTGGTTAGTTGGTAAAAGTATGCTGGCTAAAAAACGCCGGTGAAAGAAGTTATAAACTCAATACAAACTCACTAGTGAATATGTAACTTGTTCTTCTGTGAAATGAGCTCCTAGTGATATTTTCACTCCTAGGGGAAATATTAGTGAAAGATGAGAGTAATACGAATTAGTTGCCTTTTTTAATACTTTTACTTACAGTCAAATGTCTTGAGAAACAATAAACAATCTCTACACTTTGTTAGTTAGGTCCGAGGCCACAATAAAACTTCCAAACGCTACCTTCATAATGTAACAAAAGCGCTCGGGGAGACTGAAAACTTTTTTATACTCAAATGACCATACATAAATGTTCATACATAACAAACCCGAATAAACAAACTCTCGTTTTTAGTGGATATCCGGCAGAAAATTAAAGTATGTATGTAATTCAAGGTACACATGACTATTATTTCGGCGAGCAGGTGGCAGACGATAGCAGCCGCATGTAATGTAAATGTGCAACTCTTCGCGCGTTGCATCACCTCCATCAGGGGAAAGTGAGATGGTTTGGCTGTGTGAGTCACGGGCTACTGAGCGTAACTGCATAAAAGTGGCAGATTATATAATTCTAATATAAACCTTCCTCATAAAGGTTTCCTGAAATGCAATCGTGAATTTCAAGAAATTGATTAATTTGTGGGAAAACATTTAAATGTTGAATAAACCTTAAGGGTCTGCAAGTATCTACATTTCCTCAAGCAATAAAATAAAATTATTTTCAAATCAAGGGGACGATTTTTAATAAACTTTCACAGTCGCCACATCTAATATTATGTCCAATGACTTTAAAAAAAGACCACGGTTGAAACATAGTGTGTTACTTGAATGTTAATTGAATAGCCAGTGAATTAATTTTGCACTCAAACCAGCAGAAACTAGTTAATATTGCTGTTTACTGGACTGATATTGCTATGATATACATAGCATACCAACATGTTTTTTATCAAACTATTTTGTATAATGTTTCGGGCATGCAGATGGCAGTCTCTTATATAAACGAATATTTGTGTAAAGATTTTATTTGAAGGGATAATTCAGTTTTCAACAACGGATCAGTTCATATTTCAACACCTGAGGCATTCTTGAGGTATTCTTGATCAGCTCATATTACATCCTCAAAGACAATTCCCTTAAAAATCGAAATTATGTCACTAATAGGCTTATGACATATTTGGCTAAAGATTAAAATAAGGAAATTTAAAAAGCGGGGATTTAAATTTTTTTTTGAAGGAAAGAGCTTATTTTAAAAGGCATTTTGTATTTGAATGTTGTTATATTATATGTTGTCGTCTTTTAATAAGTTGTTTCTCAACAAACCAATTTTTGCTATGAATACAATTGGATAAATGACTGGATTGTACATAATATCTTCCAAAATACTTGAGCAAGGCGTTGCGACTTTCAAATTGTTTACTCAACACAATAAACAAGCATATTTAATCATAAATTACAAATAGTTCGCATGATCCACGATTGAAGCCTTCGAACTGTTAGGGGTAAGCATATGTCCCTAGTTATGCTCCGTTTTAAAGGGATTTGAAAGAAAAACACATCAGTGTAAAATCTGTTAAAAAGTGGGTCCAATCAATATGTTTAAAGAGTTTTCATAAGAAGTATAACCAAAGACATAATTACCTCTAAAAATTCCAAGACCTGTTCTCCATGGACCGTTCGATGGAAAAACACAGTTTATGTCCAAATGTTTGTGAATGTGTCCATGCACAATTGCATAGTAGCATAATATTTTACGTAATATTTCCGGAGTAATTAAGATGTTCCATACTTTTCTCTAGCCTGAGTGTCCCAGTAGCAAATCAGAAATAAGATGTAAATACATACAAATTCATAAATCAATATCTGTCTTATCCCATGATGTTTTTTAACAATTTCGTCAATGACATCCAAAAAGATCTGAAAATATAATAAGATTAAAAGAGTCCGTTCATATTCACAAAAACGTTATACATATTAGTATATGTATATATGTATATATGTGTATATATATATATATATATATATATATATATATATAGGTAGGCATTTGTATTGATATATATATATATTTGTGCAAAATTATTTTTTAGCAATATACTACATATTAAATATTTGTAAAAAAATAATTTTTGATAAACTGACTTATAACTTTTCTGCCATGAAATGTATTTTTCTTCAGTTGTCCACTGTGGGTGTTGTCGTGGCTTGGCTGATTTAGGTTGAAATCGAATGTGAACTTGTATTTTAAAGCAAAATCTTCCAATGATGAGCCACTTTTTCTCTCGTAATTTCTTCGGAGATTCAAATGCCTCAAGCGACTGGAACTGTAATGGTAATTGTTCGCCCACGGGACGACAGTGATGACGGGATATTGCCATTAAGGGTTTGGCTTACTTTTAGATAGAATCTTCAATTGAAAATAAAAAATAAGTTAACAAAATTAAATTGATACTCCATATATTTTTTAAATATCCGTTTGTATTGTGTTCGTCTGGTGACAATTTAAAAGGGGTGTTCAGAAACATCTAGCCAAGACTACCATGCGTTACTTGGGTCAAAACAAACAAAATGTATTATTAAATGTTTAGCATTAAATTTCTTGATTTTTCATCCATCCGTCATTATGTGAATTTTTAGACATTTTAAAAACTCGTTTATTATTCATTCACATTTATCAACGTGCTTGGATAATAGACAGTCACACGCTTAAAAATCTTGCTTTAAGCGCTTTTTGGAGATGTTAAAACGAAGCTAAACTCCCTAGCTACATTGCTAACAACCAATGTAATGAATTCTCATTTTTCATACTTGTAAAAATTTGCTCCCTGTAACGGTTTCCATTAAAATTGACATCAACTTCTTGAGATATCCTACATCTTAAAATTAACAGGAGAGATAAAATTTGGCACAATTGTTTCCCGTCCAAAAATCATCGCACTGTATTACGAATATCCGGAAAACAAAACAAGACCAAACATTCCACAAAAAAATTGTGTTTGTTTTGGCGTATTTAATAGCCTAGTAACGTTTTGACGAGTTGTTTGTGGACATCCGGTGAACGGGGTAAGTGTCTACTGACGCCATTAACTTTACCAGTGGATTCGACCCACCGAAACAAACTAAAAGCTCACATGAAACAATATCCGATTCTCAACTGTCAGGCCTATAAAACATTTACTAAGTTCCACTACTTTACAGTATCAAGAAAGTCGATTATCCTGTGTAAAGTAAAAGTTGTAATAATTGTGATGATCTTGAGAAAAAGCGTTTATTTTCTATCACTAACTTTATTTTACCTTTCATTCTATGTATCGCTTTACGTCCCATAAAGCGAAGTCCTGTGATCGGTTTAGCCTTCTGAAATTCCATTCAAAGCGAAAATGCTGCAATAATTTAACTTTTCATTTTTACTATTATGCGGATATCAAGTCCGAAATCTCTGGCGACGGCATTGTATATAAAACATTGAATTGGTTAGAAGATCCATACTTTGCTTGTCCACTTTAAAGCGAAAACTATCACATTCAAACACATTAGTTTAGCCCTAACAAAATGTTACTAGCCAATAAACAACTTTTGTTGCTTTTGAAAAGTAATCATGACGGCTTAAATTGACGTTAACTTGACTTCGCCTCTCTGAGGGTAACACATTTTTTTTAAGAACTTACCAATTCCGGTCTTTCACTGGTTTACATTAAGACTACAGGTTAATGGATGGACATTATCACATCCAGCAATGTTGAGTGAGCCTTGTCTAACGGTTGGCGTCTCGGACTTCGGTTCAAGAGGTCACAGGTTCATGGACCACTTCCACTATAAAAACTTAGAGTTGCTGTCTTATTAAAATGGCATTGGCGTTCACAATACAATAAAATTATAAGATATTAAAATTGCTTGAGATGAAACTGTTAATGTAACAGTAATATTTCAATAATGGATGTATTTCAATGTAAATGCTACTAAATAAACTTCACTACATCAAATACTTCACTACATCAAATTATTGGCTTATATTGGCAATAAATCATTAAATATAAGTACAAGTTAGAAATTTAATTCAAAATAAGAATATACAATAGGAGGAAACCCAACAGAAACATGGAAAAGAAAAATTGCTGAGCGATTCTTTGGATCATTTTCCAGTTTTATATTAAATCAAAGACACAACTTTCAATAATGTTCAGAAATGCGATGGTTGGATCAGTAATAACACTAGCACCACTCATGAGGCTTGTCATTACGGTTGTAAATAAAAGGGTCCATTCTCAAAATTACAACCTTACTTCATCTTGATTCCACACATTTCTCATTTAACTAATTTTCAAGTCACTTACTCTTCCAAAAGATATGCCTAAATAGCTCCAGGATGTGGTGATAGATAAAATGTAATTATATGTCCAGTTTTAATTTAGTGAGATTGGCTACACATTTCATTAATTAGTTATATATGTTTACTTAGTTTCATTCACTGTTTACAATATATTTTCCCTCCTGAGTGCACCTTGGTGTTATTTGGTATTTATGGATCCTTAATCAGTTCGTTTTAATGTACAAGTCTCAAGTCAGCGACATTAATATTAAGTGCAAACTACATAGCTAAAATACAAAACCCAACTGTAGCAAATAAAAACTCAACCTTTTTCTGTATGACATTGTTATATATTACAAATGCTCTTTAAACTTTCTAATGTTTTATATGGGCTAAACAATGTAATCTAGGCATTTATTGTCAATACGTAGATAAACTTAGCGGAATAGAAATGAGCTAAACTGAATTATTAATTAATAAATATAGATGTCGTAGCCACATGCTGTAATTGGGCACTTCATGAAGTGTCCAGCGTTAAAGGGCACTTCATAAAGTGCCCAGCTAGTCTGGGCACATAGTGTAATGGAATGGTTTTTGCAAAAATTACAGTATGTGATCAACAAAACTGGGCACTTGCTGTAATTATTTTTATTACTCTATGTGTCCAGCTCAGATGCTGGGCACTTGACGTAAACACGTAAAACTGCTGTTTACGTTGCTGTTTGTAGTATTCGATGTATTATTTTAACTACACAAAATAGGAACATTTTTGAAGAATTTTGTTAATCATTAAGAATATTATTTTCCACCACTAAACCTAACAATCTTGCTCTTATGTTTTTTAATTATGGTTTCTTCTATGTTTTTGTTTCTTCTATGTTTTAGTCATTTTGGCTAATCATTATTAGGCCCAATAATAATATTATTATTGAAACGACAAACGGTTTTAAAATTGTTTATTGTTTAACTAATAATATTAATAATGATGTGTAGCCAAAATAACTCAAAAACATAAATCAGGCAATTCAGTAAATTAAAATGTTATACTTTAATAAAATAAAAAATATGAAGCATTTTACCTGAAACATGTATATGTCTTGTAATATAACACATGAACATTAACATTAAAATTGTTTCATGTTTTGACTGATTAACTTATTGCTTGATTACCTTTAATAAAACTTACAATAAATCAAAATCTAGCAAGGTAAACCATTTAAAGAAAGTTCCATAAGACTCTTGAAAAAATATCAAAACACATTTCTTAGATTCATTTTTGGTATCAAGATTTAAAACATTTAGTTCATATGAAATTTTATTATTTCGTTTGTTCTTTTTAAACTTTTATTGGATTGTGTATGGAGAGTCTTGTTTACTTAACAGCTTTTCAGTAATACACTATACTTTAAATCTATTGTTATATTCCTGCTGACACCAGTAGCTAAAAAATCTACGTTTATACTATTAAGTCAGATATTTTAAAGTCCATTTAAAGAAATTGTCTAAAGCAATAAGCTATGAATATTAAACGTTATTCAAAAGTAAAGGGTTGCTAGAACACGTTCGATTTTTAATTAACTTTTTTTATTTTTTAATAGCGCATTAGTTATATTTTTTACTATTATTGTATGGTTTTACAACTGTTTTAAAAAATCACAATATTTTTTGAAACTATAAAACAATTATATGAGTATTTATGTTTTACTGTAGATTATGTGATTATTGTTTTTTTGTGATAAATAATTAAGTCATTGTTAACTATTTATTTTAGCCCGAACGAAACTTATAAATAAAAAAAATTAATATAACTTAAACCAATTATATTTTTAAAAGGCATATGTAACTTAAACCAACATTAAATTTCTTGGATTTGAAAAGTATTAAAAGGTTCATTAGCAAACAGTAACATTGGCTATCTTAACACAGACCTTGGGATTTAATGTATTCATTAGGTTTTACTTTAACCAAGATTTTAAATCGACTGCGCAACATGCTCGATAGTTACAGCATGTGTCCAATGAGCGTTGGGCACTTCATGAAGTGTCTAGTTTCGTTGGGCACATGCTATAATTTTGACTGAGATAATCGAGTTACACTATGTGCCCAGGCGTGCTGGACACTTCATGAAGTCCGGAAGTGCCCAATTACAGCAAGTGGCTACGACATCGATATATAAGACGGCCACACTAAAATAAAAAGTGCACATTGAGGATTTTAAGTCTGGCAGTGTTTTGTTTACAAGCACCTTATTTCTACTTTCACGGACTAAATACTATAGCGCAGGTTAAAAATTAAAAATTGATTCTGTAAGCTCGTAAGCATTACTTATAATATAATGGTTGCCCCATTCATTTAGGATTTTATCAGATGACCAGGAAAATATGTTCCAGGTAAATTAAGGATTACATGGTGTGAGTTAACTTACTTAACACCCCAAAGGTAAATTTATAGAAGGAAACATTATTTAAAGTTAAGGACCGTGTTTTGTCCGAGAGTGGCTGCCATAACTCCTCGCACACGGAGCGTGGTGTGTTGGCATTACACTCTCTGCACGGATGCAGCAGCGGAATGTGTGCGCTAACTGCCCGTGACATTAACGTTTATTTTAATCCGCAGCCACTTCCCACAGGGAGGGAAAGCCCTCCCTGCCTTAAAATACTTGGTATACTGTGTGTTCCAAAAGTCCCGGAACGGTTTAATATCTTTTAAAGTAAGCCAGATATCAAAATAATATTTTGCATACCTTTTAGTACTAAAAAAACTACTTTTTGATGTATGTGTCATTTCTGACCCTGTCCCCAAAATTGGATTTTGGGGGGGGGGGGTAGCCCCAAAATTTTTTAAGATAACTATCCGAAATACTTTTATGTGTTAAGTTGACTGGGTAACCTACTTTTCAACGCTTCTCCTCAATTGATCAGCTTTGTTCATTAACATTTATACTGTGTGTCCCAAAAGTCCCGGAAACCGTTCAATATCTTTTAAAGTAAGCCAGATATCAAAACAATATTTTGCATACCTTTTAGTACTAAAAAAAACTACTCTTTGATGTATGTGTAATTTCTGCCCCTGTCCCCAAAATTGGATTTTGGGGGGGGGGGGGTAGCCCCAAAATTTTAAATGTAAACCCCCATCGTGCGACTACTTATTTTAAAGGGCTTGTTAAAATAAACACAATGCCGCAAACCGGAGGTTGATATCATGCTCCAGTCCAAAATGGCAGCCATTCAAAAATTAAAAAATGCTGTCCGTCAATTAAAATTGAGTACTTTAAAATTGAAATTGAGTACATATTAACTACTTAAAAGATACAAAAATAATAATTCCTTGTCATCATCAAGGCTCAACCCTCCAAAATGGTTTTGGGGGCATGGGGGGTGGGGGTTTGTCCAAACAATTCCAATATCAACTCACATCGTATGACCACTCATTTTAATTTGCTGAGTAAAAAAATAAGCCAAAGTTAGTTTTAATTAAATTTAAAAAAAGGTTACCTTAGTTGTAATAAATAAATGAATTTGCTAGTGTCAAAATTATTTAACTAACATACATTCTAATAGATATCTGCCTTAATGCGACCTTTGGCTATACCTGCGGAGGGTCTTCTATGCGTTGCCTTTTAGAAAAACCCCCATACATGAAGTACCAAATATTTGCCACAAAAATAACTTTTTTTTCATTTCATTAAAACAAGCTTTGGCTTATTTTTTTACTCATTCAGCATATTAAAACTAGTGGTCATACGATGTGAGCTGATATTGGAATTGGTTGGAAAAACCCCCACCCCCCAAAAACAATTTTGTAGGGTTGTGCCTTGATGATGACAACAAGAAATTATTATTTTTGTATCTTTTAAGTAGTTAATATGTGTTCTGGTGGTTCTTATTCGATTTAAATGTGAATTGCCGAACACAGAAAATACTCAATTTTAATTGACGGACAGCATTTTTTAATTTTTAAATGGCTGCCATTTTGGACTGGAGCATGATATCGACCTCCGGTTTGCGGCATTGTGTTTATTTTAACAAGCCCTTTAAAATAAGTAGTCGCACGATGAGGGTTTACATTTAAAATTTTGGGGCTACCCCCCCCCCCAAAATCCAATTTTGGGGACAGGGGCAGAAATTACACATACATCAAAAAGTAGTTTTTTTAGTACTAAAAGGTATGCAAAATATTGTTTTGATATCTGGCTTACTTTAAAAGATATTGAACGGTTTCCGGGACTTTTGGGACACACAGTATAAATGTTAATGAACAAAGCTGATCAATTGAGGAGAAGCGTTGAAAAGTAGGTTACCCAGTCAACTTAACACATAAAAGTATTTCAGATAGTTATCTTAAAAATTAAAATGTTTAGAAAAAAAGGTGTCAGACTTAATTTTCAGATTTTGAAAAGGTCTTAAATGCAACAGTACCATTACGAGTGGGACTTGGCCAGTAATTTCCAACACTGAATTTTCATACTGGAACGAAAATACTATTACGCCTTATTTTACAATGTAGATCATTTTTGGCCTAGTGAAATATTCCTTTTAAAAGAGCTTTCCTTCAAACTCGTTAGTAAAATCACGTTGTAACGGTATTGATATTTACCAACATAAGTAGGTAAATATCATAACCACAACATGTTTAGTTTCATGGAGAAAATAACATCAAACTATATCTCTTACACGTGAGTTTGAATTACAATATTGCCCATGTATGTCTTTACCCCTATGCCCCAAAAACGCCCCTACGTCTTTTATAAAAAATAATGCATCCATCAGTTCCAACAGTTTTAATAATTTCGAAAGTGGGTATATTTTTATTTTACTTTCCACTTTCTACGAATTTAAGTGCTCTGTAAAAGCACATAATAATTGGGTTTTTACAATCAGTCTCTTTTCATTAAGGTGAGCACCCCAAATAGTTCTTGGTGGAGAACTGGTAATATTGGTTTTATTCATTCATTTAAAATTTGAAACGTTACCAATATTTGATCATTTTTCTTTTGTATTAAGCCTTTCGTCGGCTGGGCTTTATAATGTTGAACTATTTTATACGAATCAATAAGTAAAGTTTATATCAATTTCCGTGTTTCTACTTTGGCCGTGGTGTTAAGGCCATTATTGAAGTTTTAACGCTTATTGCAAAAACAAATTGGGTTAAACTATCTATTTAACTTTTTGTTTCACGTATGTTATTTCAAAACTATTTAATCATGAGAATGCAATTTCATTTACAAAACCTCTTCTTGCGTGTAGAGGTCCATGGAAATATTCCCACTCAATATTTTCCACGAATTTGATTAAAGCGAGAAATGCGCCGAAGCGGGGATATTAACCCAGTAAGATGTAATAGCCCGCAGTGCCCTTG